>BMAU01000044.1:485000-1005233 GCA_019973935.1 Trichonephila clavipes | reverse complement strand
TCGTGCAACATGTATCATAAGTCAGGAGCTATAGTAAAGCTAGACGTCGTAAGCTATAGAAGTGTAAAAAGTATTACTAGAAAAACTTTATTGAACGACCATTTAAAGTTTGCTGATGACTTGTCTCATATTTTTGTTAATCTTTTTCATCATAAATTGGTGATGAAATTATGGAATTAATAATCGGGAACTTAGGGATTAACCAACTTTTCTAAAACCAATTAACAATATAATGATTCGAATGCATTAAAATTCAGTTGCATAGTGCAGTAAAAACTAAATATCTTCTATGAGCAGTATCCTGCAGCTAAAACAGGAGAGTGGATTACCGTCTAACTTGCTGTATGGAGTAAGTATAAAATGTGCTCGAGGAATTTCGGGGGAAGAAATTTAAAAATGTTTGTTAGGTGAATCAATGTCAGGAAAAAATGTCATATTTAACAAAGAAAATGATCCACACCGATTGTAAGAACAATTAAGACATTTAATGACTAGTCTTAAATCCCTTGTCATCAAAACATGTAGAATGAAAACATAAAAAATAAGTATGACTTGTAGACACAGATTACGGCCAAACGTGCCAATTGGAGGGGAGTTGTTAACCGTTTTCAGGACAATAAAATGAAAATTTCTCATTGTGGCCTTTGCAGAACTTGCAAAGCTATAGACAGCTATTTGTAACTGCTCTGGGGAGTTCGCACATGAAGCGTTGTGATCAAATCGGTCAACGTCGGAGCACCTCCGTGATAAACCAAAATCATTATGCAGTCCCATAATCAGAAATCGCACAGATTTTAAATTCCGGGGCATTTGATTCAATTCTAAAATCCATGAATATCCTGCGTTTTGGCTAATTTTGAAGTTATTTATACATTCCGTGAGGATTGTTTTTAAATACTCCATATTTCTATACAAAATACCATCTAGTGCAATGTTTCTCAAACTTTCCCTATTGGCGACCCAATTTTCAATTCTAATTTTTTATCGCGCCCCCCTTATACAATAATAATGTGATTTGGGGTGCTAAAGAGACAACACAATCATAATTTTAAACCGTACAAATTAACAAGATAAGTATTAAACTTTGTATATTTGTTACTTTTAAGTAATATTTATTTTAAGCAAATTACTTTTAACTAATAGGATAATTATTGCTATTTTCCTTTTCTCTAAATTTTAAATTGGAACAGATTGCAAAATAATATTTAATTAAAAATTTATTTCCTCCACTATCCATTTTTAAAAGTATAAATGTCATTAGAAAAAGAGTCTAGTCTATGTTGCTATCTATCATATCCATCACATTTGGCATTAAAATTTAAAGCGAGAAGATTTCAAAAATTTTTAACCCGGGAGAGCAGGCACGAACTCGATACTACAGTTACTAGTCGCGCGCGGTGACTAAGTCACCCTAATATGTTATTTATTATTATTTATTTTTTTACAATTACTTTTATTTTACACGATAAAAATCGCAATTCCAGTGAATAATTTAACGAAGAGAAAGTATACTTACCTACTTTCAAGTACTTCATTTTTTCTTTAATAATTTGAGAAAAAATTCCATTAAAACTGAACATAAACGTTTCAAAGATACGTAACCTTAAAAACGGACACAAATCACAGACACCTTTTTGCAAACATTACAGGAATGATATTTGCTAGCTAAACCGTCATATTTTGTTCAAATTATTGTAGTTTTACAGTCCTTTGAATTTGAGCCCCGCGCGACCTCTTCCGGTTAAAAGTGTATTCAATATAAAAATATGGATTTAAATTCTAAAATAAGAATTGTGTAAAACGCGTATTTCATCATGCTGTATATGTTTCTGAACACCCATAAAAATAAATCTTAGCCAAATAATCCTTCAAGGACAGAACTAATCATACCAATAAATTCTAAGGTCAAACGATGAAAACGATGATGACTGAAGCAAATCTGCTTCCTGGGTGAAAAATGATTGAGTCTTCCTTTTCTTTCTACAGCTAATGTACAACATTTCAATAATAATAAAAGTGATGAATTTTTTATCTTCCTGGAATTTATCTCTGGGTCGGAGATTTATTTTTTTCTGAAAGAGTAGTATTTTAAGTTTACAAAGAAAACATAATAAAAAAATCTCTCATCGTGCGATTACAGAAAATCAAACAAAATGGTTTTTTCTATTTAGTTATAGGATCAGATAGTTAATAAACGTATCAAAGTGGGAACTTTTATTTTTGATGAAGTATAATATCGCCATCTGTTATATATATAAATTATGTCAGTGTAAATGCGTATTTTTTTATATGTCAGAAAGTATTTTTTTTATACTTCGCTCCAGTAAATTAATTTTCAAACATTTTATTTTCGATATGCTCGCGTCCCCCTTGTAGTGTTAACACCCCCCCTAAGGGGGCGTGCCCCATAGTTTGAGAAACACTGGTCTAGTAGACATTTTTTGTTCAATTCCTCCAGCGTACACACATCTTGCATATAGTCCAGTCACCCCATTTATTGGCGAATCGCCCAGTCTTAACAGTAGGATGCCGCTTCTAGGCGAAGTTTAATTTGAATCCCTCCATATGCGTAAAGTAAGAGAACATCAGAAATATAATTTTTCTTTCTGGTATAAATAGTGATCAAGACGCGTAAATGAGTTTGCGCGTTCAATACCGGGTACCCATAGTTAAACTCGAAATCTGCGAGTAGTCTGTAGCAAAAACTATACAGTGGAATTGCAAGAAAATTGAGTAATGGCAGAATGAAATGATGGGAATTTTACCGTGGTAAAAAAACAAAGAGTTTCAAAAACCAACCCTAGAGAGCATATCATAGCTTTATTGAGAACATATAAATAATCAACAAAAGTCTGCAAAACATGCTCGATATACTGTCCACCATTGTCTGCTACCATCTGGAAGAGTAAAATCGCATGTTCAACTGTTGAAAGCAGCATGAATTAGGGAATGTTACGCACATGGCGTTTTATGATTTCTTTAAAGGATTATACGTAGTTGCGAGGCTCAAAAAGAAGTATTTTTATGATTTTTATTATAGAAACAGTTTTTATTTATCAATTACAAGTGATAGTAATTCAAGTATATAGAGCCTGCTTTTAAGAATACAATAGCGCGGCGATCATGTAAAAATATTGATGTGCACCGCTCCTTTAGATAATGTCCCGAACGACTTCTAAAAAAAGGCACTTGGTGGTGATCTCCATTTCGGTGGTTTGGATTATCTGAAATCAAAACATTTGGTGGATTTTTTCAAACGATAGATTAATGCAGGGATTGAACGTAAAAATAATAAAAATTTTGATTTTT
Source organism: Trichonephila clavipes (assembly GCA_019973935.1). Classification (NCBI taxonomy): domain Eukaryota; kingdom Metazoa; phylum Arthropoda; class Arachnida; order Araneae; family Nephilidae; genus Trichonephila; species Trichonephila clavipes. The sequence goes on along the minus strand of BMAU01000044.1, from coordinate 1,001,924 downwards.
GACAAAATGGCGTCTATTTGAAAGAAAATTTTCGTTTTTGACTAAAACTTTGGCTCCAAATTGTTTAAAGAAAAAGTAATATTTTTTTTTAAATCTTATTCTTTCGTTCAATACTCGAGGAATATATCCAAGAAGATTGTGTAAATATTTGAGACCGATTGCGCGGTTCAGCCATTTCTGAGAAATCGAGATCACCGACTTTGAAAATATTGTTTTGAAAAAACTGCGTTTAAAGTTTCAGAAGAATTTTAGACGTACACTGCTGGCCACCGTAAATGTAACACCCTGAAGCATGCATTAGCGGAGGTGAGATGTGCAAATGATTAGAATTTTAGCGCAGACACACATCACACGCGCTTGTGGTGCCACCTCAAAGTGCAATTTAAGGCTTGAAAATTTCGAATTCGGAAATTGTGTTTTTCTTGTGGTTTTTTCAAAACACGATCAGTTATGTCTCTTAGAAAACAGCGATCAGCTTTTGATCAAGTATCCGAGTTCGACAGAGGAAGGATAGTGGCCTACCGAGATTGTGGATTATCTTTCAGGGAAATCGGTAGTCGCATTGGAGAAAACCAAACAACTGTAATGCGAATATGTGACCGCTGGATGCAGGAGGGTACGACGGACCAACTTGGTCAATCGCATCCACCTCAATGCTCAATTTCTCTTGGTTACAGGTAAGTTGTGCGCATGGCAGTGACGGATCGCTCAGCCACATCATGAACCGTAGTACAGCACATTGAATCTGTAACGCATCATTCAGTGTCTGAGCGTACCCTTCGACGCCGTTTACAGAAGAGTGGTCTGTCCGCAATAGTCCATTGCTTCGTCTGGTCTTGACACAGAACCACAGACGTCTCCGCCGCCAATGGTGCGATGAAAGAAGGATGTGGGTGGCAGAACGGAATGAAGTTGTCTTTACTGACGAGTCACGCATCTGTCTGCAACACCCCGATGTTTGGATTCGAGTTTGGAGACACCGTGGAGAGAGGATGCTAAACAGCTGCAATATACACCGCCACACTGGTCCTGCACCGAGTATTATGGTATGGGGTAGTATTGGATATCACTTTCGCACTCCTCTAGTACGCATTGCCGGTACTTTAAACAGCCAGCGCTACATCTCCGAGATGTTGAAGTCAGTTGTCCTTCCTTACCTTCAGGCCTTGGTCACAGTTATATTTCAACAGGATACTGCGCATTATCACATGTGTCACGCATTGTCCAAAGGTTCTTCGTCAATCACCAGATTGAATTGCTTCCCTGGCCGACTCGCTCTCCGGAGCTTTCATCGATAGAAAACATGTGGTCCATGGTAGCTCAATGATTGACCCAAATTACTACACCCCCAGCTGCCACACCAGATCAACTTTGGCAACGTGTGGAAGCTGCTTGGTCTGCTGTACCCAAAGGACACATCCAAAGTCTCTTTGAATCAATGCCAATGCGTGTGGCAGCGGTTATCTCCAACAATGGCGGCTACTCTGTGGATACTGATTCTGGCAGGAACCACACTTCACAGAAGTCTATAAATTTAATTATTCGATACTTGGTCAACATGATGTTATCTACAAAATAAATTTTGTTGTGTAATATCTTGTCTTTCTTGGTGTTGCATTTACGGTGGCCAGCAGTGTAGTTAAATTTTATTTCTACTTACACCACCTATTCCAAGACCATAAAAGGGATTTTCAGCAGTATTGGTAGCTTCTAATAAGTCCAGCTGGTGTTGTCGTCGAGCCATTTTTCCTTCTGGCGTGCTCCCATGCGTCGGAGATCATGACACGCTCTGAGTCCTCTTTGTCGACATAAGCATGAGCTACGGTGCCTAATGAAAGTCCTAATGCACTCGTAAAGTACAATAATGGTTTTTTACCTACATAAATTCATTCCAGTGCAATGTAAGCCACTATTTCAACAACTTTAGAGCCGCATGGAATAACTTTGGAGTTATTCTCTTTTTAACAGATTATAACTCTCATTGTTTTGAGTAAATCCACCAACACACCTTCCCAGTAATTTTACGTTGCTAAGGTATTCATAAATTGGATATATACCTTCAGCAACATCAGTTGGATAATCATGGGTGTAAAAAGATAATATATCTGTTGCTAGTTCTTGCTGCCACATGACGGTGCTTGCTGCCACTGAACATTTATGGGGCATTTTTATAACTTTTAAATACAATTTACTCCAATATAAAACAAAAAATCACGGAAAACAAATTTGAACTGAACGCACGACTTTACAACGTATCAGAACTCTTTAGACTCTGACGAAATATTTTTATTTTAGGTTATACTAACTGAATGTACTTAGCGGACCTATTATACTCGCCTTCTACAAGAAAACACAACTGAAAAGGGAACCTCAGGTAGCCCGTGCAGTGAGTGCACCTGCTCTACTCCTGTTCTTACTCTAACTGCTTTCTAACACTCTGATGTAGCTTTACAAATTTAGGTATATCTCCAAAATATTTATCGGATTGGCTTCAAATTTTCAGAGAATATCCTTAAATATATGTTCATTCCTAAAATGTAAAAACATCGACTTCTTTGAAACTTTTAACTGCATATAACCCCTTAAGGCTGGATAGAGACGTGATGGGAATACGGTAGACCATGATCTTGAGGTATCCCCACATTCAAAAGTCATAAGGATTCAAGTCGGGAGACCTAGAAGTCCAAACTGTAAGAAAATGCCGGCTCATGATTCTGTAGTCACCAAAATAGTGGTGGAGTACACAACGAGCAGTATATGGAGGAGCACCGTCCTGCATAAACACTGCTTTGCATGAAGAGCCGGAATAACGGGTTGCTCTAATACTATTAACCGGTGACGGTGGATGTCACAGATCTTGTGATGCTGCGATTTTTGAAAAAAAGGACCCACAGTGAGGATTGCAGTGTAGCCGCACCAAACAGTTACATGGGAAGAGTGTAATGGAAATTGTAGGAATTTATGTGGGTTAGTACCAACCCAAATACGGTAATTGTGCGTGTTAACCGAGCCTTCCAGATAAAAGTAGGCCTCATCGGTCCACAAAATCCTCCAAAGACATTCATCCTGGAGCTAAACTCGCGCAAGAAACCGCAACGCAAAAGTTTGTCAACTATCCGGATTATTTGATAAGAGGTGCTGCATTTGCAACAGTTTATAGAGACAGTACCGTAAGACCTATCGAAGAATCTTATGAACCGTGGAATGAGGTTGATAAACAGATGCTGCAGCACGCCGAACACTAGTGCTGTCGATGGTTTGCGATATGTCTTCTTCCACTTGCGTCGCTACATCATCCACCATTTGTGCTGAAACACTTTCGTCTCCTTCTAGTCTGAATTCCCAATGTTCCCGTTGCTTCAAATTTCCTAATCATGCTTATTAGTCCTTGACTTCTGAATGGACCTTTTCGTAACTACTTTAAAGACAGAAATTTCCGCAGAGCTTCGATAGCAGATTCTACCACACAGAAACAATTTCACCAGTAAAGCACGTTCTTGGACAGTCAACGTCATCTTCCTAGACTTTGAAATGAGTATGATTGTGGTTCGCCTCTGGTATCTTTATTTCCCGCGGGTTGCTACCTGCGCGCAGGAATACAATGGTTACGAAATTTGCATATGACAATAGCTTACATTGCACAACGCTATGTAGTAGTGGTTTTTGAAACTCTTCGGGTTTTTTCCTCGATAAAATTCCCATCATATCATTCGGTTGTTACTCAATTTTCATGCAATTCTGCTGCATAGTTTTTATCGATTTACTACTGGTTTTATTTTTAAAAGGAAATATTTAAATTAATATAACTATTTTTATGGGTGGAAGCGAATTATAATACCTAGATTAGACCCTCAAATCCGAAACGAAATTGTAAGGCTTTTGAAGGACGGTTGCTGAAGTTCTATTATTAAAGCATTTAAAAATCAGAAAAGACATTTTTCTAATGTATTACTATCTAAACTTCGAAAAAAATTTTTGACTGGCAATCGAAAGTTCAAGGAGAAAAATGTGAGCGAAAAGAAGTCCTTAATAAAAAAGAAAAAAAGAAGTTGAAAAGAATTATCGCTTTTTAGAAAATTCTCTGCCTCAAAGAACTCTGGCAAAGTTACAGGTCTCGCAATGAACAATGTGTCGTCAGATAAAAAAAATTGACTATAAAAAGGTGAATAAACCAGTCAAATGTCTGAAAAAACCATAGAAAAACGAAGAAAACACTCTTGGCCTCTGTATTTAATGTTACGTAAAAGTAGATGCAAAACATGAATAACTTAGGATGAAGCCCTGTTTCATCTATCATCCACAACTGACAAAACTAAAATCCATCATATTTCATATGGCGTCGCAAAGACACCACTGTTTTGGAAAAGGCAAGTTAGCCGTCAGGTGTTATGGTATGAATGAAAATGTCCTCTGAAATTTTAACAAAATAATTTTCTGTAGAACCAAAGACTAAAATTGATGCCACATACTATCAGCGAAAAGTTTTGAAGCACACGATCAAAGAAAGTAAACACTTTTACCTTCGAGGAAAGATTTTTTCTCACCAAGACTCTGCACCATATCTCATACAGAAAAATCGACTATAAAATGGCTGCAACATAAAGAAACATTTTTTTTCTTCTTTATGAGAAAAAGCTACCATCATGTCGACTTTGCTCTTTGCGAATATTTTTCATAGGGATACTTAAAAAAAAACAGTTGTAAAATAAGAACACTTAAAGGGCTTCAAAAAGCAACCAAAGAGAATGTTAGAATAATTCCCACCCAAAATTTTCAAGCAAGCTCTTTTGGCTTGACTAAACATTTATGTAAACTTTACTATGCCAAAGGAAGCCACGTTGAAAATTTCATGTAAATAACTTTATTCAATAAAAATTTATGATGCTTTGAAAATTGTCACATTTTTAATCAACCGGTATACCTAGATTCTTATATTCTTAATTTTCATTTCCTTGCAATTTTATCGACCAAGAAGGCCCCGTATATTTAATAAACAAGAATCGAGATTTATGGGCTAAATTAGGTCCTGAAGATCGGTAAGTATTCAAAATATCCAGAAAATCTTTTAGTTCAACTCAAATGGTTTCTGATTCTCCCACACTGGATTTCGATTGTTGATCTCTGTAAACGGGTTTCTTCCTCAACGACCAAATGTGTCAGTGAAAAGACATACTAATAATTTGATTTCAAGTAACACGAAAGCGTTGGGGGATAACCTCGTAAATTTGAGCCATAGTCAAGTGACGAAGACGTCACCTGACCAGGGATCTCCTGTCCTAATTTTCAAACCAAGCCATAGGGAGAACTTTGAGCTTCGACAGATTTCATGTGCCTATCTACACGGAGTGTCTTCAGTAGCACTAGAACGCCGCGTGACACGACAACAGCGGTGAAGAGTTTGTGACCAACACCATTTGGTCACCGCGACCAAGAACCACGACATTACGCATTAATCATTTATATTTCTATAGTCGCACGTGTATTTTAATCATAATTTAATGAAGGATATATATAATTAATCAATAGAAATGTATATATAGTTTTTCTATGGATTATAAAAGAAATGAGAGGTTTCAGAATTTCATTCTTAAATAGAAATTCATTTAAGAAAAAAAATGCTCATAAGTACTCTTTTTAAAAAATAAGTTTAAAAACTAAATACTCGACGAAATTATAAACAATAGGAACATTAAAAATCTTTAAAATTTCAATTTTTGGTTATTTATTCCGTTTTTTACTAATTTCGATGAAAGTTGAGTCTTAAAATTTTATCTTGTTTTCAATTATCATGGAATCTAATTTAAAAATGAATTAATTGTTAGATCCAATTATAACGTAGGATTATATTTATTGCTCCAGAATAATCTAATTATTTTAAATAAAATAATTTAATTATTTATTTTTTAGGGTATTATTTCTTAATATCACTGGTAATTATTATTTGTACAACCCTAGATTTTGTATTTCATACATAACTTCTAATTAATTATTCTATGCCATTTAAATAATTATAAAAATTATAGCAAAAGGTATTGGGGATGGTAAAGAGCTTTTTAACAAAATTCGAAAGTTATTTATACTGTATGGATCAGGATTTCTCAATACGATGTTATTTAAAAAAAGTACTTAAGGATATCATTCCAATAAAATTTGTAGCATATTATCAAAGCATACGTATTATATTTCCTCACGAGGAAGAAAGTCAACCTAATAATGTTTTAATGAAACGCGATCTTTCTTCTTAAACAAAAATCTACCTTTCCGCCTGCCTGACAGCAGATGGAAAGATAAGCTTTTCAAGCATGAACAGCAACATAGCCTAGAATTAAATTTAAAATTCACTGTCAACGAAAAATGTTAAACGAAAAAAAAATGAAACAAATTTCGAGTTTGGAAAATTCACCGACGCGAAAACACTCGGACGCGTTAACGACATCAAAAATCGATTTTCACTCACACATTATGAAAATTTTTGGATTTTATCAGCTACATTAACATTTCAGGAAAACAGCGGGAGCGGAAATATTATTTTTCCCCCCATCCTAATTGGTCCATTCGACGTGTCGATTTTTTTTTCTCTGACAAGCATCATTTGCATGCGATTTAATGAGAGTTTTAAAACTTATTCAACCATCTCAAATTCCAAACTTTATCATTTTTTAAACAGGAGAGAGAGATAAAAAAATATCTTCTGAAGTGGTCGAACAGGGGCCAATTACAGCGTCCATCCATCAAATAGGACCCATCCACTCTTGGCTTTAAAGGGAGGTCAGGTGGTTTAGGTGACCCCTCGGGGGGGGGGGTAATAAATCAAATAATAGAAATCCATTTTGAAACATACCCCCGCTCCTTTTCAAAGTAAATCGTATTTGAAATGAAATTTTGCTTTTTTTTGTTTCCTTCCCCTTGCGAGAATTCTCCCGGCGCTCGTTTTGTCACCCCCTCCCCCTTTAAAAATCCGAGGAATTGATTTGGGGTTGGGGGACTAAGGATTATCGGTCCGGCCCTAACCGATTACCATCCCTCTCCCATTTTTCTATTTTTAAATCGAGGGGTTTTAATCGCTGCCCCTTTTATTTTGGCAGGGGCGAAAGGAGCTTATCACCGAGGTTATTTGTCATGTTGAATTTTATAATGGATGAGATCCTGCGATTGTAATGACTACCTTAATTGGGGAGCTGTTTCCCGAGCCAAAGAAATATGGTTTAATGAAATCGAGTAAGGTCCCCATTAAATATATATCTTTTTTTTTTGCAAACAGCAAAGGGTTATTTATCAATGAATTTAACCTGACCACTAATACCTGATTTGCCGCATAATGAACTTAATTTTAAAAAAATAAATTATAACAGTGTTATATTACTCTTAATTCATAATGTATTATAGTGTGTAGAACTCGTACACGCAAAACTAAAAGGCACTATTCTATCAATCAATAGATATACATTAATCAGTCATTTATACGGCCTCAGGAATTTAAAAAAGAACTCAAAAATAGAATCCAGTTCCTAAAACTCTCATGACTAAAGGGAGGCTTACCTCGAAAACTGCTTTTTGGTCACTTTTATGGCACTTCTGCGTTACAGGATTTCCGTAGTAAAATGTTTGCATAAAAAAGCGGACATGACGCAAATTAACAACTGAAGCAGAATCTCAGTGGTTTACTGCGCGTCATCTGAAAATGTATTGTTTTTCAGGTTTATTTCAGTTTACTTCGCCCTCTGAAGCAACACTAGGGCTATTGGCGCCGGACGTCTTAATTATTGCATTGTGAATTTACTTTTCAAAATGCTATTGTAAGAATTTGATTTTGAAAATCAGAAGTACTGACAATTTTTCAGTAAATGTTACCTAGTACTATTTTGATGGTGTGTAAAAAGTTTAAAATAGTTTTTCTTTCGTTTGCTTTATTGGTTATTAGCGATTATAAATTTTTTTAAATCATTCTTGAATAGAGTTTTAATACTAACCCTAGCGATAACTAATGTAGAAGTATTAATTTTATTTCCATCATCATTTGCCATTTTCATTTAATTAATGCTCGTATCCGGTTGCCACCGATAAAAAGAGAGAGAGAGAATGTTGGAATAATCTCTTTTTTTTTTCTTCCTTCAACTACCTTTTACTGTTTTAACAAATGGGAAGTAGAGAATTCAACAACATGAAGAGAAAAAAACAACACTTGTTTCGAATTTTATTTTTCAGGGTTTTGCAATAGTTCTTATTTATTGCTAAGTAGTATGTAAAAACATAGTAATGAAAATTTCAGAGTGAGTGAATATTAACGTCACACTATTCAGCTACTTAAGAACTTTTGGCAACGGACCTCGTCATTTCGAACCAATTTCATGTGACGAGGACAACACCTGAGCTGACACCCTCTCTCCGAACTTCCACATCAAACCTGCGAAAGAACGTTTGAGCCTTGACATATTTAACGTGCATCAGTCCTCTCTGCACGGCGGGTCTCCAGCGGCACTGGGAATCGAACCCATGACACGCCGGCCACGATTCCGTCACCTTGATCCCTAGGCTCCCTTGTACATGTCAAAGTATAATAGCAACTTAAGACTAAGACTACGGGTTAAGCACATAGTATCAAGGCGTCAATCTTCCCTTTTACTCAGTACTCAGCCGAAATCAGAAGGGTAAATGCAGGTTAAAATTTTTGCGAATTGATTGATTGATTGAATATTAACGTCGCACTGTTCAGCTACACGAGGGCATTTTGGCGACGGAACACTTAATTTTGAACCATGGTCAAGTGACGTGGACGACACCTGAGCTGGCACCCCCCCTCTCCTAACTACCACACCACATCAACGGGAGGATGTTTCAGCTCTCGACAGATTTAACGTGCATCGCTGCCCTACACGGCGGGTCTTTAATGGTACTGGGATCGAACTCGTGACAAGCCACGGTCCGATACCTATACCACACGGCTACCGCGGCCACAAAATTTTTGCGAAAACTAAAATTATTAACTAAAGTTATATGAAAATAAAATATACAACTTTGAAATCCTTTAACATAGAATAGTAGCAACCTATTTATTCAGACGTATGAAAGAAATTTAAAATCTCTGATAACTTTTAGAATACACCAAAAGACGAAAAATACAATTACAGACCGACTCCCTCCCATCTTTCACTGAGACTCAATCCCATCAAAACCTTCCCAAATGTTACGCCAAATGAAGAACACATTGCTACTAAGACCTTCATAACACACTTTGCCTTTCAAATTTACATAGATTATTTTATCAATTTAGTGGTGTTGATTTATCAAAATTGATGAGAATGGCCGATAAAATATGGGAAATATTATTAATACCATATCAGAGTGAGTGAATTTTACCGTCACACTGTTCAGCTACACTAGGGCTTTTGGAGATGGACCTCGTCATTTTGAACAATTGTCAAGTGACGAGGACAACACCTGAGCTGGCACCCCCTCTCCTAATTACCACACCAACGGGAGGACGTTTAAGCTCTCGACAAATTTAACGTGTATCATTGCCCTACACGGCGGGTCTTTAGTGGTACTGGGCTCGAACACGTGACAAGCCAGCCACTATCTGATACCTTGACCACTAGGCTACCACGACCACACATCATATCAGAAAGCTGATGTTATGTTCCACTACTAATATTGCTTCAGTTAAATTACAAAGGTAAATTTCAAAGTTATCTTTACAAGTTAACGAGTTGAATAAAGGCAATTCTCGTGAGTGAGTGAAGATTAACGTCGCACTGTTCAGCTGCACGAGGGCTTTTGGCGACGGACCACGTAAATTTGAACCATGGTCAAGTGACGTGGACGACACCTGAGCTGGCACCCTCTCTCCTAACTACCACACCACACCAGAGGCAATTCTCGTTCGTCAACAGTTAGAAGCATTGCGAGTAATAGGCGTAGTAATAGAGAACACAGTATCCATGTTGCTATCATTCTAGGTTCTTTATAAACCTTGCAATAAGCCGTAAGAGACGCCTCCAGCTACAGAAAAACTACACCCCTGCCTCTCACAGACGACAAAAAGTCAAGTGGTGTTGCTGAGTCGTCTATCTACTTGTGGCAATGGTTTAAGATACAGGTGCAGATCTTTCTGTGATAAGAAAACAGATCTGTGTTGCCAAGCCGAAATATACGCTGGAAATGACTAAAAATCAAGACGTATGGGCAAAAGGTGTTTAAATTAGATTTGGAGCTAAGAAAAAAAATCCTTTGATTTTTATTTTTATTTATTTATTTATTTGCATTTTGTGATCGCAGATGTCAATAATGTATTGTTAATAAATACTGTATTGTTAAGAATATATTCAATCAGCTCTAATGAACTTTAATATTCCTCACGAACATTTTCCACACATCCACAATGATTTTGTTCACGCCTTAACTACATGTCAATGCTTTAGATATTTATTAACGTTGATTGATCGTTTTTCCAAGGTGTGTTGAAACACGCCCCTTATAGCAGATCACTAGATAGAAGCAGCTGCAAATGGTTGAATATGTCGTTTGGGAACGCCTTATCACATTACATCTGTCCTAGGATGACAATTTTCGTGTACACTTTTCATATCTTTGAGCAAATACTTTGACTTTTAGACCTCTAAGATAGATGCTAAGATAGATAATGCTAAGATAGATAGATGCCTCTAAGATAGATAAATCCCTTGAACCGCTGTCGTTGTCATGTCGCGGGTTCGAGTCGTAATGCTTCTGAAGACTTGCCATGTAGAGTCTGATGTACGTTCAATCTGTTGAGGCTCAAAATGGTCCCATTGGCATGATGTGGACATTTGAAGCTGTGATGACGTGTTCGCCCTAAGCCCATTTTCCAATGGACTCAATTCATGTGACGTCATAGTCACATGATAGTGAAAGCCACGTGATTCTAGCCAATCAATTCAAAAACTCATGCGACGTCATAGTCACACGGTAAAAACTGTTTACTGTTTCCAGGTAATCAGTTCACGCACTCCGGTGTTGCCAAGTTGTGCTCTTTGCAGAAACTTTGCCTTAAAAAGTACATGGTATACAAAATGCATTCTATTTAAAAGTATAAACAAAAAAATATATATGAATTTTTTTTAAATTTAAAAAAATCTTTTTGAATTTTTTCCCCCTAACATTTAAACATCTTTACCCACATATGAAATTTGAAATTTTACCTGAGTTTTACAAATAGAACAACAAGTACAATTAGTTTAATGTTTGTTTTGAATTCAATGGAAAACACATGTTTGTCTTTATCGTATGGCTTCATTAATTAAGCCCGTTGACCAGGGTTTATAATTACGAGATCCTTTGCCAATAGTCTTTGTACTGCCTGAGAATCTATAGTAAAAATCAATCAATCTTTGTATAAAAATAGTTAGTTCTCAAGATTCCTTATGTGTGCCGCATTTAGAATTCGTTCAGAGGGTACAAAGTACACTGGTGTGCTAAACTAAAACAAAATGTCTTTTTTTTTTGCAATAACTTTTCGAGAAATCATCTCAGAGACAGGAAATTCAGAAATGAGACACAGTCTTTTTACTGAAACGATAGCGAAAGCATAGTTGCGCAGAAATGAATACAATTCATATAGAATGGAATTGAACAAAAAAGTCTTAAATGAACTCTTAGTATCGTGTCCGAAAAGATCAACAACAAGCTGATGTTTTTAGTATGGGATATACCCTACCCTTACTGCAATGATTGTTTCGCACCATCTCTCCATAATCAGCACCAGATAGACCAACAGTTCTTAAAGTAAGAGTACCCATTCCTCAATCAGTATCTGTTTCAGTTACTGGGAGTTCACCGTAGGATGCAATCATGCCAAGAGGCATCTTCCCAAAGCCTCCCACATATGTTCTATGAGATTTAAATCTGGGGATAACGCTGTCCAATCCATTCTAGTGATATCTTCCCGTTCCAGTAGTGACTGAATATCAGCAGTTCGGTATGAACGTACATTGTCATCCATCAAAGTCTGGTCCAGTGGCACCTCGGGACAGACTCACATTGGAAAGGATCACCTCCTTACAATAGGGATCTCCTTTTACAGAACCACTGTCGAAAACGCGAAGCTCAGTTCAGAAGAATGCCTTCCCAGATGGTAACTCTAGGACCAACGTAATGGTCTCTTTCCGTGATGTTGCTGAGATGAAGCCATGTCCCAACCTCTCCCTAAATCAACTGGCTTTGAGAATCGCTTGTGGTGCTAAAATGACTCTCATACCTATATATATATATATATATATATATATATATATATATATATATATATATAAAATAAAGAGGACACGACTTCATTGTTAAATCATCTAGTATTTGTTCCACAGTAAACCGCAACACTTGTCACCCTGTTGTTGTACACAAATGTTAAGCAACGGCGCTTACTGACTGGTATCGGGCTCTTTTCCTCTTCAGGACGATATATCGGCCAACAATTGCAGTTGTTTTCCTAGGGCGGCCACCACCAACCTTTCTAACGTTTCAACTATGGTTTGAAAGTTTTCTTAAGCGCTAAACGACACTTTTGTTGATACCGAACTCCTCAGCTACACTGGACAAAGTACACCCCTCCTCCAGCTTTCCGACCATTCTCCACGTGTGAAGTTGTCCCCGTGATTTCTTCTTGCCATATTTCACGAAAGAATGAGAATGTCTTTAAATACACCTCCGTTCTTCCTTTTATTGTAGTTTTAAACTGCTCGTGCCACCCGCATTCGTTTTGCATACAATCACTTCGCCTATGAATTTTTGTTCCTGGCATTTGCGTACGTACACCTTTCTAATGAATTGCGCATTCATTGAACTGATCGCAATAGCGCCTTTTCTTTCAATTTCATGGCTGTCTGTTGAAACTTACATTTTTTGCACACCAGTGTACTTATACGCGGCATAAAACCTCCTGCAACGACTAATTATGGCAATAAAATCCTCTTTGATTTAAAACAGTTTTCCAATTGCTCTCATATTTTCGTGTACAACATAATGTGGTCATTTCATCCTTATGCCCAGTTTATCTTTTCCCTGGTGTTATATAAAGCACAAAAATACTTCAGAGTCTATCACATATTTAACTGTAAAAACAATAACAGTTGATTGAATAAGGAACCCTATTTTATTTTTAAGGACAACAGAGAGCAGTCACTGGAAACTTTCGTTGTCTGAGGATCATGCAGGCTCAGGGTAACCCTCCAGAGGGAATCTCGCTTCTGAGCGATCCTTGTGCTACTGAACGCAGTGGAAGAACTGACAGGTTTCCGCCTCATTTAAAGATTATGTTTCCTCGTCGTTTTCCTGGGAGGGGAGCATGTACAGTATCTCCTACATTATTTTTATTTATCTTTTATGAAATGGCATCTCCTCAGTTTTTCCAGATCTTGAAAAATATAAATAAATAAATAAATATTTTTTTCTTCTTATCAAGTTATCGAATCTTCATTTGTTTGAACGGTTAAAAAATAGTTTAAGAAAGAAAAAAAACCCTGTGATTATTTCAACATTTTCTTAAGTATTTTTAAACTTAATTTTCGAAATCATTTTATCTGAATTCTCTTTACAAATATAATGCTCGAGTTAAGGCAACGATATTTTTTCATATTACTATTTTCTCCTTATCCTGTTCTTATGTAGGTTTATTTGCATAGACTTCAGTTACAGTTACAGTTAATATTTTTGTGTGGGATATGGAGCGACAAAGGCTATTATCTCTGCATAGACTTCTCTTTTATTTGTATTTGCAGTAAATCTTGGTTGAAATGTTGCCCATTAATACTGTTTTTCTCAGAAAAAAAATTATTTGCGGTATGCACCCCACCGTCATCGATGCTTTCCTTCTCTTTTCATTCACTGATGTCATGCTGTCATGCTGAAGTAACAATTTCGAGGGAACGTACCGATAACGAGGACAGCTGAGTAAGTATCCTGTTATTTGATATTTGAAAGTCGCTCTTTGAAGTTACTTGTGGGTTATTCGCAATAGACCTCGGACTTCTGAACCTTGGTCAAGTGACGGGCATGACACTTGAACTGGTTCCCATACCACAAATTTCCACACCCTACAACGTGTAGACCTTGAATATGGACAGATTTAACAATCATCATCCTTTCAAAACCGCATATATTTAATGGTGTCAAAATGTGTACCCAAATGTGAGATCATTGCAACAAAGTAGGCAGTGATCTCTCTTTTGTCTAAATGAAAATAATGCGCAACATAAAATTTCATATCTAAAACGGCTAAGATTTTAGTCCGAATCAAAATTTCAAAACAGGATTAAATATCTACTGCTACTTTTTGTGACTCTATCTATAAACAACATATAAAGCAACTGCCGCTTCTTTTGTTAAATTTGACTGTAACAGCAGTTAAGGGAAGTACGTCACTTTTATTATTGAACTACACTTAGTCACAAAAGTAAATATGCAGAGTGTATGGAATGATGTCCTATGAAAAAAAAACAGACCTACAATATTAGAGTTTTCAAATTAACGATTTATTTTGATTACAGCAAAATCGAGCTTAATTACGAAATGAAAAATATTTAAAAAATACAAATATTGAATTAGTAAGATGAGCTTAACTTAAAATAGGATGTAATTTACATCATAAAAGTATGTATGCAAACAAAAACAAAGACAGTGATATTGCAAATTTTACAATTTTTCAAAAAAATTAGTAATTTGTTGGATAGTCTTTGGCCTTACTAACAGCTCTCAATCTAGATGGCACTGATTTTATTAAATTCTGAGTGACAGAAGATGGTATTTTCTGCCACTCCTTTAAAAGGGCTTTTTTTTAGATCATTCTTAGTTTTGATCTCTTGCTTTCTAATTTGGCGATCTAGATAATCCCACAAGTGTTCAATGGGATTAAGATCAGGTGATTGAGGTGGGGGTACCTGTTTTTGCACGCTATATAGCAGTCATTCCCGAACAACCCGAGCAGTATTTTTGGGATCATTATCTTGTCGGAAAGTGAAGGATCCATCGAGTCAAAATTTAGAAGCACTTTGGCTTAGATTATTCTTTAAAATATTCAAATAGCTATATTGATTAATTATTCCGTTGATTATAACTAAATTTCCTACTCCAGTTGCTGCGATGCAGCCTCAAACCATAATCGAACCACCACCGTGTTTTACAGTTCTTCTCATGTCCTTTGGTTCTAGAGCTGCATTTGCTTTCCTCCAAACTTTTTGGTATCCATATGACCCCGTCATCCGAAAAAATCACGGAATTCCAAAAATTTCTGTCCTGCTTTTCATTTTCTTTTGCAAAATCTATTCTCTTTTTGCGATTCACTTTGCTAAAAAATGGTTTTCTTCGCATATTTCGACCATGGTATTCTGCCTTCCGAAACACACGGCGAAATGTTTCATGAGTTCACAAAATTGTTTTTCACATCAGTTTTCAATTTTAGTGCTCTAATATCTTCGGATTTTTTTTTCACATTTCCAACAATAATTCGCCTTTCTTGATCCATGGAAAGGGGGCTGCGGTAGCCCAGTGGTCAAGATATCAGATCATGGCTGGCTTTGTCACGAGTTCGAGCCCAGTACCACTAAAGACCGGCCGTGTAGGGCAGCGATGCATGTCAAATCTATCGAGAGCTCAAACGTCCTCCCGTTGCTGTGGTGTGGTAGTTAGGAGAGGCGGTGCCAGCTCAGGTGTCGTCCACGTCACTTGACCATGGTTCAAAATTACGTGGTCCGTCGCCGAAAGCCCTCGTGTAGCTGAACAGTGCGACGTCAATATTCAATAAAATCAATCAATTGATCCGTGAAAATGGGCAGTTGTCCTGTTCTTGGCTTGTTTAGAGTATTTCCCTCAGCCTGGAACTTTTCAATGATTTTTTGCACTGTTGCAGGACTAAAAAAAGTTTTAAAAAAATAATTTTTTGCAATGAAGAAAAACAAAATGCTTTCTGACTTAATAAAAAATGCACATTTGCACTGATATAATTCATATATATCATCTGGTGATCATCAAAAATAAAACATTCCACTTCAAACGTTAATTAGCTAGCTTTGATCCTATAACCAAATAAAAAAAGGCATTTTGTTTGCTTTACTGTAATCACACGATGAGAGATTTTTTTATTACGTTTCTTTTAACCCCTAAAATGCTACTTTTTACTATCATGTATTTCACCTTCAAACTTACTGGTATGTTTCACTCCAACGGTTTTTCTTTTAGGAACGTTGTAAATAATATTTTTCTGTTGCTTTTTTTCCATGTGAATGAGTTATATGATATATGGATAAGCATACTGAGTACTTTGAAGGATTATTTGGCCTACATACAGTGCACAACGGAAAATTTTTCACCAATTCTTTTTTAGAACTAATATCCATATGTTTTATTGAATACTTTTTTAACACGGGATCGGTCGCGCGATGTGCAGAGTCAACTGATGTTCACGAAATCGTTAATTCTAGGAAAACTGTTTATTTGTTACCAATGACCTTGACAGAGTATCCTCCAATAAGACAGTCTTAATGGGAACTAAAATGAATTTATCACATTTCGCCCTCTTTTTTTGGAAAGTTTCAAACGTTTTTTTTACAATCAAGTTACTAGTTTTGATCGAGTTCTCTGCGCGACCACTTTTGTTCAAAAATATTTTCTATGAACATGCTTTATGTCATTTATTAAGGAAACATTTTCATTAGTTTTATCGGATTTTTTCTCAAAAAATCAAAGAAAAATTTGAAAAATCATTGAAAGTAGGTAAGTATATTTTCTCTTAATTAAATTATTCACTGGGGTTGGTTTTTTTATCGTGTATAGTAAAAATAATTATAAAATAAATTATAGTTTAAAAACAAATAAAAAAAAACACGCTTTTATAGTGAATCGAACTAAAAAGTAAAAAAATAAAAATATATATTACTTAAAAGTAACATATACAAAATTTAATACTTATCTTGTTAATTTGTACGGTTTATAATTATGATGGTATTGTAGCTTTAGCACCCCCCAAAAGGAGTTATTATTGCATTCAATACATTATTTTTGGGGGAGGCGCGATAAAAATTGTGATTGAAAATTAGGTCGCCAGTAGTTGAAAGTTTGAGAACCACTAACTTAAAGCTCAAACTTACAAGCTTTGTAGCATAACTTCTAAACTTATCACTGAAATACGAAAAATCACTCGAGAAGTTACATTCATTCTATTTAAAAGTCAAAAATTCAGAGTGCATACATTCTTTTGTGATTTAAATTTCTACTGGTAGTTAACAAAATTACTCTGAAAGTTTTTTTTTAAATATAATGATTTGGTTTATTTTTCATTACTTTATGACTTAAATCAGAAGCTATAAAAAACACTCTCCAAAATAATATTTTTCTTATATTTATTTGAGAACTAGAGCTTTTTCACTTAAGCTATGAGTTGCATACTTACTTTTGTGAGCAAGTGTACTCTTTCTTTTCGCACAGGGAAATTTCGAAAATAACTCATCCGCTTCTCCAGCTAATTTGCATAGATTTTTCTAATGACGGCAAACAGCGAACCTAGTGCTAGATAACACAATCAAATAATTTTGAGCAATTTTAAATAATAGCCCATATTTTTATGATCTTCACAAAAATTTTCAGCAAGTTTTGAAATAATGAGATTTTTTCCTAGGATTTATTCAAAAAAGAAGCGCACATTTGTTAATAAGAACAATGAATAAATTGAAAGGTCCCCAATAACAGTCCATCCTGTCATAATGCGAAATGCCCTCTGAAACAATGCGCAGCGCCTTTTCTCTCCGTTAAGAGGAAAAAACAATAAAATTTGTTTATTGATTCCTTAAATAAACATTTGTATAAAATCTATCAATTTATCCCCCTTAAAAAGTGAAATGTTTATTCCGCGGGCCGCGCATAAAATCCTCGTCGCGTTTGGGCCATTTCCCATTCTTTTATTTTACATCACAAGACCTTTATAATAACTCTTACGGAGTATTTACACACTATACAAATAATATTAACAACATTCTCAACATATTTCTTATATTGCCTCTTTTAACTTTTATACATTTACGTGGAACAAAATGTTTAATTAAAATTTCTTCGAATTCAAAACACTGCATTTTGCTTCACTCGCCAGTCAGCGTAGTTTTCAGTTAAAAACAAAATTTTTAACACTCCTTCAGAAACTCTGTGGCTGCAGTAGCCGAGTGGTCAAGTTATCGGATCGTGGCTGGCCTTGTCACGAGTTCGAGCCCAGTACCACTAAGGACCGGCCGCGTAGGGCAGCGATGCACGTCAATTCTATCGAGAGCTCAAACCCGTTGGTGTGGTGTGGTAGTTAGGAGAGGGGGATGCCAGCTCAGGTGTCATCCACGTCACTTGATAATGTTTCAAAATTATGTGGTCCATTGCTAAAAGCCCTTGCGTAGCTGAACAGTGTGAAGTTAATATTCACTCACTCTCCAGAAACTCTGGTCCATGGCAGCGTAGGACTCGTGGCTGATATGTCATGGATTCGAGCCTCTAACGCTGAAGATCCGCCGGGCAGAGGGGGTCGATGCATGTTAAATATGTCGGGATTCAATAATCTTCCCTTTGGTGTGGTGAGGAAGTTAGGAGAGAAGGTTCAGCTCAGTCGTTGTCACTTGACCATGGTTCAAAATGACGAGGTCCATCGCCAATAGCTCTCGTCCAGCTTTAAAGTGCGACGTAAATATAATTCTATCTCTAATCCTCCAGAAACTTTTCATTGGATCATTTAAGCAATCAATAAGGATCACTGTAAATCACAATATTACACTCAATTCATTAAAAGAATCATAAGACAATAAATAGGAATTTGCCCTAAGCTGAAAATTTTGAACTTAAAGTCAACAAATAATATAAAAAAAAATTGAATCAATACCTACGTAGGTCAACAAAGAAAATTTTTATTTTAGTTTCTTTTTATTAAATAGTGGCAATTAATATAAATATGTATACACATAGGACAGAATCACAATATTAAGGGACAAAATGGAAAGCGATTTTCCTTGCAATTTTCCTTTCTATATAGGGTGTTGGATTATTTTTTGTTTGTTTATTACTATTTATTCATCAATTAAATTTAATTATTCTGATAAAATAGTACAGGAAAAAGAAATCATATTCTCAGAAAATAGGCCATCCCAGGTGGGATTCGAACCCCCGATTTTTGGATTAAAAGTCCTAGGCTTTATCCATTGCGCTTCAGGGACACAACAAACAATTTTCCTTTCTATACATGCTGTTGGACTATTATTTTTGTTTGTTACTATTTATTTATTTTTTAATTTAATAGATGTATTAATATTTGAAAAAAACTATTAAAATCAAGTGTAATCCACTATAAGCTTAAAAAAATCATTTGAACTTGATTGGATGAATAGAAAGTATTTTATTAACGATTGAAAAATACTTTCTACTATATATATATATATATATATATATATATATATATATATATATATATATATATATATATATAGGAAGAGAGGGAACTAATAGAGTAGTGATTGAAAAAAATTACCTAAAATAGATAAAAAGAAGAAGGTTACTTATCGGTTATAGGGACCATGTGTTGGTGACTACTTTTCCGAGTTATCGCCAATTAGAACGTTGACGATATTGATTGCTTTTCCGCTTGATGTAATTCTCTATACAATCACCGGATAGAATTTGGCGGGGCTTTCAATGTGTTGCTGTGTAGAAGCTTTAAGAGTCCCTATAATAGGTAAATACCGATAAAGTAGGCTTAAATTTGAAGGGGAAAATCTAATGCAATAAACAGTTTCCGGAAAAAGCATAATTTAGTCCACATTTTTAGTGACTGAGAAAAAAAATGGCTCCAAACTGCACAAATAGATTATTTTTTGGTATTGAACTTCCATCGAAAATGGTGACAGTAATTTTCCAAGTAGGCGACAAATAAGTAGTAGACTAAAAATAGGATCTAAACACAAAAAATAATATATACATAAAGTCTTAAACTGGAAGAATAATAGAAAAATAAATGTTTTGTCAAAAACTATCTAAAACAAATAAATTTAGTCAATTTATCATAAAACCGAACAAGAAATTACAGCATTGACATTAATTGAAGTTAAAAACATTCTAAAGCATATAAAATAGGTTTATCTTTGAGATCTTATTGATATCAACAGTCTAAAGGTATAAACTGAATACAATTCAGAATATTAACATTGGCTTAAGCTAAAAATTATCTACAAAAAATAAATTACAAAACAAAATTTGGAAATAATTTGTGTGTGTGTGCTATCGGCTAATCATATTAGAGTATAAGACTTACAAATTGGTAAGACGATTTAGGAAAATTGAGAGGTAGCATGAGAAATTAAATTTATTACGTCTGAATTCATTGCAATATTGACATTTATATGAAAACTATTGAAATTCTGCAGAATAGAGAGTAGGAGGAGGCAAACTTCACGTTTCTTGTTAGAGAGTTTCAGGCGGACTAACTCTCCACGTTCTTGGGGTGGAGGTGGTTCCAACTTGAGGCTCCAACTGGCAAGTGGAATCCAGCCATTGTTTTTCTCATGACCATTGTTAGTCGGTGTGATGTTAGATGAAAGGATTCTGCAATATTTTAGGGGTGCACTTGTGGATATATACTGAGTAATTCTATGTGCTTTGGGAATAATACCTAGACATGTCATAAGCTCTGATACAGGTATAAAGGAGTGAAACGAAAATAACTTTTCTCAAATTTGAAGCTAAATCTTCTTTGTTTTATTTTACCTTTAAATTGAACGTATGCCACTGGATGGCGCTGTTGTTTTGACACTGGTCTTGTACGCCCATATTTGTGCGGGTTCCACCCTTGAAAAAGTCAGTGGATTTCATGATGCAAAAATTGGCAGCGTCGTATGATTATGCAGCATGTAAAAATCCATCGAGGTGCTCTCGGCAAAATTAAATTCCTAATACGTCAGAGTTCAGGAGTGTAGAGATTGACCTGTAGAGTGCCTCACTAAAAAGAGAGAGAGAGCTCCTAGGGAATGGACTAGGTCTGCAATGGTCAATCCACAGCCCATTTCATTTTAAAGATATCATCGTATTGCACCTGTTATTTAAAATGACCTGACACTGGCTTTAAAATTCTTTGGCCCATCATCATATCGAGGCACACACAACCTCCATGGGAGTTTCTATCACTGTTGTCCTTGCATAGAAATTGATATTCCTAATTGGGATGCCATTTTTGGTTCATCTTTGTGTTTCCAATGGGTTTTAATCTGGACGGATGGAAGGCTCAGTTCTATGAGGGAGGGAAAGTAATTCAGCATTTTCCCTTTCAATGAGCAATGTGTCGTTATCACCCTACAGTGCTGTTGAAAAGTCCAACCATTTCCATTGAATAGGTTGACGTTCACGAGCTTCACTATAGGCTTTAAAATCGTTTCTTGATAAACTTTTCAAACGGCTTCTTCTCATTTCTCTTAAAATGAATATCTGAGACGCATTTATAGTTGACACCCCTCCAAATAGTAATGGAAGCCAGATGTCGATTTATTTGCACCCAGTTTTCATTCTTTATTTATTTGACACTTGCCTATACTCGGTCATTCTGGTGGGTGAAAAATTTTTCAACGTTGAAAACGGTATAGGGTAAAAAATGCGAAACACATTTTATACCAGAAAAAATGAATAAACTCGGTTAAAAATGGGAAGTATGATAAAATATACTCCTCTCTAAAGGAGAGTGAAGCTAGAATATCACATATTAATTTTTCATCTATTTTATATCTGAAAAAATGTTCCAAATTCTTGTAGGATTTTTAACATTAACCGAAAACAGCCTAATGTTAAAGTCGGCTAATGTTAAAGAACAGGAACCGAATTCGGAATATTTTTTTTAAAATATAAAAGTACTCAAACATTAATATTATATTCTGGCCTCACTATCCGGTTGAGATTCACATATTTTATCATACTACTCATTTTTGTCCGAGTTGAAACATTTTATCTTTTATAAAATGTGTTCGCATTTTTTATCTTATACCGTAATGCTAAATGAGCTATTTCCATTAAGAAGAAAAACGAATTATTTATGAAATATTTTCAAATTTTAAATACTCTAAATTTCAAACAAATCCATGAGTTACAATGTCACACATTTTTATAAAAATTGAAGCATTTTTTCTGTCTGAAAATGTGCTCCGCGTTAAGTCTTGTGCAAACAGCGAAAACAGCCTTAAGAGATACCTCTGGTGCTTTAATTCCTTTGTAAGAAAATGACGAGGGATTCTTCGATAGCATCTTGATATGAGGACTTTGTTTATTATGCGGCGCATTGTTCTTTTTGACACGTTTATCTGTTTTACAAAAAGGGAGGGAAATCATCGAAATTCCTGTCGAAAGAAATCTTTCTACAAGGATTTCTGAAAATTCTCCCCCTGATTGCTCTGACGAAAGCTGGTGTTGTGACCGCTTCCAGTACGATCTGCAGTGCTGTTGGTCTCAGAAAATGTCTTAATTGTTCAAGAAATGAATAACCTCTTGATATCTAAAGGTGTCAAAGCTTTAAAATTCCCCGGTATGGGCTCCTCTTTTTTGAGGTAGAGAAATAACTACTGAATGTTTCTATTCGATGCTCCTTCTGCTATGTTATAAATTTGATTGATTTAACAGAAATATGAAAAACTAGAATACTTAGAAAAATACTGCAAAAATGATCTCCTCTGACTAAATTAGAAATAGTCTATTGCATCTTGTTCACAGCAAAACATCTCAAATTTTCGTATCTGACCTTATGGCCCAACTACACTTTGCTTCAAAAAATAAGCAACAAACAATACAAAAATTAACTAAAAAAAAGATAGGTTATAGCAAGCAATGAAATTTACGTACGTACCTTGCAGTGTATAAAGAAAGCATTTTTGTAATGAAATATTTGTATCCTCAGGCATGGGGATGTGTAATGCTGTGTGTGTGACTGGGAATTCGCCCAACTGGAACCCTATAGAGCAGGTCTAGAACATGCTCGAGAGACTCCTTCTGTTTTGTTCGAAATTGGGCACAGATTCCTCGAAGTGGGATTGACGACCTACTTGTAAGTGTGAATCGCTGTTGTGAAACCTGCATCTCTAGTACAGGATATATATACGTATATATATGCATGCATTGAAATATAATTTAGTCAGGTTATTTTTCTTTTGATTTCATATAATAATTTTAAAAAAAATATTCCAATTACAAATATGTGTGCTGTATATCTTTGATTCTTTTTTTTTTTGGTCTACAGCACCGCTATATATTTTTCAGATAGATTTTTATTACATATTTTAAGTTATAGAGTCTATTTTTGTGGCTATTTTTAAAAAAAAACTAAAAATCGGCTAACCATTTATGAAAAAGGCCGTGATAAGTATACTTACCACCCACCACATTGATTTCAAATGTCGATGGGAAACTGTTTTTCCCACCTATGATGCGTCTTGCTTGCACTGTTTTGGCTCGTTCCACTAATGGTTTCAAACGCTGTAAGGTTCCTGAGTACCAAGAAAACTGTTCCAGATGACGCACGATTGACGCTGGTGGTCATAAGTCAACTTGACAAAAAACATGAACACGTCACTATTTGTGTTGTACAAAAACACATAGAAACAAGATACGTTTGCAGAGCTTGCAATGTTCCTCTGTGTGTTGATCCCTGTTTCTTGAAATTTTGTGTAAAATAATATGCATAAATTCTTAAAATTTTGAATACAGAATATAACCTAATTTATAATGCCTTTCATAGATTTTAGTATTTGAAAATTACATTTTATAAATATCATGTAATGTATTCTAATGGGAAATTCAAAACATACGATGTGAGTGGGAGGGAACCCACCAAAAAAGGGGTCTTAAAAATCAAATTAATTATAGAGAATAAGTTCAATGAATTTCTTTTTATAAATTATTTCAGTACCAAAAATATTTTATTACTAGATTGATTGAATATTAACGTCGCGCTGTTCAGCTACACGAGGGCTTTTGGCGACGGACCACGTAATTTTGAACCATGGTCAAGTGACGTAGACGACACCTGAGCTGGCACCCCCTCTCCTAACTACAACACCACACCAACGGGAGGACGTTTCAGCTCTGTACAGATTTAACGTGCATCGCTGCCCTACACGGCGGGTCTTTAGTGGTACTGGACTCGAACCCGTGACAAAACAAGCCACGGTCCGATACCTATACCACTCGGCTACCGCGGCCACATTTTATTACTAGAAAAAATAGCCTTACAAATGTATAACCAACTTTTCATTTTTTGAAAATTTTATCTGGTTTTTGCAAGCTCTAATGGAGAAAGCCCCAAATTCTTCAACCATGGAGAAAAAAAATCACGTACAGAAAAACATCCTCGAATAATATTTTCACGTTCTGTATACAAGCCTATTCCACAGTGTTTTAACAGGGAGCAATAAACCAATGTTATGGAGGATGTTTATATCAAATATTTGATGCTCGCCTTAATTACTGAATGGATTTTATGTTCCACGCAGCTCTAACGCAATTAGATGTGAATCACTGATTGCTTCCTCCGCAACCCTTTCCTCGTATTTTGCTCTGATTTCCCCCTCCTCTCCATCTGGAATTCAATCTCTTCCTCTTAAAATGGGTCTCGGTGCGATCGTTTGCGGATTCCCCAAAACTGGCGTCAATCCGGGATTTGACTCATGCTTTGACCACCCCCTGCGATTATTAATAAATCGCAGTTCTCTAATTGCCTCCTGTTATTAGGTTTTGTTTTCCTTTCTGCTCCCTTCGCATGCATATTTGAAGTCCGCCCGAAGACCTCTTTCATTCTCCTTCATATTCTCATGCACAGGAAATAATCCTGGACTGGCATTGGGAGAGACTTGACAAGGATGACATTGCTTTTTGTAAATCTAAATGTGGAGCAAATATTTTATAGTGAATTAAAAACTAGTTTAGGCCTATATCTACCGCATTATGATTTACTGTAGTTTTTTTATGCAACATTTTTTTTTAATCAATACATTGAAAATTAAGGGATATACATAAGAGATACTCAACTTTGGGAAATTTAATCTGTTAGAGCTCATTAATTAAAGATGTTTAACTGTAAAATTAATTATATACGTTATTCACTTAAAATAAATAGTCAAATCGTTTTCTAAGGTCTTAACTAACAAACGAAAAACTAAGACACGCATTTTTTGTCATTAACTATTTTTTCGGAACAAAAAAGAGAATCTTTGCAATCCGATGAAAACAACGTCAGCTGAAAACGCAATTTCTGCTATAAAACTATTCGCATTTCCCGCTAAAGTACTCATCCTAGAACCCATGCTGCCATTTATCTTGGAAAAGTGGATTTCAAAAAATATTCCTGCTAAGTATTGTCAGAGTATTCGTAAAAATGGCTATTCTATGTCATTTTAAAATACTTATACGTTTACCGTGGGTAGATAAAGGGCTAAAAAGCAATATGTTTTCGAATTTAATATCTCTTCAAAACATAAGAAAAAAAACGAGTCGATCATTTGACAAATAAAGACGTTCATCGTTGTTGTAGTTATTTTGTATTTGTGGAAAGTATAATGGTATTCATTAGTGAATTATTTTTTTTGTTCACTTTTTTAAAATCTTTTTTTTTACTTAAATCCTATAAAAAATTATACATTTTTTTAAAAAAAACTGGGCATCATCCCAAGTATGGGTCTCGTCCCTTGATCAAAATTCAAACCTCCGACGTCTGCCCCCCAGAGTGTGTTAATAGACATAGCAGCGCATGCATAGTGCAACGTTAACTAACACATGCATGCCTTTCATTGTTTGAGAAATACTTCATTTTAAGAAAAAGGGCTCTTTTTGACGTTAAAATACTGCCAAAGGTTTGCAATACCCCTATTAAAGACTTTATTGTAAAATTTATTATTTTCAAACTTGAGGGATAGTATAAATATGTAAGGGTTGAAACAGGAAATTTAAATTCTAAATGCGATCGTGAAATTCAATTGTGTCACGAGAAAAATATTCCTATCACAATTTTTGGAAATATTCTCCTCAATCTTCCCATCCAATCAGAAATAGTTCTAAATTTCAATAGAAACAGTCTACGTCACTGCATTTAAACTTCAATCTATACTTTAATTCATCAAATCATCCATGTATAACGCAAGATTGATTTGTCTTAATTATTTAAACTCGATTCAAGCTTTTCGCTTCCTTGCAATTTCAGTTGAGAAGAGTGCAGCTCGCGTTCTTACAGGCGACAGTTCTGAGCAGCCGCAGTGTAATCGTAATGAGACGCGTCAAATCCGTTGAAGCTCAAAATCATCATTTTGATGGGGTGTGGGAGTTTGGAGAGTAGTGTCAGGTAAGGAACCCTCCTCGTCATTTAATCTTGGTTCAAAAGGACGAAGTTCGACTCTCTCATGTTGCTTCTAAGTGAAACGTAGTGGCCGCGGTAGTTTAGTGATCAAGGAGACGGACTCGTGGTTGCCATGTCAGGAGTTCAAGCTTAGTACCACTGAAGACCCACCGTGCAGGGGGTCTGATGCACTTTAACTACATCGAGGTTCAGGCATCCTCCCCTTGGTGTGGTGTTTAAGTTAAGAGAGGGGGTGCCAGCTCAGGTGTCGTCCTCATCATTTGACAGTGTCTCAAAATTAAGGGTTACACCCCCAATAGATCTCGTGCAGCTCTATAGGTTTAAATATAACTCTGTCGCCCATCCGGTATAGTGGTTAGGGATGCTGACTGCTGTGCCGTAGGGACTGGGTTTGAATCCCGGAGAAGACATGGATGTTTGTAAATGTATAGTGCCTTTGCGGCATGGGGGTATTCTAAATAGCTGTCGAACCGCAAGTCCTCTCGTGTGGTTGGTGAAAGGGGTAGAGAGGTGGGAGACCCCTGACCACCCCAGGTGTCCTCCCTCAAAATTGAAGTGGAAACGAGCCAAATCGTGCTGTCATCTGTAGGGTGCTCAAAGCTACGGCTAACGACAGGCGTCACTTAGCCCTTTGCCATGATGAATTTCGTGGACCTCAATCTGGCCTTTGCCGATCAGGTGGCATCAGTGACAACAACTCCAAATTTAACTCTCAATCACTCACTGTAAGTGCAACGTTAATAAGCAATCAATCCAATTCAAGGTCATTTGCACTGAGCGAATTTTTTTAAAAGTCTACAAGAATTTACTAATTTCAGAGGAAGATGCAAAAGCTCAATTCAACTCCCTTAAGAAGCAGTTGATTGCTACATATTAAAAGGAAATGAATCTCATGTTCCCGATGGGAAGATTAGGAAAATGAGCTGGGTTGTCGTCCTCGTGCTTTAACAAAATTTCTGAATCTTGAAATGTCGTATTAGTGACTGTTTCAAATCACAAACTAACTTTTATAAATTTCTTTTGGCTCCCGAAGAAATAAACATTCTTAAAAGTAGGAGCTCATAAAAAGGTGAATATTCAAAGCAGTCTACAGGTGAATAGGAAGAAAAGTAGAAGGGCTTTTTGAAAAAATTAATACGAATGGCGGTTGCGTCAGATGTGCCATCGCATAATGTGCAGACATTTCGATTCCGGTAGCAGGATGGACGACTCCCGTTCGAAAAGAAAAACTTTTTTCCCATTTTATTACCCGCATATTGATTACGGGATCCCTAAGAAAACATGTTATTGATAAAGTGGCTCCATTTTGTGCTAAGGATCATTTCACCCGGTGTAGAAAATCCCGGGAATTCATAATAAGCCGCCAACCACATACAGCACGCCACAGGAATATTCGCCCTAAAAACTCGCGGCAATAAATAAGAACCCACGCTCAGGAAGAAAATAAAAGGAAGGGTGGATCGAGAAAGTAAAGAAAAAGGAAAGAAAAACGCAAATTTAACTCGCATTTGAATTGAAAATGATTACGATGATTGATACAGAATCGATGCTAGACGTGCTTTTGACGGGAGTCTTTTGGACGGTTACAGTTGCTTAAAATTGATTTTATGCTAAGTTGATCATTCCCAAATATTTTCATTTTCAAAACCTGAGGACATACAGAAGCGAGATAGGCCTTCATCACGAATTAAATGTACTGTTTTGGAGTAAAATATCGCGTTTGACCTGCCAAAACCCAGGTATATTTTCAGCTGCAGAATATGACTCGTATCTTTGCTGTATTAACGTATGTTTCCTTCATAAATAAAATTGATGTTAAGAACTTTAACCGCATTTCTCTGATGGTAAGACTTCATCGAAAATAAGGACATATATATGCACTCACTTCCAAAAGTTAAGCACAAAGAGATGTAAAATGCAAAAAAATCAACAAATACTGCTTTGATTGACACAAAATTTGGCAGTAAAGTAGGATATATATTTATACATGAAACAAAATCAATAATTATGTACAGAAATGAAAACAATATTAAATTTTTGTAAGTTATCAGATAATGTCATATTGGAGACTTAAACAGAATTATACATAAAGTGAAAATAAACAGCATAAAATGAAAAAGAAAGACATTAAAAAGGGTATGTGATTCCCCTCATCTGTAATTAGGTGGTCAACCACCGCAGAATTGAGCAATCACCATTCTTCTTGTAGAGGAGTTTCCAGCTCAGTAAGAGTGGCTGGAGGTGAGAAACGTGAAGATACAGCACGGCCGAGAGCATCCCAAAGATTTTCAATGCGATTAAGGTGAAGCAAATATGCTGGCCGCGCCATACGCGCAATCCCTTCACTCTCCAGGTAGTCATCGACGATGTCAGCTCTATGGAGACGTACGTTATCGTCCATTAAAACAAAAGTAGGGCCAACTGCTGCAACGTACAGTCGCACAATGGG
This sequence comes from Trichonephila clavipes, assembly GCA_019973935.1. Taxonomy (NCBI): domain Eukaryota; kingdom Metazoa; phylum Arthropoda; class Arachnida; order Araneae; family Nephilidae; genus Trichonephila; species Trichonephila clavipes. Next base: position 973,116 of record BMAU01000044.1, on the reverse strand, counting down.
TTCTAGGACTTCATCTCGATACCGGACAGCCGTCACAGAACACCGTTTAAAAATGTGCAGGTCGGTGCGGTATCCTAATGAAATCCCTGCCCACACCATAATGCTTCCACCTTGGAATGCGTGATGTTCGGTGATGTTTTGGGCTGATTGTGTGTTCCTTGTTTACCCCATATCCTTATACGCTTGTCTTCTGGCTCCAGAGCAAATCTTGACTCATCAGTAAACATGACATTTCCCCAGTCACACAGTCCAATTGCCATGTTCCTGGCACCACTTTAATCGTGCCCCTCTTGATTGGACGGATAGAGGAACACAAACTCGAGGTACCCGGGCATACAGTCCATTCATATGTAATCTTCGGCGTACAGTAGCTGCAGATATAGCCTTTCCAATGGACGCTGTAACTATTGATGTCACGCGTGTGGAGGTCGCTCTGCGATTCCGCTTGGCTACGATAGCAATATATCGATCTTCCGCGGGGACCACCTTGGGCGACCACCTACGGGCCTTCGTACAACTGTCTGTGTGGTTTGGAATTGTTTCCATAAACGTGAAATTACAAAATGATGAACGCCGAAGAAAAGAGTAACATCTGTGATCGGCTGTCCTGCTTCTATGCCCCCACAGCACGCCAGCGCTCAGAATCTTCCATTCGTTTTCTGGAAGTCATAGAAACACATATGTCTTGAAAACAAATTGTATGAAAGATTTAAACACCTTCTATCAGCACTTCCAATAAACTTTAGTAACCGTTCATAAAGCTGGCTTCTTATAAGACTGCCCTTTTGCAGATTTCTTGACATGAAAGCACGATTGGCTGTTATCTAACATATTTGCATACTTCCATCTACCTCTTCAGCGAATTGCATCCTCTTCAATTCTGATTGGCTACCAGAAATTAGCATTTTTCTGTCCATGCTTAACTTTTGGAAGTGAGTATATATATATATATATGAGGGATAAGGGACAGTTCTAGGGGTATTCAATGATTACACTCGTTTTTTGCTAAGCTAACGTTTAATGTTGGATAATAGATACAGTTCTTCTCACTACGGCAGACGTTTAAACACATATAATAAAATATTTACAATACGATTAAACACTTCTGGCTCTTAACGACAGTTCTAGTACAATTGATGCCACTTAATCTTCTCGATAGTGTTGATAGTGACCTATGCGTCTCTCTTGTGAACAACGGGTGGTGGGACCCTACTCGGTCACTATCCTCCTCCCTCCGTTTCTCAGCCCCGGATCATCGACCACCGCGTCTAGAGTCCGCTTGCCAAATCCCCAATCTCCCTCGTTAACTCACTGGTGGCTGCGTTACCAGCGCACTCTAAAGAATGTTCATGTGGAAGTTTCTCACAACTCTCGGCCATCCACACAAGCAGTGTCCTCACTGTTCATGCACTAAGGATCTGAAATAAACAAGCTAAAAAAACAAAATAAAAAAGCACAAAGATTAATATACAGTTGCACAAACATTTTATTCAAGTTGTTCCTCTTATTCACTAATGCTTAGTTCAGGGCTTCATATGGTCTGCTGATGCTGACATAACATTGGGTCCCTTATGGTCTTCAATTTTAGCCACATCATATCGGTCATGGAGTTCCATTCTGGTCACCTATTGTGGTCCAAAATATTTTATTCTCAATTTCAATTTGTTTCCAAACTGAGTCCTCATGATTGCCACCAAGTCACGTTTCTCCTGATGAGCTTCTTTCCGTTTTCGGTTGTAAGTTCTCCTGTCTTCTTCAAAACGTTCTGCTTTGTCTCTCTTCTCAGGTGATCTCGATGCAGAAAGAGTGGCTCTTGACTCTCTTCTTCGAGCAGATTTCTTACGACATCTTCAGGATTCTACATTTTAACTCCTGAGATCCATTCAAATGGTGAATACTTTGTACTGTTGTGAAGTTGTTCAGCACACGTTGTAGTGAATTGACATGCTTAAACCACTTAGTCGGGTCTTTGATGGACATCTTGGTCAACACTGGAATTAGTACTCTATGGATTCTCTCAAACTGTCTATTCCCTCTCGGTACTCCCGTTGTTATTTGTACATTGCTAATCTGCTCATCAGCACAGTAGTCTTCGAATTCTTTAGATTTGAACGCTCCTCCTTTGTCATTAATTATTCGTGAAGGATTCCCAAAAGTTTTCTGTTGCAACTTCAGTCTTTCAATGGCTTCTTGAGCTGTAGTACTTTTGGGTGGATATAACCACGTAAACTTTGTAAATGCATCAATAACAGTGAATATATGATTATAATTTTTATTGGTCGTTGGTAATGGTCCAATGAAGTCCACTTGATATGTTGACAATGGTACACTGCGAAAAACCGGTATTCAGAACGGAGTACAAACTATTCACTTTTGAATACGTCACATACTCAAAATAGCTCCGATGCAAACATACTCAAATTTGAGAATAGCCCATTCTCATTTTTAGCAACGACTATGTACTCAAAATTGTAAACATCACATACTCATTTTTGAACCTGTTACTGGATCAAATTTCGGAATATAACAGAGCTAAATGAGTGTATAATGCACTTATTTATGAGTATTTATGGGTCAAATATGAGTTTGTATGTTATTTATTTTCGATACTGTTGTATCCAATACGAATTTTTAGCATAAAAATATACATCAAATTAAACTTAAAGGGATCTAAATATGTGATACACTTAAGTTGTAAATTTCATTTTTTTCCATCTTATATATTATTTAATTTACATTTTATGAAGTTTTTACCTCTTAACTTCGAAAATCTAAATTTTTGTTTGCATTTATTGTGTTACAAAAAGGTACTTGCGTATCATCGCAAAAGTGTCAACGTTCAAGATAATTCGCCATGTCTCGTACGCGCTGAATTAGCAACCATTTACTTTGTTTTGTATAATGTCGCCAATACCAACAAAAATTTTACTTTAAGAAAAAAAAAATACAACTATTATTTGATCAAAAACTTTGTCTTCGAACTTATATATACCTCATATTTAAATGTGAAAATAACAAAATAGATTCCAAGAAATAGTTAAACAAATTTGTACAAAGTTTCAGAAGCAATTTGGTTTATTAAAAGTTATATTTATGTTTCTAAAAGAATTTTGTTTCTTTAAAATCCTATACAAGCAGAAAATGTTGAGGAATAGTCTGAAACTAATATCACAGGAAATAACAGTTTTCAATTGTGTTTTTTGACTTTATCGCAAGTAAATTGGGCAGATATAGAAAACTGTGTTGATTTTTTTATCAAAAGAAATGCCTGATATTAAAATCATTTTCAATGGTCAGTTTGAAGACTGAATGCATATTTAAATTATAAAAAAAATTGAAACAATTGGAAAATCACTATGCTGAAATTGATAAGATGGATTGAAATACTAACCATTTCAAAAATAAACACATCCCATAAGAAAATTTAGTTATTCTTTTTTTTTAATCTACATTGTGCTGCCCTGGAACTAATGCACCAGTTGAGTCTTTTCAGTTCGTAATTTATGGACAAGTCAGAAATCAAGATTGAATGTTGATATTTTTTAGCTGCAGTACTTACAGTGAAGATGAAAGATAATTTTTTTTTTTTGCTCCAAAATTTCCGATAAATTAGAAAATAATATATTGAGAAACGAAAAAATGGATTTTTGTTTGAATTAATAAAATGTTTCATATATTTACGTTGTGACATTTTCTTAAATTTTTCGTTCTCCTTTTCATTGTAAAAAAACTGGTCACCTTAAAATTATTCCAAAGTAACACAATTATTTGCCTGAATAATTTAAACAATATGACTTATTATGAATAAAGTAAATTATGTTACATTTATAGCACAAAACCGCCAAAATAAGGTAAATATTTATCCCATTGAATTTTTCGTTCAAAGGCAGTTACTTATAAGAAATACAAATGAGAACATTTAACTCAAAAATGAAAACAATCTAGTACTCATGTGTTCTTCCGCGGGTAGCGTGGTAGATACGAAAAATAGTTCGGAAGATTTATGAGAATTAAATTTGTTGTTGAGCCCCAATTATCAAAATATGTAGCCGATATTTTAAAAGAGTTTCTGCAATCCTGAATATCATTTTTAATTTGTCCGAAAGCATTAATTATCATTTTTGGGGTTTCTTGAGTATATGTAAGGAATGAAATTCAATCAAGGCATGCGGTCAAATCTGATGCAATCATAGTCATTTCAAATTGAGTGTATCTACGTACTCACTTTTGAGTAAATCTTTCTTCTCCGTGTAGATTTTCTTTAGGAATAGGGTTTAAAAAGCCTTCTCCCTTTCCCCTTTTCTTTTTGACTAATATGCATTCAATACAGTTCTTTATTAAGTTTTCGATACACTTTCTCATGTTCGGAAAATAATAATCTCTTTTCACCAACTTTTCAGTTTTTGTCGCTGAAAAATGTCCAAATGAGTGAGTTTTTTTAATTACATCTAAAGGGTGTTTTTTAGAGGTATAGAACTTTAAATTGCAATAAAACAACGATGTATTATTCGATTGACATGATTTTTTTTATTCGAAAGATAAGCTTGTGGCATTACATTTCAAATATGATTTCTGGCATAGCACTGCCACGGCTGGCTCGCATGTAGTCCAATTTTCGATGACTTTTTCCAACATTTGTGGCCGTATATCGGCAATAACACGGCGAATGTTGTCTTCCAAATGGTCAAGCGTTTGTGGCTTATCCGCATAGACCAATGACTTCACATAGCCCCACAGAAAAGAGTCTAGCGGTGTTAAATCACAAGATCTTGGAGGCCAATTCACAGGTCCAAAACGTGAAATTAGGTGATTACCAAACGTGTCTTTCAATAAATCGATTGTGGCACGAGCTGTGTGACATGTTGCGCCGTCTTGTTGGAACCACAGCTTCTGGACATCATGATTGTTCAATTCAGGAATGAAAAAGTTAGTAATCATGACTCTATACCGATCACCATTGACTGGAACGTTGCGGCCTTCATCGTTTTTGAAGAAGGATTCCACCAGCCCATAAAGCGCACCAAACAGTCAGTTTTTCTGGATGTAACGGTGTTTCAAAATACACTTGTGGATTAGCTTCACTCCAAATGCGGCAGTTTTTTTGTTGACGTAGCCATTCAACCAGAAGTGCGCTTCATCGCTAAACAAAATTCGCTTATGAAAATCGCGACCATTATTTTCGAAATAAAATTGCACAAATTGAAAGCGTTGTTCAGGCGTGAGTCTATTCATGATGAATTGTCAAACCAAACTGAGAATAAATCACTTGACAGCTGTTAAATCGGTCGCCATCTTGAAAAGTAATGCCAACTTAAACTTCTATACCTGGAAAAAAACACTCTGTACTTGCATCATCTCTGGAACGACTAACAACTCCTGATCGTCACTTATCTTGTACACGACTTTGTTACTTAAGATGAATTCAGAAGTTTTACCTTCTTGCAACAGCTTCTTAATAGTCCTAATATATTCGCCAGATTCTTGAGCGTTCATGATCTTGTACGTTAGTTCATCACTAGTCACTAGCATAACAGGATGTCTGCTCAACGCATCTACATGTTGCATTAGTTTTGCAGGACGATGGACTATCTCGTAATCAAGATATGTTTAAAAAACCGACCATCTAGCAATTTTTGGTATTAATTCCGTTTTGTCGAGTGTTTTTGCAAATGCTGCACAATCCGTTTGAATTCGGAATTTCCCTCCAGTAGATAATTTCGAAATTTTTTCAGAGCCACTATAACCGCCAGTACTTCTAGTTCATAACTACACAGTTTCTCTTCTTGATAGGAAGTCTTTTTGCTCATGTAATGGATAGGATAGAAATGTCCATCTTCACCTTGTTGTAAAAGTATAGCACCTAGCCCTAGTTTGCATGCTCTTCTGCCAAAGTTTTCTGAAGTTCCATTTCTCGTTCAATTTGTTGTAGTTTAATTTTTTCTAACTCTAGTTGTGAGTTGTTCACTTGCAGCTGCTGTTCGGCTTTAGTCTGCTTGTCTTCAACGAACAAATTTAGCAGATTCATCACAAAATCGGGATCGTCTTTAAAAACTGTGGATTTTCCCAATTTAGTTTTTAGTCGGATTATTGTTTCTTTAGAAGTAGCTTGTTCTCCAATTTCCTTGAGAACATTTGTTAAGTCTTCCTTTCTTGTATTTTTATAGTACGACATATTCTAATACAATTTTACTTATCACAATAGAAGGATATTAAGAGGTATCTTTTGATATCCAATGAAATGCACATACATACAAGCACAGATCAAATGTTCACAGTCCTAACAGTTCTTTTCTTTTTCACTGTATTAACTAATATTCCTCACAGTCCAGATCGTGTTTGTTACAACATTAAGAGTCATCACTGTCCACATCGCGTTTGTTGCAATATTAACAGTCCACATCGCATTTGTCGCAATATTAACAGTCCTCACAATCCGCATCACGGCCGTGCCCCCATATTTTGTGGTTTAAAGGCACAGTTCTATGGGTATTCAATAATTACACTCGTTTTTTCCTAAACTAACGTTTAATGTTGGACAATAGATACACTTCTACTCACTACGACAGACGTTTAAACACATATAATAAAATATTTACAATTCGATTAAACACCTCTGGCTCTTAACGGTAGTTCTAGTACAATTGATGCCACTTAATCTTCTCGATAGTGTTGAGAGTGACCTATGCGTCTCTCTTGTGAACCACGGGTGGTGGGTCCCGACTCGGCTACTGTCCTCGTTGCTCCATTTCTCAGCCCCGGATCATCGCCCTCCGCGTCTAGAGTCCGCTAGCCGAATCCCCCATCTTCCCCGTTAACGCACTGGTGGCTGCGTTGCCAGCGCCCTCTAAAGAATGTTCATGTGGAAATTTTCCATATATATATATAATCTTCGATATTCTGTTTTTATATAGTTGATAATTATTTAAAAATTAATTTTTTTCATTTTTACAAAATAGTAGTAAAATTACTTATATACGTCACTCTAGTGCCAACTTTATTCCAACTATCATAATGCTATATCCAATGCCGGCTTATCCATAGGACGCTTGGGTGGGCACCCAGGGACCCGAAAGCTGGACTTTCTAGTAAAGAATTACGTTCCGCAGTGCCAAGATCTTCTGCGCACAGGGCCCGAAATAAGCTTAAATCGGCACTGGCTGTATCACACATGTAGTATATTGCACTCCACAAATTAATCAACTTCTACCAGTTTTTTAATGCAACGTCCATTTAAACCACTACTGGGATGTTTTGCTTTCTTGAGAAAGGTTTAAAATTACGTCCCGGAGAAGTACCTTTGAACTAAAGGTGAACGACATGCGTCCTTGCCTCTAGAACATGCCGTAGGATACGTTCTACGAAATTTTCTGTGAATTCCGCAAACGTCATTAGAAGAATAGTTGCGAAGGATCACTCACCAACCGATTGTGTGCTAAATTGCCTCAAGTTCCTCACAGCCTCGCCATCATGGTGAATGGCCCACAGATCGGTTGATTGTTTAGTTAAGTCACTCGAACCCTGAAGCAACACGATGGTGGAACCCTAAATTCTTCCAGAGCTCTACGACGCACAATGAAGCAACACAAGGGCTATTGGTGACGGTCCTCGTAACAATGAACCTTGGTCAAGTGAAGAGAATGATTCCTGAACTGACATCCCTCTCCTAACTACCACACCACCGAAAGAACATTCAGCATCAACAGATTAAACGTGTATTGGCCCCTTATGCACGGCGGGTCTTCAGCGCTACTAGGCTCGAACTCATAGCACGCTAGCCAATATTCCGTTACCTTGACCACTAGGCTATTGCGGTCTTCAGATCATTCGGAAGCGACCCCTTTGAAATCATTTCACCCATGAGGAAGGCTCTTGATCTAAATTTAAAAAGGGTATCAGAAAGAATTCCCCATTGTTTACTGCTTTTATTCTTTAACTATGGTTGAAAAGAAGAATATTTGGAAATCAGAAAGATATATATATAAACTAGTCTTTACAATCGATCACAATCTTTACAATCAATTCAGATTTAAATCAAATTGAATTCGATCAATTGAAAATTCAAGCGTATCTAGAAGAACATGAAATTAAACAAAAAAAGGAAAAATAAATAACCTTGCAAATTGTAAGAACCTTTTAAAGAGGGTGATTATCAAAAGTTATATTAGTGGCATCTACCTTCAATTTAGTCAAGGGATTAACTAACAACTCTTATTCAACCCTATGGTATGTGGGAGATGGGTATCCACAAGAAATTATTATTCATCTCAATCGGAACCATCAACCATCAACGGATCCTCAACAACCAGTAAAGCGCAGAATAGAGTGATCAGTGTCGAGAGAGACATTGAGCTCCGACAGCATAGCTGAAGGAACTGGCATCTTGTTCTAAGCCTACCATTAGGAATTCATGAAATATATTGGTTTTGAGATAAACATTAAGAAAGGGAATGTCAAATTTTTGGGCTCTGAATGATAGACGAGGACATTTGAGTTAGGAGCTCCCCACCCCGCAAACTTCCACAACGTGCCAAAGTAAAGACTTAATCTTGATAGATTGAACTCGATCAAAAAGAGGGAAGGAGGAGATATTAGAAAAAAATGCTCGTTTTTCGACTATTAAACCTGCATGTTTGAAATTTGGCCAGGGTGTTTCTTTTGTTGAGCAAAGATCTGCTACGGACTATTTTTGCAGATATCGACTCCCAAGGGGTGAGATTGAGGGGGCGTTAGAGTTAAATGTATCCTGATTAAGAAATTCCTGTCCTGTTATTTTGGAAGTAAAGGATTAGGGCTATATAAATAAAGGGTGTTTTTTAAGAGGTATAGAACTTTAAATTGCAATAAAACAACGATGTATTATTCGATTGACATAATTTTTTTTATTCCAAATATAATCTTGTGGCATTACAATTTAAATATGATTTCTGGCATACGACTACCACGGCTGGCTCGGATGTAGTCCAATCTGGACGTCCAATTTTCGATGACTTTTTCCAACATTTGTGGCCGTATATCGGCAATAACACGGCGAATGTTGTCTTCCAAATGGTCAAGCATTTGTGGCTTATCCGCATAGATCAATGACTTTACATAGCCCACAGAAAAGAGTCTAGCGGTGTTAAATCACAAGATCTTGGAGGCCAATTCACAGGTCTAAAACGTGAAATTAGGCGGTCACCAAACGTGTCTTTCAATAAATCGATTGTAGCGCGAGCTGTGTGACATGTTGCGCCGTCTTGTTGAAACCACAGCTCCTGGACATCATGATTGTTCAATTCAGGAATGAAAAAGTTAGTAATCATGGCTCTATACCGATCACCATTGACTGTAACGTTGTGGCCTCCATCGTTTTTGAAGAAGTACGGACCAATGATTCCATCAGTCCATAAAGCGCACCAAACATTCAGTTTTTCTGGATGTAAAGGTGTTTCGACATACACTTGTGGATTAGCTTCACTCCAAATGGGACAGTTTTGTTTGTTGACGTAGCCATTCAACCAGAAGTGCGCTTCATCGCTAAACAAAATTCACTTATGAAAATCGGGAACAACGGCAATCTCGTTTTGGGCTCATTCGACGAATCTACGCCTTGCTTGATCAGATTTAAAATGTAATGCCACAAGATTATCTTTCGAATAAAAAAAAATGCATTTCAATCGAATAATACATCGTTGTTTTATTGCAATTTAAAGTTCTATACCTCTAAAAAAACACCCTTTACATTTGAATGCAATCGAGAACTTAATGCATAGATTTAGATATCAATAATTCAAATATATATGTAGCCCTATATTATAAAATACACAGCGAATGTGTGTGTCATGACTTGAAGTGTTTCTCAGCAGGCGCGTTTTTGACTGACTGTGATTATTTAAGAATGCAGCTGTTCGTCGTATTTTTGTTTATTACAATGGATCACCCAATCGCTACGTACTCCAAGCTATAACTAGAGCATAACTAGTATCAATAGATCGAGAAAGTGAAGTCTGTGCACGTGATCAGAGAAAGGGGCACCGTTAAAGCTGATGTAGGTTGAGAAGCTCCGGGCTAGATGTTTAGAGCTCATAAAGGATCCATCCCTCACACACGTCTGTCTGTCCATGATGCAATCAATTTAATTTGAAAAATTCCCATCCGAATGATGCATCGTACACTAATCGAAAGCGGATTGTATGTTTTGAACGAAGGAGAGATATTTGTTTGCTTTATTGATAAAAGGAAGGAGACACATGTTACGATAGCAGTTATAACGAAGAGATTGATTATTTAGTGTTCTCATGTGATTTTGTGAGTATAACTATATATTCAAGTTCAACGTAGCTCATTTAACCTTTACTGGACAGTTGATCGATGTTTCGATCGTCAGATGCTCGTTATGGACGAACTAAGCTCAAATATAACCATTGACTTTCTTCCCTTCATAACTGCTTTCTAGACCCACAGTGGGCTTCCAAAACTCATAAACGTCAATTCATCGGCCGAGCTCTTATTTCAGACTAGGAGGTTTCTTTGCTTTCAGAACCACCGACACTATCACTGCTAAGCACCTCTTGGATACTAACGATTAAAGTTACAGTAAAATTTTGCTATAAGTGTGGATTATTTTTGTCTCTTTACTTTCATTCCTTTTTTCTTGCAGAACAAATCGCTGTCACCGTTTTAGTTGAATATAGACAGAGGAAATTCGTGAAAAACTGTTGTTCTTTCACAGAACTGGTTGAGAGAAAACTCATTTTAAAATAATTTTGATGTGAACTCTATCTCCTGTCACAATTTAACTTCGTCATAAAAATCTGTCTTTGAGAAATATCGTAGAAAATCAATTACTTTTCCTTAAAAGCTTTATTAAAGGTCGCTTGGGAGAGAGAAAGGCGAATAAAAAGTGGGAGGCTCTTTGTAAACACCTCGGGGGCTTTATTCGATTCGAGCTCCGTTTCTTCCACAAAATTGAAACTTTTAACACTCTTTTTATGCTTTCTCATAAAGATTTCAATCTCTCCACTTGTGTACGACTTTATTATTATTTTTTTTTATTAAATAAATTTTTATAACCAGCGCCATTTCTTCAAAACTTTTAGAACGTAACAATCGTTCAGCCTGCCTTAGCTCTGGAGATAAGAATTGATTCCACTTAGCTGATAGAAAGTCATAACCGCTAAATATTCTTTTTTTCCTCTAGACATAAAACTGTTCGACCTTCCGTTCGAAGCAAAGTTTTAAAAGGTCGCTTCATTCAATTTTCATTATAAAAAAAAAATGTTTATTTTTTTCGATTTATACTTTATTTGTTTATTTGTTTTTTGAAAAATTTTTAATGTTGTTTGCAAGGCTTGGAATTTGTAGATATTTAATTTGTTTATTTAATATCGTTGGAAATACCGCTGGAATAAGTAGATGGGAATATAAGCAATTCCTTGGATTTGTGCTAGGTGTGAATTAATATTTGTATGTGTATGAGTGCTTATGTGTGTATGGTGGAAGGAAAATTATGTGTTATGGTAAATCTTTTGTGTCTCTTAGTATTGTATATAATCAGTGATGTTTAACACAATTGAATGAGCGATTTGATGTGTTAGAATTAGTGAAGTGTAATGATTTGATTTAATTTCTTTAAAACCCTAAATTTTTTAAGATGTGATGTAACTTTAAGAAATGAAAAAAATAATCCAAGACTCAGAATTTCAGTTTTTATTGTAAAGTGTACGTTTTATAGAATTTTAGATTTATTTATTTATTTTACTTGTGATTATATTGGTTACTTAGATTGCTGTCCTGGTCAGCCTCATTGATAAGACAACTTTTCGTTGTGAAATGTTAAGAACTGAACCAACCAAAGGCCAGAGAAGTCCAGTGAATTGGACCTTTTCAGGGGGAAGGAGTTGTGACGTCTTCGATTGTTGTGAACACCTATCCTTCGATTCACACTAAATTTTATGTCTTCCACCAGATGTTAAATGACAAGTGCGACGTCTTCGATTGTTGCGAAACCACATCCCACGATTCACCCTGAGTTTTATGGCTTCAACCAGATGTTATGTGATAAGGGCACGTGGCCATTTTTTATTGTTTGAACTCGGGGAGCGCCGACACACAGACTGGCAGCCATAAAGGTAAAGAAGTGCCAGCACCCCATTGACAATAGGTGAAGCCTGTCTAGAAAGAATCCTGTTGCTTCGGCCGGTGTCCAGAGAATGGAATAATAGAACACAGGTAGTGTGATGGACAAGTGTGTCCAGATGTTGGATAAGGAATTGTGGTGCCTTGGGTCCACACGGCCCGGGTGTGTATTTGTGTGTTACGCACAAATAGGACTAGGGAGGCCGAGAGAGACTTCTGTAGCCTGCCAATAAGAAGGGGCGAGGGGCGTGTTGTGGACCCACCCCTGGTGTTTAAAAAGGGTTTTTTCAGGACACAAGAGATAACTTGTGAGGAGAGCCCTAAAGAAACGGGGACCGGAGATTGGAGTGGAAAGGAAGGAAAGACGATGAACGCCGGTGGCGTTGGAGAATTAGAGTGATATAGACTGACTGCACCGGCTTGGCGTATAAACTGTAATTTATTGTTTCAATAACAATTTGTTGCGCAAATAAACAAACCTTTTATTTTCAAATTCGGCTGTGACAATTTATTGATGGTTAGCTACTCACGAATTTACACCTTTCCGAATGATATGCAGGTATCTTGCAGGGAACAGGTACTGGCACCTATGCTGATTCCAGCCCATACTATCAAGCCACCTCGTCTGTAACATGAACTTTACAGCATGAATACATGGTTCTTTTGAGTGCCATTTCACCTTACCAAGACACGTCTAATGTCGCACTCAAAACTTAATCTGGACTCGTTTGTAAGCAACACTTGACTCCTATTACTTTGTATCCAATCTCGATGCTCAGCAGCCCACTTTTTTCAAGCCGCACACTGTCTTGCTGTCAACGGAATATATACCATTGCCTACATGCATGCAGACAACCCGCACGAAGCCGGTTTCGGATTACTTGACTTGAAACTCTTTGCCCTGGTCCCAAGAAACTGGTTTTGAGTATGTTCTGTCTCGATAAGCTGTTAACAGGATATATTGGTCATTATTTGCTGTGGTAGTACATGGACAAACTTCTCCTGACTGACATGGAGCGCATTCCGTGTTTCTTGGAATCAATTCCACAGTCTTGCAATGACACTTATTGCCATTCCAAAAGCATACGTTATTAATCTTTGTGTTTTCCCGGATTCCAGTCCCCTGATAACACGCTGTTGTATGGTAAAAACCATCAATTGCAAATGAATATTTTTTGTCCTGAAGTGTAAATGTGATCTGTAAATTGATAACTCTTAAACGTATTTAATGCTTAAAGTGAAACCTAATGATCACATAAAGGCCTTAAGTCAACCCTAATGGTTTCACAGGCCACGGGTGGGGGTTACAACGTGAGCCGCGGTTTGGGTAGATACTCTTTAAAAATATAATGGAAAAAATAAAAAAATGAAACTATTTTCTTATTATAATTCAATATAATTAACTCTCAAGTCTTAATTATTAACAGACTTAAAGAATAACAGTTATGTGTGTGTGAAACTGTTAATTCTTTCACTTAACTTTTGAAATTCTATATTAAGGTCCGAACTGAGTACACATAAGCTGTGGTTTTCTAAATTGACATCAGTTAACGAAGAACATGTATATTTCCGGGGGCCGCAATAGCCTAGTGGTCATGATCCTAGACTCATGGTTGGCGTGTCATAAGAGCCACAGAAGACCTGCCGTTTACAGAAGCTGATTCACATTAGATCTGTCGAGGCTCCAAATCCCTCCGCTGACGCAATGTGAAGAGAGATACCAGCTTAGGTGTCATCCTCGTCGCTTGGCTATGGTTAAAAATTATGAGATCCGCTGTTAATGGCCTTGAGTTGCTTTATAGTCCACCAAAAATGAGTGAGTGAGTGTTTGACTTGCTGATGCAAGAGCCAAATCAGGCCAAGCTGCGCCAAACATTTGTTAAAATATTAAAATAATTGATAAAATATCTAAAATTAATGTTAATACAGTTTCATTAGAAATTAGAATTCCTAATCCTATATAAAAATCGTATTGTAATGATAAAAGCTAAGAAATTTTGGTGGGGGAGTCAAACAAGACCCTAAAATAACTGATATGTTTAAAACAAATTAAAGAAAAAAAGTGAAATTAAATTGAAACACGATGACATTTAACGCAATGCATTAGAAGTAAAAATTGCTACGAACTACACTTAAGTTTAAAAGCAATGCAAAATGAAAAAAAAATTTAAAAAAGCGAAAAAAATTACTTCCAACTGTTTCTAACACGGGTTGGAGTTAATACGTGTGGACATTTTTCATGTTCCCAACCATTGTTCCGCCAATAAATACTCTTCCGACAAGAAGTCCTCATCCGGCTCGATCATCTCCTCGTCCAATGACTCCTGTTGAAAAGCTCTTTTCCGTGCTTTATGCGGTGTCATTTTTATTTCTATTTTAGGTTTGTTTTTCGATTTTAACAAAAAAAATTTTTCGAGCGTAGTTTTAGGGTTTGGTTTTAAATCATGAATTATAATACGAGGGAAAGGTTGACTATTATATATGGGGTGGAAGTATTGTCTGAATGAACAGAAGACGGAGGTTCAGCTGAAAGATGTGTAAATTTTGATTTCGTTAATGGCAAAATGTTTGTTTGATTCAATAAAGATGGAGCAGATGAGGAGCATAGACTATTGGATTAGGTTGCAGAACATGATACAATAAAGGTAAACAGATTATATTGGTTGCGGAAGGAAAAGCATTAGACATAGGAATAGGTAGCCGAGACTTTGACATTGAAACTGTTATTAATGATGTGGACGGTAAGAAGTTTGCTTTAGTTGCAGATATGGTAACTGCGGGAACAGAGGAAAATATTTTTGGTACCGGTTAAGGCATATTATTTTTGTAATATTTTCATCTGTTTGGGTAGTAGTAGATATTGTTGAAGATTTAGCAGCCTGGGCAAATGTTTGTGATTTCTGCAGCACTATATTTTACGGGCTTCTGGATAAGATATATTTTTATTTGCTTTTATTTCCTGGGATCTGTTTTTCTGCTTTCCATTTTGGGCATAATTTGGAATCAGACAGTTGTGAACACTTTGGCTTTAGATTACACTGAGTATTAGAATATCCACCGGGCGTACATCTAGAGCAAGTCAGCTGTCCTCGGCAGGAAATTTGCAAATGTCCGTACTTCTGGCACTTGAAGCAGTGCAGAGGATTCGGTATGTATGGACGTATTTTGCAGTTTAAATACCCAGTAGCCAGTAGTCGGAAATTTCGGGCTATTGAATGTCAAAATAAAGTGTATAGAATGAATAATTGCTGTATCTTTTTTATTGTGATTCTCCTGGCCTGAATTACATCCTGATCAGAGAATCCATCGAGGAGTTCGGATTAAGGAGTGGTCAACAAATCAGGTTCGGAAATTACACCTCTGCACGAATTGAGTGAGTTAGTGAATATTATCATCGTAATTTTCAGCTACACGAGGGTTTTTGCACGAATTGAGAGATTTGTGAGGATTTATAGTTGCGGGAGAATTTAGAAACGTTTTCGCGACTAGAAAAGATTTGGTTTACAAAGCAGTCGAAGTTTCAATAAGTATGTCACTGGACCGTAAGCGTTTTACTAATTTTGATTCACCACCTATTCCAATAAGAGCTTTATTGCAAACAAGGATTTTGTAAGCATATCATTATTTGGTAATGAAATTATCAAAAAATCTTGTACGAGCTACAATTTTTTAACTGGGTAAAATAAGGCCCTTACTCGAGCATAGCAAACTTGTACCCATAAGCTCGTAGAAATCTTCATTTTCGCGTGTCTCCACCTACCATGGAGTCTAATAAGAAAGGCAGTGTGCTGGACAACTGACAATAGCCAGGCTCGGTGCTTACATGGAGTACACCCAGTATATAGCACAACAGCATCAAAACGAGGATCCAACGGGTAAACTCGTCACCCCTTATCTGCAACACTAGCTCTACAGCAATGCCTCCGAAGAAACTTATCACCAGCCAATTCACAGGAGCGGGCTCACTCCTGCCTCTCGTCTGCAGCGAAACGTAGACCAAGGGAAACGCAAAAGATATCAACAGGACGCCATTTTCCTCCTTACGGGATGCTGCACACGTCAAACATGTGGGTTGGGAAACTAACGGTGTCAGTAAAACACAATAATAATATCGAAAATAAAATTAATAGAAAAATGAAACCAAATTAACTCACTACAAAATGAAAATTAAACTGTGTTAATAACAATGAATAATATAATACAATCAAAGCAAAGAAATGTATTATTCTAATCAAGTATATTTAAATTTATTTATCTGTGGTTTCGACGGGAAAACAAAGAAAGGATTAATTGGATGAAAAGAAAAGGATCATGGGGCACCCGAACTTATGAATCCTGTGTTAACCAAAGATAGTAAAACCCTTGTGAAGAGGAAAAGATCACTAAGGCGACTCGGGATTGTGACACCCGTACTCATCTAAAGAAGATGAGCCCCCTGAGGGGGTTCGACGTTAATGAAACTTGTGATGACCCCCCTGGGTCACACCTTGAACACCAAGATTAATTTGAGGCAAAGAACCACCAAAAGCCATTTTGAATAATAATATTATTTATTTTTGTTATAATTTCCTCAAAAATCTCTGATAACAAATAATATAATAATGCTACGTCTTCTAAAGGGATTTGCCTTTATATTAAATTAAATTACTAAGAATACGATTGATTACTAATCTAGCTCAACTCAAGTAAGGTTTACCGAAATAGGAGATCCGAGAAACACACGTATTCGAATTCTTAATTGTCATTAACTTTAACTAAGTAGCTCAAACTGATGCTTACTTTAAGCGTACGTGAATTACATTTACCGCTGGCTTATATCAGCTTTCTGGTACGTCTAGCAGCACGACGTCTTCACGAATCTAATCTCTTTGAATCTTCTAGTTTTGCTTTTACGTTGTTGGCTCAATAGCCTATCATCATCTCTCTTGCTATCTCGCAACCCTCGACTTAAATACCTTATCTTATTTAAATATCCCAAACTTCTTTTTGGAGTTGATTGGAAATAAACGCGAATTTATCTTCCCCAGAAAGACGCCTAAGAAGATTAGTGGAAAGGTTCCGTACAGATTCGTCACAAGCTCACATTAAGAATATACCAAACACTTAGGTACCACACACCCTGATGGACCAAGTATTTATGCGCACTTCGAAATCATATAGAGTCGCAGCAAAATAGACGGTGTCAGACATCTAACTTAAGCACAGCAGGAGACATACTGGCTTGCTTTGAATGTCCTCTTTCACCATTGTACCAGTAGATTGAACCCAGAATGTTCATCAACAAGTGCAAATCGATTTAAGTAAACCTGCAATCCGTTTTTGCTCCTTGAAGGAAGTACTGCTTCTGTTCATCATGAGTTTGTGTTAACGTGGTAATTTTCGATACAAAATGAATCCTCTAAATTTTTGCTCTGTTGATATATTAAGTATTTTTTATATTGCAATCAACGAGTACTTTTGAACTATGCCATATTGATATGTAAAGTGTTTATTAGTACACTTTTTTTGTCTGAGAGCAAAGTGATTTAAGTCATATGAGGCAGTAGGTTACTAATACAACTTTTAGACGCTTCGTATTCGATGGGTGACAGTTTAGAAGAATATATTTGGACGCAATCAGCAGTGTAACTTGGTGGGCAGTGATTGCATTTCTAATGAAGTCTTACATTGTTCACAGCAAGCCTTTGAAGACAATAAGTTCCCAAACTTTAGTAATTTTTCGTGGAATGTACTAGCATGCGTATTAGGGGGAAGGGAGGAAGAAAAGTTGCAAGGTACTCTAAACCTAACACCAGTTGAAGAGCGAATATTGAGCATAATTTAAAAGTTATGGAATCTCTCACTACCGCGTTGTTTAGAGCCACCATGGTATTGTAGACAGAATCGTAATTCGGCTGAATAAACGATATCATCTCATTTGTTGTTTCCGTATTTGACGTTTAACAATCCACCGTTACAGCTCTATGCGTCTGCATTGGATAAAGCAAAAAAAAAAGTTTATCCAGTATATCCCTTGCTGAAACTCTCATCTGTTGGACTGGCACAGATTATTGTCCAACTGACCCTAATTCTTGCATTTCGATGTGGCAGTGGCAACCGTCTGTGCGATGCACACAAATGCTTGTTTTTACGCTCAATGATGGGGCGAATCCTTTCCATCAGTCGATCCGACTCTCTAAGACCCCCAACTCTATTCGTATCACCGTCGCTCTATTTTCTCCAAAACAAGCCCCAATTTTTCTCAGGGACAATATCAGTTACCCCTTTGTGACAAATCTATACGGAACTTTATCACTAACCTTCTGAGGCGTCTTTTTTAGGGAAATTTAATTCCCTACCTATTTCCAATCAGCTCCAAAAAGAGGACAGGGATTCCGTGTTATGCAGAGTCAAACGGAATAGTAATTAAGTCAATAATAGTAATAAGTAATTAAGTCAAACGGAATAGTAAAGTGAGAAGCAGTAGGAGAGAGAGATTGAAGCAGGAAGGTATAATAGTGAAGTTACAGATTTATTATTGAAGATTTATAGGTGGATAAAATTAGGCTCAAGAAGAGCTGAGATTCAGTGTGGTAAATATTGATTTATAATTAAAGTCTCATTAAAGCTTTATATTAGGAGTAAGATTAAAGTTAAATGTTCAATAGGAATATTATTGAATATAATTCTGGGATCTCTTATTGCGGTAATCTCTGCGTGATCGATATTCTAATTGTTAATTAATTGGATCAGTAAATATTTAAGTTAATATAAAGAAAAGTCCCATATTTAAACCTCATAAAGCTATTTGAATTATTTGTTATTAAAAGTCTTTGATTCTATTTGGGAAAGATAACCAAATAAAGAAAGTAATTCATAAAAATGGCTACTGGTTCTTCTTTGACTCAAAATTATTCTCGTTCTCAAAGTGAGATCCAAGGGGATTTTCCCACCTTTAAGTCATCATTTTTCCTGTATCAAATATTTTCCTCTGCTTCTTGTATTCTTTGATGTGATCTACCAAAGATTCTCACGCCAAAAATCACCGAGAAAGCACGACTTGTACTTGGAATTATATTATCACAGATTGTATGAGCCACTAAGTGGCTTTTAAGACCCTATCGGGAATATTATGATGTTTTTGTATTAATTGAATTTAAGCATGCTGTGTCCTGGGAAATAACAGAAAAGAATCATTGATTCACTAAACTCAATAGACTTACTCTCCCTTTAAATAACACTCGAAAGGTAGTGCTAATAGCATATTTTCGTTTGTGGTGTCCCCGCCGATGGGGACATTCGCTCTCCACTATTCACGTGACCTATGTCTGTGGGAAGGAACGGAGAACTACTCAATTCATCCATACTAAAATCCGTTTGTTAAGATCTTAGTTTAATCTAAGAAAAGGAGGATCAAGAATGAGAAGACGCAACACGTATTACTAATCAATAGCGCAATTAGCCACTGAATCTGTCTATATAGATTAAATCCTATCTCAATAGTAAACGCCTTAAACTTAAAGTTTAATTGATCAAGCTTACCGCTATATCCTAGGTAAACAGCTACGGTCCTTAAAACTTCCGTTCCAGCTTTAATCTGGCTGGCTCTTGCTTAGGCTATGCTCAGTTGGTCTCGGACCCACTTTTGATTCGTCTGCACCGGCACGGCTAGGTTAATTCCCAGAATTAAGATTCTTTTTCAAGACCTTATCTCATTTCACTTTGCGACTACTTCTCTACTTAGCGACTTCACTTAGCGACCTCACGAATGCTAAACTTCCAATATATATATATATATATATATGATTCCTAATTTACATATACACGTTCTCTTCTTGAGTTGGTTGGAAAGAATTGCCATTCTGGCCCCAAAGTAATCCCAAGAGGACAGTTAATGGAAATCGCGATAAAAGTCCCGTCACAAGTTCCATGGGAACTGTTATGTGTTAATAATTTCTACATCTAATCTACATCTACTCCAGGAGCACATTTTACGCCTGCTGGATGCTTTTTTTCATGGCACTCCAGTTTGGAGGGTCGGAAATGCTAAGCAGCAGTTGTCCATAATTCCTCATAATATCTTTTAATAGAATCAAGGCTCTAACCAACAATTTAACTTAAGAATGTGTGCTGCACACTTAATGTGCATTTAAAATCCATTCTCTATTCTAAAAAGAACACAAAAATAAATTAAATTTTATATAAAAATTAGAAGAGGAGAGATGAGGTGCTCGACACCTCTCTTCCCCTTCCACTAATCTCACGAGAGGAGTTGCGGCTTGACGACTATTTATAGTACCTCCATACCGTGAAGGCACTGTACACATACACACATCCATACGTTCTCCGGGATTCGAAACAAGGTTCTACGACACAGGAGTCAGTGTCACTAACCACTGTACAGGATGGGTGACTCTCTAAAAATTTCTGTCCATTTCTCGGAAGCTATTAATACAGGAAAAAATATGAAATAATGTTACACTATGGAAGATCATTGTGTTCGCTTTAACTTTTTGATTGCAACATTTCTTTGTAACAAATTCTTCTGAAATTCTCAAATGCAGTGAAGCAAAAATGTATTGAAGATTTTTTTTTCTATCTTTTTATGCAATAAAAAGAGTGCTCATTTGAAATCAATCTAAATACGCTACATATTAAATAACAAAATAAATCAAATAAAGTGAATCACGGAAAGTATTTAAAAAGTAAAAAGGCTTTTAAAGCTTTTCTCTCTCGTGACTCAAAGTATTTCGATTATTAAATGCTATTTTTTCCTTTCTTCCTTTTTTAAATAGGATTATTTTTATAATGCGTTGAAATATCATTTAAAAGGAGGAAGAGGATTCGAACTTTTTCTTTTCACTTCATTATAAATGATCTAATTAAGAAACAAACAAAACTATCAAAATATTCTGAAGTTTCAAAAAAAAAAAGTTCAGCAGGAAAAGTTTAATAATGCAAGAGTTTTCATGAAGACTAAATTGTTTTTTTGTTCTGCATAATGTAGCAGTTTGTATCAAGCATTTGCAGTTTCTTTTCCTTCAAACGTTGACAGAAAAGATTTTATTTTAAGTAAAATATTTTGCAGTTTTTTTAATGATTCCCAAAGGTATTTTTTCTGTGTTTTGCTCGATAATTTTAAGAAAAAGATTTTGGAGATTATAAACCATGCCACACACACATCGGACAGCATTTTACGTTACATAAAGATGTTTTTGTTCGCACAGAAAAATTCAAAACATTACTTAAGTTTTTTTTTTTTTAAAAAAAATGATATAATGAAAAAAAATTAAGAATCGCGTGCATAATTATTTCTTTGAATGCAAAATGGAAAAAACTGAACTTACTTAATTTGATTTGTTCCGAAATAACGCCGTATTAAACCTAAGAAACGCCCAATTGAGGATAGGAAGGGTAATTTTTGCGACCTTCGGATGACAAGACTACACGTAATCTGCTTTCAAAATCTATTTTCAAACGTCACTTAGCGGACATGGTTGGTGAGTTGGCAGAACATCCAGCCGGTGATTCGAGTCCTGATTCCATTAAGGCTGTCTTCGGTGAAAGTAAGCTCTAACTAAACGCAAAGCACATTTTCAGACAGAAAAATGACCCGATTTCCTTGGAAATTTGCAATATTATAACTCGTACTTCTGTTAACAATAAAGTGTTTTTAAAATTTTCAAAATATTCCGTGAATACTTTCTTTTCGTTTTAATACGTGAAGGCAATGCCCATTTAATATTTCGGAATAGGATACAAAATGTGAAGGTCATTTTATACCAGAAAAAATGAATCAACTCGGTTAAAAGCACGTTCAATCTTAAGGACAGAAGTACAAAAAATAGCCGCCGCAAATGGGCTGCAAACATATGTCAGCTAATTCTCGTGGGCCGCATACATATGTTCATTTCACGCGGGCCGCAACAGGAGGATAAATGGGAGAGGGGGATGCTCTAGACGAAAATAACATTGGGAATTTAAAATGTGGAAAATTGATCATAATAATATAACTCCTGTTATTTTTTAATTATTATTTTTACATGTTTTTTTTTTTTTTGCCACTAAATTAGAAGCATTTAAGAAACACTCATTCACAATTTCTGCATCAGTAAATGGTTTCATACGATTACCAATAACATAACAAACTTCATAGGATGTCTTTTTTACCGATGGGATATTACTACTGGAAAAACACTTTATTGCTGTTGCAAAGAATATTTAAAAAAGCTTATATATGTATCCCCTCTTGCAAGACATGTTCGAAGAAAAGTGTCATTGAATGATTCCTGTTTATTGGTATTTTTTTAAAAAAAACACTTTCGTGACAAATCAAACAATTACTGATCATTGTTTGTTTTCCACTACAAAAGAGTCAACTTCTCAATTGTCTTGAAACGACATATTTTCTTCGAATATTTTTTCTTTGCAAGATATGAAAAATTGATAAAAATTAGTTCGACCCATTTAATTGTCACTACTTCACGTTGTCTGTTATCACTAACCGTAACCATTCCAAATTGAAAGATAATATCAATTCGTACCTTTGCGACAGTGATAGCAAAAAGTAAAATTGATATATTTGATTTCTTAACAAAGAAATTCCCACCAAATTTTTAATACAATGTTGTTCTTAAATAAGTGTGAATTTCTCAGAGCAATGGGTCATGACCGGGAAGTTTAAAATAGCTCGGTGAGCCGCATGTGGCCCGCGAACCGCAGGTTGATTGTCGCTGTTTTAGGAGCTCAAACTTGCTCTTCTTAATGCTGAATGTAAATTTGGATACCAGTTTTTAGGTATCGTCCTGAGCACTTGGTCTTCGAGTGGCTTTGAAATACGTCTTTAATACATAATCAATCAATCTGTGAATAGGAGAAACTTCTTAAGTAACTTAAACTGTGTATGTCTATGTATAAGGTGAGAATTTCGGAAACTTTTTTAAATTAAAGGGGGCTTGTTATCGGATCCAACGATCTCGGGAAAAACGTTTTTTAACATTTTCTGTTTGCCATGAGCTTGCGCTTTCAATCTTTTAAATTTTTGAGGTGCTTGGATTGTGTTGTGACTCCTATTCTAAAAGAAATCCTCAAAATCCTTCAAATTGCTACAATTGGAGTTTCCTAACAGTTCATAAATAATATTTATATTCCCTCATTGGGATGTCTTAATGGATATGATCATCAGCAGTAAATTTTTCATTCAAGATGTGAAACATAGGTCGACAATCATCTGCTCAATCATTAAGTCATCCATTTGACTTAATTGCGACGTATTTTTGTTGAGCGTTGTCTATTATCTTTGTTTGTTGCATATACGATAAGGTTCTTTATATTTATTCCTTAATATTTTAAGTTATTAATCTAATTTTTTAAAAATCCGTTGGTGAAAGCATTTCATCCGATATCTCTCATTGAAAAGGGATGTGTTAATGAATAAATACTTACCACACTATCCATGAAAATATTTATTTTTTCTGATTTATCCGTTAAAAAATGTATTTTTACTTACACATTTTAGATTCTAACGAGATAAATTCCGTCTTAACGTAATATGCGATACTCTTAGCAACGTATGAATAAAAATTCCTTCCGCGTAACAACTCTAATTCGGGAACATTAAACTGAAGCTAGTTTCAAAATAGGGAGAGTATAAAACCGCGATATATAATGGATTTTATTTATTATTATTATTTTTATTTTGCTTTAGTATATTTATTTATCGAAAGCACTCAATATTTTGAATTCAAGTTTCTCCGCATGTTTTAAAAACTCACTTTTAACGCCCCCTCAGCCGCAATTCTTTCCATCATTCATTAGTACAATTTGCCGTTTTAATTATAATCTTTCCGTTATTTTATCTCTTCATTCAAATAATGAGAAATTAAAAGCGAAAAACAAAAACAAAGACCCTTCCCTCCACTCACAACATCGGAAGCAATGCATTCGGTTTGGGAAAAATTGTTTCCAGCGAAACAAAGAGGAGCAATAATAACGAAAAAATGGAAACAAAGGCCTCTTAAATTGTTCTTTTTGCTCACATTAATGCAAAATGAATGCGGCCAATTAATAACCGATTTCTACTTGTAACTCCTAATGAGGTTAAAGTTCTTCATTTTTCGGAGCGTACCGGTTATCAGCCGCAGGAAATTGTTCTTTTTTTCCCCTCTCCTTTCTCAGTAAGTCAAGGGGTCTCATGTCTGTTGATCGTGAATATGTCAAAAGGAAAGAAGGTTTGCCACAACTCACTATTTAGCTTACTTTTGACCAGGAGCGAGAACTTAATGACTGAAGACATCTTTTTTTACTACAAAAAAAAATATTCTGCAAAATGGAAGAAAAAGAACAAATGAATACTTTTCTGTCTGATTTGTAATAACCCTTATAAGACGTTTAGTCGATATTTCACCAGGATGGAATAGATTGTTACGCGAAGGTTTGGGTTCAAGCAAATCTAGCAAGGAATTGTTTCCTCTTTTGATTGCTTTCGGAACACCATGGGGTGGCCGCGGTAGCCGAGTGGTATAGGTATCGGACCGTGGCTTGCTTTGTCACGGGTTCGAGCCCAGTACCACTAAAGACCCGCCGTGTAGGGCAGCGATGCACGTTAAATCTGTCGAGAGCTGAAACGTCCTCCCGTTGGTGTGGTGTGGTAGTTAGGAAAGCTCAGGTGTCGTCCACGTCACTTGACCATGGTTCAAAATCAAAAGCCCTCAGCTGAACAGTGCGACGTTAATATTCAATCAATCAATCAATCGGAACACCATGGGATTTGTCAAAACTCAAAAACATCAATCATGCGACCTAATTTCCTCTTCCTAACTTTCTGAACCTTCAGAAATTCCTTTAGCTGAATGGGCAACAATTCCTCATCTAGTCGCCTTTATGAGACGACACATAATATAATGATCTAACATTGAAAAAACGAAGAGGGGAAAGCAACATTACTTGAAAAGCAGTTTCTACTCAAAACTAGCTGTCTGTCGATGCAGTGGTGACAGCGGCAGCCTTGTGGTTATGAACATGAACTCGTGGAACCCTCGTACAACAGAACACTTGCCATGTAGAGGCGGCTGATTAACGTCAAATCTGTCGAGGCTCAATGTCCTCCCGTTAGCGTTGAAACTCAGAAAGGAGGGTATCAGCTGAGCTGTCATCCTCGTTACTTGACCATGGTTCAAAATGACCAAGTCCATTGTCAACAGCCCTCCTATTGTTTTACAGTGCGAACCCTCTAATGCAGTGATCTCCAAAGTGGGTTGCTCCAAGAAATACTTGGAGTCGAACCAGGATCATTTGCAAGTATTGGATCACGTATCCTGTAAGTGTTAGGTTCTGTCATGCGTCGCTGTGTCAGGTTTCACTATGCCTGAGGAGGGGATGCAACATCATTACTGCACTAGCTTTAAAGCGCCTGAAGATACGCGATACCACTCAACTTTCATGAAAAAAGCTATTATACATTGCTCACATTTTTTATGTAATGTCTAACTCAAACTTGTAATGTGTAACTCAATTTGTAATATCATTAAAGTGTATGAATATGGTTTAAAATAAATAAATTTTGATTTAACACTACACAAATTCAACATACATACATGTATTTAATGTACAATCTATAATTATCTTCGTTTTTTTTAAGTATAAACGATCAAAAAAGTTTGTATATCTCCATTCTAAAGCTTAACTTCTCATGGGATGGAAGGAACAGTACGGCTGTTGACGACTTCTTCATTTTGAACTTTGACCAATTAATGAAAAAAGCACCTTATCCAAAAAAACGCCAAAGGGAGAACTTGGAATATCAACACATTTCATGTACATCAGCACTACGTTGTTTGGTAGTGCAAGACCCAAATTCAAACTTCCTATAGATTACAAGTTGTCTGCTGTACCAACAAGGCTATCGCAGTCCATGAACTTTTATACTTTGATTTTAATGTACATTTTACTGAAAAAGAGTATTATTCAATTTTGCAAAAAAGTCCACACACACACATTACTCTTACAAGAACTACAAATGCTTCAGAAAGCCAAAAGATTACTTCTTTTCTTAAATTCTGCGTCTTTGTATAAAATAAACTCCAATAATTCCATTTTTATCGTCGAAGCTCTAGCAATTTAACCAATTATAAGTAAATCCCACAAAATCTGCTCATTTTGATCTCTTTTTCAGAGAATTGCTTTATTCATTCATCAAAAGATAATTAAAAGGAAAATAGGAACGAGGAAGTAATTTTTTGTAAACATTCTTTAATAACTTAAATAGAGGTACAAGTGTAAAGATATATGCTAAAAGCCGCGGTTTGGCGCCCCTGACCATCGTCAATGTCGGCAGAGGGAAATATCAGCACTCAGTTCTGCAAAATGTATCCTTTGAGAGAGATGTGACTACATTGCCTTAGACTCCAACGGGTTTTCTATTCCACACGTTGCATGTTGAAATTATGACGGTTCTGCCAAAAGCCTTCACTCCGATACTCTATCCACAACCGAGCAATCTAACAATGGGAGGGCATGATTAAGAAAATTCATTTGGGGGGCAAGACTTGGTAGAACAGTAGTACTCCTTTAGAGTGTTCAACCCTTAATGTAATTCCGCCGAATAGCCAGACAATTCGGAGAAAATAGCCTTCGAAATTCATGCTTAGCTTATACACAATTAGGTTTTAATTATCTCCCGTGACGCAATGACGCAGTTGGTAGGACACCTGCTTTCTAATAAGGCAGATAAGGTTCGAATCACGTGATCAACTTTTTTTTCCAATTCCTTTAATTATTTTTTTTAAGGGGACATGGTACGATTAACGCAAAAGTTTTTAATTTAAGGATTTTCAATTTTTTTTGGGCTGCCTCTCCTATGTGTGCACACTATGTAAAACAGGTTTTGTGATCAAAATTTCATAAAAAGCTAGCCATTCAATTTTCTTAAGAAAAAAACTAAAAATTTGTGAAGTTATTTAGTGAAAATGCTACTCCTCCTACAAAAAGTTAGGAACATGCATGAAATTTAATTTATAAGTACATCAAACTATGTATAACGAAAGTTGGTATGGGTTTTGCCATAACAAGAATGGTATTTGTACAATAATTATTTTAATAAATGATTATTGAAAATTCCTTAAAATAATAAATTATAGTTTTAAAAAAACTAAAACACACGCTTTTATAGTGAATCGAACTAAAAAGTTAAAAAAAAATAATTCTTAATATAAGAATAAAATGATTAACGAGAAAATTAATGTCATTTGGGTAAAAGTGTGTGGTGCTCTATATTAATTGTTATATAATTTCTTACTAGTTCTATTCCAAAATGCTGAGTTAGTGTAAAAATGTAATACAAAACACCCCACGCTTTTATCCCAATGACATTAATTTTCTCGTTAATCATTTAATTCTTATATTAAGAATATTTTTTTTTTTACTTTTTATTTCGTTTCACTATAAGAGCGTGTTTTTTTTTAGTTTTTTTAAACTATAATTTATTTCTCATTTTTTACTTCAATCTACAATAAAAGCCTGGTTTTTTTTAGTTTTTGAAACTATCATTTATTCTTTGTTGAATTTACCTAATTAATAAAAGTGTGTAAGAAGAGAGATTAAATGTCAATCTCGTATTATCACCTTCTAAAAATATTGTTATAATGTTATTCGTATCGTCACTTCTAAACGTATTGCTTTATCAAAATAAAAAAAATATTTAGCAGTAAAAACACAAATTTATCATCTTTTAAACGCATTCCAATAATGTTAATTCGTATCATCGCTTCTAAACGTATTGCTTTATAAAAATAAAAAATATTAGTAGTTAGAACATAAATTATTTTTATTCACATGCACGAGTCATATTTTTTTTATTTCCATTTTCAGAAAAACTACGAACCCACCCTACCTTTTTTCACATTAAGAACACTTTTTTCGTTTTATTTTTTATTAACCAGAAGTCTATTTTGCGGTTTTAGGGTTGCACCTTAATCTTTTAGTTGCTAAATCTGGAATTAGTCGCCAAATCTAGAATTAATATAATGAATTGGTTGCCAAATCTAGAAACAATATGATGAATTAGGAATCAAATCTCGTAAATCCTTAAAATCCTTAATTATTAAAATCCTGATCAGGACAATAAAACAAAATTTTGAAATTATTGTATTGTCATGGGTCCTTGACAAGTGTGTGAAATTCCGAATCAATCTGACCCTTTAAAGTGGGTAAAAATCGAGTTCAAAAATTCCATTACAAACAAGCAAAACTTATAAAAACGTGTTAAAATGTATAAAAATTCCGAGTTCAATTATTTTTAAAACATAAGTATTGTTTTTTTTATCAAAGATGCATACCAGCTTTTGTTACATGTACTATTAGCAATAGGTAAAAAAAAAATCAAAGCAATATATATAGGTACAATAGAAAAAAAGCCTTAGCATTTTAAAGGAAGACAAACTAGTTATTTTATTTTTCTGAGGTAAGTTAGTTTTAAGAGTTTTGATTTGCTATAGAGGGATGTGAATAGAAACGAACTTAAAACCTATCATAATTCCACGTTTTCTTAAATTAAGAGCTTTCAAATTTTGTGAGGTTATAGAAAAGTATATGAAGAATAATTAAGGTTAAAAAAATTACATTTGAATTTTGAACCGATTTTTTCAATTGAATCGTACTGTGACGTCTTAAATTAAATAAATTTATTTATGAAAGGTTTATTAAATATTAAATAATTTTTTGTGTAATTATTTGGTATTTTATTAAGTAAAAAAAATTACTGTAATTATATAAATATTTATATTATACTTTATAAATGTATTTTTATATTAATAAATAATATTTTTAATAAAATAATAATTTAAGAATTATAATAAATGATAATTTTAGTTTATAATTAATTCCTTTTTTGTTTATAAGTGATTAATTAATTTCAGTTAATTAATTAACTAATTTAGTTAATAATTAATTAATTTTAGTTATTAATTAATTAATTTTAATTAATTATTTCAAATAATTTAAATAATAAGTTTATTTAATTATTTTTTACTTTATAAAATACAAATTAATTACATAAAAATATTATTTAATATTTAAAAAACCTTTCATATAAAAAATCTATTTAATTAAAAAAAATTAAATGCATTGAAAAAAAAAGTTGATCGTGTGATTCGAACCCTATCTGCCCAATTAGACCAACTGCGCTATTGCGTCACAGGAGATAATTAAAACTTAATTAAAAGCTAAGCACGAATTTCAACGGCTGTTTTCTCCGAATTGAGTGGCCATTCGGCGGAATGACATTGAGGGTTGAACACCCTGCTGTTACACCCAGTCTGCACCCCTTAGTCGTGCTCGCCCCTTGTGAGTCCAATGGCGCGAATTGGTTGTGGACACTGCAATGGTGGGTGTAAGACCCCCACAAGAAAGGTTTCGCCCCACTTCCTGGTAAAAGGAATTCTTTTCGTCCCAGAGGACTAATTCATGGACCCCCACTTCCTGGTAAAAGGAATTCTTTTTGTCCCAGAGGACTAATTCATGGACTGAGTAATTTTCAGTTATCTGATACACGAGGATTGCTTCGAGAGTAAAATTTCCATTTTCACAAGAAAGCTAGCTATATTACAAGCATTCAATTTGTGGCTATCTTCCATAAAGGTATAATTGTCGTAGCGTGAAATCAATTTCAAGGAACTCTCATAATAAAAATTTGTGCCCAATGGTTTCATTCTCAACGTACTGCTCCTCTTTGTCGTTTCTCGACTCCATAGTGCGGGCTTTAACGCGGGTGAAAAGTGGCTATCGGATGGTTTAAAATCTGGGTTGTACAGGTAGGCTATTTCAATTACTCTAATTTCAGGTGATCTGTGATGTTTCTTACTGTGAGGTCTCGCATTGATTTTCCACATCAAAAACCCTGGTCTCAAGCTCCCTAATATTTTGTGAGGAATGGTCAACTTCTGTTAGCTTAGTCTAGAAATAATGTTTCGCACTCGGCTGATTCTGAGACAAATCGGTCCACTGTTTATTTCGATAGTCTGGTACTATACACAGGCGCTGTTGCTCTCGCTTCTCCTGTTATAAATTCAGGAAAGATTGTCATTTAGTGTGAATATTTTTCTCGTTGTGTAATACGCCTTATTCGGGAAAACACTGGACGAATTTTCCTTTCGGAAAGTTCGTGTTTTAAGAGAAATCTTATTTGTTATTTTCCTTGTTTTAAAAAGATCGAAAGGTTCCCATGTCTAAGTATATATATATATAAATGACTTATCTTTCTATGGGTAGTGTATAAGTTTCTCTTGCGATGTTCAAGCTATGTCAATTTCAACTAAGATGATAGTGCAAAACAATGCTTGGCCAATAGGTCAGAACCAGTCTTTCATAAATCTCTCAATTCCAACTTCTCATCAGTTATTTAACACATATTCAAATTTTTAAATTCCTACGAATTACATAACTAGTAAACAAATGCTAAAATCTAGTCCAAATTTTTCGATCTTTATCTTACGGCAACCAGAATCCCGATCTGAATTTCGGATAAAATGGAGCGGATTAAGGTAGTAACTTTTACAACCCCTGTGCCATCGTCAATTTGGATCAATCGACTGTTGATTATCGTCCTACTCTGAAGCAGCACAAGCTTCAGAAATGTCTATTAGTCAAGTGGTTTGGAGTGAGTGAATATTGTCACACACGAGAGCTTTTCGGCGACGCACCTCGTAATTTTAAACAACGGTCAAGCGATGTTGACGACACCAGAGCTGGCATCCCCCTCTCCAAACTATTACAACGGGAGGACGTTTGAGCTCTCAACGGATTTAACGTGCATCGCTCCACTGCATGGTGGGTTTTTAGTGGTACAAGGCTCGAACTCATGATATGTCTGCCATGATCCAATACCTTAACCACTAGGCTACCGCGGCCACTTCGTAATTTGGAACTCCGGTGACTAATACGACACCTGAGATGACTTATTGCTTTCCAAACTTCAGCACCATTCCAACTTTAGCCATCGATGCATTCACCATGCGTCTGCCCCTCTACAGGGAATGTGTTAAAAATCAAAAGCTCATTTTTTTAATAGATGCAAGTCAGAAACACCGTTTCCATTATTCTAGACGTCGCATTTCTGTGAGAGCCAAGTCTTTTATTTTTCACAACATTTTATCTTGTTGCGGCATTAATAAAAGCCAACACTCCGAAAGTTTATTGAAAATATTAGCGGTGCAAAGTAAATGTAACGTCATACAGGGGGTGGATAAAAGGTTAGCTTCAATTGTGCGAAACAAGGAAACTAGCGTCGAGCAAACCCTTGCAGTGTTCGACGCAAAAGCAGAAGAAAGGACTAGGCGCCACCAAAATCCATCAAAATTTTAATAGGTGTCAAAACGAAGGGAAGGTATCAATCCCGAGTAACAAGCCGGTATCTAATGACCTGAGAGTTTGGCGTGTTTTTTCGCTCGCCCTTGGCGGTATTTTTACCCCATTTAATGGCGATTCTCTACAGGCCGTTAATTAGCGTATTTAAATTAATTAAGGGAAACCGGCCACGCGAGTTTTCTTCAATAATTCACCCGAATCTTGTTTCTAGTGCACAATCAATTAATCATACTTTGAGGTGGGTGCAAGAGTTTTTAAAACTTTTGCCTCTTGCCGAAGGATGTTGTGTTTAGAGGTAGCAGAAGAGAGGGTGCTCGGAATATTGATTATGTTTACCTGCGAGTTTAAAATTGCGGCCCGCGTGAATGATGTGCTGTCGGTGGGGCCTGAGGAAGATTTCGGGCCCACCGGTGATGGATGGGCCGAAGTGGGGCGCAATTAAATCGACCTGAACCAAAAACGGGGGAGATTCAACACTTTCCGCACTGCGCTGCCCGCGGAATTTTTTAAAAAAGGCAGGTTCTGTCCTTACCGAGCGGTTACAGATGGTTTTCCCCGGGGCTATACGCTCAGTTTCACTTAGAACATAACTTTATATTACTTTGTTTTAATGTACAAATTATTTCTATGCTTATCGAATGATTCCAATTTGTCCATTTCTAACCACACTCAAATTCGCCTCACCATTTGTAACCCTAGTCGGATGAAGAGGTCGACACTCAAGATGGAGCTCCACACTTACGCCAACGTGAGGATTTTGAGCCACAACAGATGTTGTGTTCATCAGCCTTTCTACGAAAATGGTTTTGAGTGTGCGGTTCACCGATTACAAACTCTATCGCTGGATTCATTGGCGTTGATTTAACTTAAACTTTTCTCCTGGCAATGGGCTATGGTATTCTAGCATTCATGGTTATGGACTCGTGGCCGGCGTGTCATAAGTTCGAGCCCAGTACCGCTGTAGACCCTCCGTGTAGGGGATAGAAAAACTTTGCGGAAATCTCACACACACTCCGGATCACACTCTCGAAAGCATTTGACTTTCTAAAGGGTCTTAACATCCAATTCCCTTATAATGATTGATTTTTTGGTGGCTAAAATCTTTCTGGAGTTGATATGATGTGTGTCATATCTTTCGAGGATAAAAAATTTACATAACATTTTAAATTCCTGTAACAATTTTATAACAAGTTTTAGTACATATCTGCTAAGTCTTTCTTCAACATCGTGGGAAGAAAATTCGCCTTATCGTAGCCGTCACACATGGCTCGTTCAAACTCATTGAGCTGTCTATACTGCGTTCTTAGTCTCCTTTTTTGACATTTTTTTGTCATTTCCAAGTCCATAGTCGCATTAATAGGGCTATTCTTATTCGTCTAGCACGGATTTTGAATGGACGTAATCTTTCGGATATGCAAACATGCCTTCCAAATTTCGTTTATCTAGCGCGACTACTCCTTGGTGTTGGTATTTTACTTTCCATTAGTTTATAAAATATATTTAAAAAATTAGAATTCGGCTTATATTACTGCAAAAATAATTGTTTCCATTGTACAAAAGCACAGTCCATTGTTTTTTAAGGCATTATCTTTTATAGGTATTTAATATAAATAGTGAGGACGAAGAGATAATGAAAAACGCGCATTTCAAGCCCGTCGATATCATTTATTTGAAAGAGAAGCGCCAGGTCTGGATGCTGTAGGTCCCTCCTCTTCCCAATTTGAGGTGAACTTAATTACACCAAGTGACCGATTTTTTTTTATTCTTCCCACCCGCCCAACGCAATTACATCACCGCAGGTCTGGGCCAGCGTGATTTATTGCGGCCCCGTTGGAGGAGGCACGTGACCGAGACAATGGGACACCCCGCTCCAGAGTGGGGATGCTCGCAGGAAACACACTATTCAAAGGTGACTTTATTCAATGATAATAAAAGGCGCGATGTTTTTTCACGAGAATCTTGCTCTCAGGCGGCGCGACGAGCCCACTTTCCCCCGACAGGGGTGGAAAACCTCTTTTTTTAAAAAAAAAATTCTGCATTACGTGGGAAATTTTGAGTTTCCGGTCAAACTTCTAGAATATAATCCTCTTACAGTCTAAATTTATTTTGTAGCTGAAGGAGGATTCTTTCAATCGAACATCAATTTGTTCTGGATTTGAGATGCCTTACAGAATGTGAATGACCTGTAGAATGACTTTTGTTCACACACAGCAAAATTAGTTTTAAAAAAAATGGAGAGTCTTTGAAGTTGTTGGACGATACTTTAAGTATTACAATATTTAAGAATTGGATTTATTTTCCAATCTATGAAGGACACTCCATACTAATATAAGTTTTTGTGATAATATCAAGTATAATTGCATTTAAAATAGTTTCAGTCTATGAAACACTCAAAGAAATATACACAACTCTTAGGGTTTTTTTACGCATGTTGGACACTTTTTCTCGAAAAATTGTGCGAACAAAATTACGGTTTTATTGTTAGAAAAGGGAAGGCGTTGCACACCTTACAAAACCTTGTCATTGTTAAGAAATAATTTTTTCGAAAAAAAACGTGTAAAAAGTTGTTGAAAATGAATTTTATAAGCTTTTACACATGTGTATTATTAACATTAATATTAAATATTTATATTAAATTCCTGTATACATTTGAGTTAATAACTAAATTAAAATTAGGAGCGTATACATATTGTCTCTCAAGAAAAAATGAAAAGACCATAAATGCACTTTTTGAGGAAAGGGACTGATTTTTCTTAACCTTTTATTTTACTAGTAAATGTGAGTTTTTTTTAATTAAAGCCTTTAATTTTTTTAGTAATTAAACCGGCCATGGTGTAGTCGATTGGTTGTCGTTGTTTCTATTTCATCAGAAGTTGGAATCCTGATCCTACTCGTCACGTAGTGGGACCGAAGTGTGTTTATTTGCCGAAATACTCACTACTAATTGAAAATAAACATTAACTTTTGACGATGTCATCATACCCTCATCGAATTAAAAATTTCTGTTTGAATTGAAAATAAACCAATCATTTTTCAGTTGATTTCCAAGAACTAGACCTCTACAATTCATTGTCATGCGAAGGTCTCCTTCGTCATGTTTTCTGAAATCAGTAATATAAGAACAACAATTAAAGATTAATTTATATTCCTGACTATTGAGAACATGAGTTTAAAATTGTTTAGGTTTTCATGATTATTTTTGTAAGCCCATTCGACTCTATACAAGTACATCTCCCAAAGTAATCAGTAATTCTCCAACCTACGTAGATGAACGCACTAATTCGTCCGATGTGTGGGAGAATTGTTCTATAGGAAGTGAAACAGTTATCGAGTGCATAATTTCGTTCTTCTTTGTTGGGGTAAGTTGAAAAGGGCCGGAGGGTTTTCTCGTGACGCTTTTTTCACAATGGGCGTCACCCCCCATCCTTTCCCGATCGATTCCCCGGCAGCGTGAGAACGATTCCTGACAAGAACACTTGAGGTTCCGTCGGGGGTGGAGAGATGAAGCACCCCCACCTACGGTTTCTGTGGAGATGGAAAAATGTTCTTTCTTCTCATTCTCAGAAAGAATTCAATCGACCTCAGCTCATAACGCACAAGATGCGGTTCAAACTCTTTTCTCTTCTTTTTTTATTAATGCGATTCTACGAATTGTTGCTTACCAGAGCCTTTCGAGTGATCTACTGTTTTCCACTTAGGCAAACTATGCACGTGCCGAGGGCGCAAAAATTTGGAGGTCGACAAACGAGAAAAATTAAAATTACAGCTAACGTAACAATGCCTAGCGAGTCATGAGGGAAGCATTTCTGCCCTTAAGAGACTTCAATGAGCTCCACTATGGAAAAGAAACACTTAACAGTTTGATTTTGCTACGCACTCAAAACGATGTTACCATGGAAATTGATTACTATATGATGTTATTAATAAAAGCTCAAAGAAACTCCTTTGTATTTTACCAGTACAAAGAATAAGGACTTGTAAAAGTAAAAGAAAGTAAAGTGATAAGCGATGAAAAAGATGATAATTAACAAGGTGAAAACAGTTCACATACAATAATGTATATGCTTTAAGGCTGCTCGGTGATGCTGTAAGGTAAGAAAGGAACAAATGTGACCAAACCATATGTCATTATCCTTTCCTTTTAGTTGCCAGTCTATGACAGGGGGATCAATAGGTGGTGGTCATGGAAAGACTCCAAAAAAAAAGGAGGAAATCTTTCCCAATGAAGAGAAAATGCCTCTCGAGCCAAAACTGGCAAGAACTGGAGGTATGTGTGCCCTGGAAATACTGTAGAGGAAGGCGTAATATAAATGAAAGTGCCTAAGGCACTGGGGATGTTAAAATGGTCTTGATAACAATCACGCTAAAACACAATCAAAACAAAATAACTTGGAAAAATATTGATTGATTTATATTTTTTTCAGTACATTTCTTTCTGATCTTGAACGTTTTCTACTTGATTGATAGCTGTTTCGTGAGGTTCGAAAATAGCTAGGCAGGGTGTGGTGCAGAATTTAGAATGGTGAAGTTCTGTGATCCCTAGACAGCAGTTCAAAAGCGTTAATTTTTACCCCAAACAGCCCAATCTGTACATCTAACAGTTTATATGGCTGTATTGTCGACCTGCATGTTGCGGGATCGAACCCGGCCCAAGTCGGCGGATTTTTATGATGCATGACATAGACAGCGTCCCCGTCGTATGATTATGCGGCATGTAAAAAATCCCTTGAGTGTCTGTTTGGCTCGGGTGCTCTCGGCAAAATTAAATTCCTAGAATGAAGTTCGCAACGTCAGAGCTCAGGAACATCTGGGGAGGAAACTGGGCGTCAAAATTACTTGCGGTAGTTGATATCGCCTATAGCGTGCGGCACTTAAAAGTGATCTCAGCTCCTGGGGAATGTACTTGTTCTGCGCAGCTCCATTAGAAGAAAAAGAAGGTTTGGGGGTTCTAATCCTTCTCCCGCATTGTGAGCCCGAATTTTTTTTTAAATTTTCACTATAGATATGACCCTTTGGCGCTGGCGTTAATTTTTTTTTTGTTTACAAACACGGACCTCTCTCTCGGGAGGGGGGGTGCATTCCCTCAGTTTCAGTGGCAAACATGGGCCACTGAAACTGATAAAGGACGACAATTCATTGGTAGTTAAAACAATAGTTCTTCGGTGCCACTCTTCACCAGATATCTGCAGCTCCTCTTCGTATCTACTGCAGAATAAGGAAAAATATTGCATTATCGTCCTACCAAAAACTTCCTTTGGCAACTGTTGTTTTTTTTAAAAAAAAATTGTTTCTTTCGATGATAATTTCGCTAATATTTAGTTTTATATATGTTGACGCCACTGACGTATTTATTACAAAAAAAAAATCTTCACTTCTCCCATGCGTTAAAGCGCGTTTTGTCCTAAATACACAGCAGAATACAACTCTACATTTATGCTATAACACTTTGACAACCACTTAAAATAGAATCTGCTGCAGAAATGGGGATTTTCAGCACCGTTGAGAAAGGGGAGAGAGAACCACGAGCATTCGGGGGAAAAAATCGACCCCTGATTCTCGGCAGAAACAATTCTTAACGGCTCAAAATTTGTTTTGGCGCATGAAGTGAATAAAGTCTTCCAGACCTATCAGGTAGCTAGGCACACATTCACGAAGCGGCTCCACTAAACGTGGTATACATGCTCAGACATTTTTGCAGCGTTGTAATTCACACTTCTCATTATAATATTGCGTTTCAAACATCTTAAAGTATTTCATAAATAAGCAACTTTTTTTAACATATTGGCAGCGGTAGTCGTGGTAATGATCATGAACTTGTGGTCATAAGTTGGAATACTTGTGCCACTGAAGATGTACAGGGACTGATGTACGTTATATCTGTCGTAACCTCCCATTGGTGTAGTGTGGAATCTCAGAGAAAGGGAGTGTCCGCTCCATCGACATCCTCGTCATTTGAACAAGATTTAAAATTAAGAAGTCCATCACCCATAACATTCGTTTTGCTGTAGTGCGACACAAATACATTTTTTCTCTATATTAGATAAAAAAAATTCCAGATAATACGAATATTTTCTAACAACGAATATCTTACCTTTATAAAATTATTTATCAGAAATATTTTATGAGTGGACCTTTTTGTTTATGTTTTAGACCTGCGAAGTACATTTTTTTTCTGCGTACCCAATCAAAGCTTCTTCGAAGTGGATGGGAAACGCTGGTTTATTCAAGTTCAGATACAATTTACAATTAGCACACTCTTCCATTATTTTTTAAAAAACTAAAACAGGTTTTACTTGTACACAAATATCAGAAAATAAAATTTAGCTCTATCTTTAGTCAATCCTTTTTTTCTATTAGAGTAAAACTTGGAAAACGCGTCCTTTTCCTATTGGAGCGAACAATCAATCCTTGACAAAACTTTGACTATTTAATGATAACTGTTCACACACGGGTGTTTTTTTTTATCCAGTCTAGGCCGACGGAGTTCAATTGAAAATATTTTTTCCTTGTCTCTTTTACGAAACCATTTGTATTCGTTCATGAATAAAGGAGCCGTTATAGCACGCACCTTTCGGGAATCAGCCGATATCGGAGATAATTATTGTGTGCCGTTTCTATTCATTCTGCCCCGCAGATGTCCATTTTCGGACACAAAGAGACATGGGACGAGGCGTCATCAAACATTGATAGACAAACCCTTTCGTGTTCCGATATTTGACTCTTCTAGAACAAGCCCACCTTCTTTTATCGGTGGACACATGCTCCGTTCCCAGCGAACGTTCTATTTTGCTCCGTTATATCATTCCCGAGAAGAAATAACAGGAATAAATTTATTTTAATGAAGATGGATCACCAAGTCCCTGTGTCTTAATGCAAAAAGGAATACACATTCGAAGTTTCATAAAGTTCTTTAGAAATTAAAAATAAAAGCTTTTGTAACATAATTTTACTCAAAAAAAATCTGGAATGAATTATTGAAGAGGTTTTAACAAAAGCTTCTATCGTATTTCGGAAAGAGTTGTGTATACGAAAGAACATTTCCAACGGGAGGTGCAACACATTGATCAATCAGTTATGCGTGATAATAAATAGCTGAAGACTGAAAAAAAAAATTTTATATGGGAAATGAGAGGAAAAAAGCATTTTTGATAAGTGTTCATCGACAGTCATGGTAATGAGGTAAAGCAAAATTATATTTTTGTTTTTATATAAAAAGTTTATATTTCTCTCTCACATTTCACAAGGATCACTTAAATCTTACTTTCACACTAAATGATTTCATTTATACTAATTCATGTTTAGAAGTCGAAAATATTGTGAATATCAGCAAAAAAAGGGGGGAGAGGGATTTAAAAAAAACTTCATATTAATTCGATATCTATCTAAACTCTCAATATTTCCAACTGGTACCAAGCATTCCTTCGCAGAATCGACGCAATTGATAAAATAACAATTTCTTAACTAAAAGAATGAATAAGTCAGCTTGAGGAATTGCTCATAAATTAAATCATTGAGTATTGGAATCAGAATGGAATTTTATATTGTAAGGAAAGTTTGTTGAATTTCTGCTATTCAAGGGAATCCAAAGATATAAGTACAATAAAACTAAAGAAATAATTTTCTTATAAAAATTATTTATTTAATTTTTTTGAAGTATAGATTCCCAAACATGTTATTACTCACTCCCTTCTAAAGTATACTTTTAGCTCATCCCCCGCACACCTCCGGTTTAAAAACTTTCTCACGTATTTCGATACATCACATTCTGTTGTTCGCTTTTCATGATTATTCATTTTAATATAGTTTATGAATTTCTTATTACAAAAAAAATGCTTCCTGATATTCTCACACCCATTTCTAGATAAGGCCCTTTATTACCAAGACTAACTTCTCAAAACTTGCATCTCAATTAGAAAGTTTTTAATATCAATTAAAATATAAGATATATGGTATCTCTCTCTTTTTATTAACAGAAAGTTAAAGCAGAAAATTTTTATTATAAAACTGGAGAAAGTTTTGATCAGCGCATATATATAAACACTTCTTTTTCAAAATACCTAAGACTTTATACTATTTTTCCAATTTTTATGTCCAATTCAATCAGAATCTCTTAGTGTTCTATTAGTTGTATGTACTCTCCAAGTAATAGTTGCCGCGATATACAAGTGGTCATGGTCATGAAGTCGTGGTCAGCTAATTTAAGTCCTCTGGTGCCAATAAAGACCTGATATGTAGAAGAACTGATGCACGTTAGATCTGTCGAGGCTCAAAGTCCTCACGTTCACATGGTGGGGAAGTTTGAAGAGAGTGGCGCCAGCTCTCTCTCTAGTGATGTCCTCTTCGCTTCATCTTAATTCAAAATTTCGAGATCTGTCGACAACATACTCAAGTTTCTTCAGAGGGCGACTTAAATAAAAGAATTAAAAAAAATCCGAGCAGTACTATTTTTTCTAGCTCAGATATACGATTTCACCCATCTTAAACTTAATAATAATAAATTATTATTATTATTATTGTTGTTGTTATTATTATTATTATATATACAGTCACTCAAAAAAGTATTGGGTCACTTGGTATGCATAACTGTAAAGCAATTTATCAAAAATATTTATCACACTAAAAAAAAAAAATGAATTAAGAAATACACTGTATAACAAAACAAAAAAAAAAGACGCACCAAAAACGAGCTGTTCTATAGAGAACAGCTCGGTGGTGTAAAAATCTCAAACTTGTTCTCATTAGAAAAAATAACCTTTTTCCAAAAATCCATGGGCTTATTTTTGTACTTCATGGCAAACTCTGGACGTCTTTTCCTGTTTACTTCACTAATATAAGGTTTCTTCCTGGGAGTTCTGGCTTTCAGACCAGCGCTGTGCAGTACATTTCTTACTGCCTGAGCCAGACACTGAAACGTTACGTGATGACAGAGAGAGAGAAGTTCATTGGCAATATTTTGAGCTGATGTCATTGGTTTATTTGTTGCTGACCTTACAATCATTCGTTTAGCTCTTGAAGTCAATTTACTCGGACCACCAGGTCTGGGCTTATTTTCAACACTGCCGGTCTCAAAATACTTTTTTACGATGTAACCAACGGTTGTAAATGACAGTTTTAAAATTTTTCCTATTTCCCGGGAAGATTTTCCCTTTTTATGGAGCTGTGTAATATGTTTTCTCATATCTAAAGAAATTTCTTTGGTTTTAGGAGTCATTTTCAAGATTATATCTGTAAATTTAAATATAATCTGGAACTATTTAAATATTATTGATAAACTAAGAAAAACGTATGAAAAACTAAATTGAATCTAAAAGGTTTAATCAAAACTTTTGCCATACTTACACCAAAAGAATTTTGTACAAATACTCTTTTTGCAACGATTTTTCACACTTTTCCAGATTACAATTTACTTTTACACTTAAAAAGAACAATAATTTGCATACAACAATTGGACGCATTAAAGAAATGCACGATTAATTCGCAACTAAAGTATGGGTATTTATTTCATCAAAAACGAAGAAATAGTGGTGTACAAATAATCATTTTGACAACTGTATATACACCCATATCAACAGCACATTTAGAAGATCTAAGTGATCTAATTCGAAGGATTGTTAAAGAAGAAATCGAGAACGTTCTCCCACGGAGTGTATCATGCATAAACGACGTGCCAAGCGATTTAGAATCCATTATCCGAGAAGAAGTTCGAAGTAATTTGATCCCACTCACTCGAGAGAAACCTGTACCTTTTTCCTTGCAGAACTAAAAGGACTGGCGAAATTTCCTGGAAACCAGGGCCAAGACCTCGACAAGAAAATAGACCAACTGAACAAGATACCGGATGCAAGACTGTCCTTTGGCGTACTTCAGATAACGTACCAATTTGCTTTCATTGTGGACGACCGGGTCTCGTGACTAGATATTGCCGTGATAGACGACGCGTTCTTAGCGCAGCAAGACAAAGAAGGCAATTAGACCAGTACGAACGCTGGAATTCTCCCTCTGTTTCTGATTATGGCCGCGATCCCGAATCTAACTACCATAGTTATAGAAGTAATTAGCCGTACCCTAGACGCAATCCACAACGCCGCCAATCAAAATCTCCATCTCGTCGCTCACTTATTAGGACCAGTGAGGAAAACTAAAACTTGTGACCTGCGTGGGAGGTAAAGACGCAATAAACGAAACCCCTCCAGTATACACGGCCGCTAAACTAGTCAAAAACTTTGTATCCGTCACTGTTAATGGGCATGTCGTTAATGCTTTGGTTGATTCAGGAGCTGATTATTCAGTAGTTTCCGAACAGTTACGCACGCAACTAAGGATGCCAATGTTCTCAGAACACAACCCTATTCTTCGAACTGCCTGTGGTAAAGTTGTAGAAGCTATAGGACGATGCATGTTGCAAATTTTAGGAGTTCTGATAACTTTGCCGGATAATATCAGACGACGATAATATTCGCGGATAGTGGCACCGGCCTAACTTGCAGACGTAGGGACGCAAAAAGTGAATCCTGATCGGGACCACTGATCCGAATATTCCCATCCAATTTAAGAAAAGATCATAACTATGTCAAACAATGCCAGACGATCACAATGTGAAACAATTTCAGACCCGTATTTTACGCGAACCATGGCAAAGTTATACCTTAAAATTCTTTTGGTGTGATTACCTGATTTTTTTGTGGGTGGGGAACAAAAAACTGAAACCGAATTTTAGAAGTTCCCGTAATTTTGCCGGATAATGACGGACACCCGTAATTCCCCCTTCAAAGACTGAACTTGTAGGGGTAGGTGCACCGAAAGTGGTCATCTCGGGGCGGAGAACGAGAATCTGGGTTCGGATTTCAGAAACTTTCCTAACTTAGCTGGAAATTGCCGGAATGAGGTAGAATGGCTTTGTGATCGAGTCCCGCTTCCGAATTCTCATTTCCTATAGCAACTAAACTTGCAGGCACAGCCTTGCAAAAATACGATTGTAATAGGAAATTGCATTGGCAATTTCATTTTAAGGCATTGTT
The DNA here is from genome assembly GCA_019973935.1 of Trichonephila clavipes. Taxonomy (NCBI): domain Eukaryota; kingdom Metazoa; phylum Arthropoda; class Arachnida; order Araneae; family Nephilidae; genus Trichonephila; species Trichonephila clavipes. The sequence goes on along the minus strand of BMAU01000044.1, from coordinate 930,643 downwards.
GTCACTTTGTTAGATATTTGACAAACTACACATTCCGCATTCAAACTGAAATTAGACATTCATAAGAAACCAGGGGCAATGTGTACCATTGAAAAAAAAGGGGATTGACTACGGTATTGCAAAGGAGTTCACAATCATAATCAGATGAATCTACCACATTACATAAACATTCACTCGAGGCTTTTCACAGAACTTTGCAAGATTTAAGGGGGAACAAAAAAATATTCGGTGATGCTGTTCTTGTACTGTCTGGTAATTTTCGATAGACATTGCCAGTCATTCCTCTTGCACTACTTTTACTCATGAGATTAACGCATGTTTAAAACAATCGTTTTTATGGCGAAGTGTGGAAATACTTCGATTGATCATAAGCACGAGAGTACAATTGCAAATTGATCGAAAGAAGCAAGTATTTTCTATTCAACTGCTAGATATTGGAAACGGGGAAGTAGAACTGCATCTCAATACATAATGCATCAAATAGATAGACAATTTCTGTACTTCTGTTCAGACAAAAAAAAGGAACTGTGATTGAGAGCATCTTCCCGGATATCTTTATATATAAAAATCTTCTGTGCGTGTGTATGTGACTGAACTACTCCTAAATGGCTGGACCGATTTCGATGAAATTTTTTGTGTGGGCTCAAGGGGATTCGAGAATGGTTTAGATACACAATTCGGTGCAATATCACAATTAGTTAAAAAGATATTAATTAAAAACCTTAAAATGCATTATTGTTTCACCCATGTGTGCTGTTTATTCTGCTAATAAGCGGCAAGGCAAAAAAAAAAAAAAAGAAAGAAAGAAAGAAAGAAGATGGGAGAATTTTGCGATATTTTCACCGTTTTTAAAATTGCAATCTGATTTTTCTATCAAAATCAGACAAAAAATAATTACAGAATCGTAAAGATTATTCATTCCTCCACGATCGGTATATATCTTTATATACACTCAGGAACATTGAAAATAGCAACCCAAGAAGGAAGCTAAGTAAATACAATCGCGAAACTTCGCAAATAAGTACAGCGTAATGTGATATGCAAATGATACGAGTTTTGTGCCAGTACGCATGCTCATACACGCCAAGGTGGTGCTACAATCAGGAAGAGGGTGCTGTATAAGCCAGCGCAAATTCGAAGATTCATAAACGTGACGATTACCCGCCGATTGTAGGAAAACTTTGGTAAGCGAAACATGCCAGGTGAACGTGCTAGAAGACATTTCTCACAGTTAAGCGAGTTTGAGAGAGGCCTGATCATCGGGATGAAAACTGCAGGCTGGTCGACGTGCCGTGTTGCTGGCCAGGTGGATCGTTCGGAGTGTGCCGTTAGACATTGTTGGGAGCAGTGGACACGAGAAGGTACCCACGCGCGGAAAACCGGATCTGGAGCGACCAGGAAGACCACGAGCAGAGAGAATCGAAGGATCGTGCGGCAAGCACTTGTGGACCACACAGTGACGCGTTCAACGATACGAGCAGGCGTAGGCGTACCAATTGTTCCTCAAACAATTTCCAGACACCTTGCAGAAGCAAATCTTAAATCCCAGCGCCCTTTCCGTGCACTCCCTTTAACACCGGAGCATCGGCAACTGCGTCTACAGTGGTGCCAAGCCAGATCAATGTGGAATGTCACAGATTGACGAAAGGTTGTGTTTAGTGATGAATCCCGGTTTGTTTTCGGGACAGATGATAACCATGTACGGGTGTGGAGGCGCCCTGGTGAGCGGTACTATCTCCCCCCACACTGTTCTACGTCACACTGAACGCACAGCTGCTGTAATGGTCTGGGGGGCCATAGCCTATGATAGCCGGTCCACTTTAATTATGATGCATGGAACCTTAACGGGCCAACGTTACGTTGATGATATTCTTCGACCCCATGTAGGACCTTTCCTAAATGGTCTCCCAGGGGCAATTTTCCTGCAAGATAATGTTCGTCCGCATACAGCAAGAGCTGCTCAAGACTTCCTACGTCATTTTCAGACTCTTCCAAGGCCGGCCCGCTCCTCCGATTTGTCCCCTGTAGAGCACGTGTGGGATCAGCTGAAACGGCAGATGCCATCGTGTCACTCTGTACATGATTTAGAGTTGGCTTTTCAAGATTTGTGGGCCCATCTGCCTCAGGACAACATAAGGTGTCTAATCAACTCAATGCCGGACCGTGTGGCGGCATGTATTGCAGCTGGAGGTGGTCCAACGCGCTATTGAAGTTGCCTAGTATTTGTGTCGTTGCACATCCTGTATTCGTTTAATTGTCTTGTTTTTGAGATCAAGTGAATCTCTCATCTGTGTCATTATGTGTATTAAATTTCATTTCAATCCGATGCTTTCTTCTTGGGTCGCTATTTTCAATGTTCCTGATTGTATATATAATTCTTCTGTGCGTGTGTATGTGAATGAACTCCTTCTAAATGGCTGGACCAATTTCCATGAATTTTTTTGTGTGAGTTCAAGTAGATTCGAGAATGGTTTAGATTTACAATTCGGTCCATATAGCAATTAGTTAAAAATATATTAATTAAAACCAGTTTTTGGCGCCAACTTTGATTTCTCTGCATTGTTGTAACACTGTTATTGTAACAACAATGACACAAAAGTTGGCATCGAAAATCAGTTTTGAGCCAAAATGGAATTTCATGACATTGCTCTAATTACTGTATTAACTTTTTCGAAAAAATAAATGCTTTTAATATGTGATTAACTTGAAATATATTTTTAAAATTTCAATTTCTATAATGTTTTAAATTTTTCTAATTTAAATTCCAAAAAGAAGATAACACTATTTTTCAAGCAGATTGGTACATTTTTTAACCTTTTCCAACGCTGCCAAGTTAGTTTAAAACAAAATATTGTAAAACTTCAAAAAAATTTTAGAATTTTTTAATTAAAAAAAATTCTGCTTTTTCTTTATACATAAAATATTTTTAAAGAAGTTGTATTTTTTCCGTCTTGAGGAGCCGTAAAAATGCAGCGAAAAAATTGGAAAAATCGCCAAATGCCAGTAATAGTTAATTATAGGAAAGCAACCTTGGAACATACGAGTTTGAGCAATTATAGCGCATGCGCGGAAAAACAACTTACGAAGAGTACGTAAGCAGTTAAAAAGATTTTTCTGTCAGATAAAAGATGTTTTCTTTTTGAATGTTTTTTCTTTTATAATGATTGTAAATAATGAATTTTCCAGCAATTTTCCAAATCCAATTTATTAGTTTTAATTTTAAGAAAATATCCATCGTTCCGTGTATAAAATAATTAATACGATCTTAGTTTTTTAATAATACATCGCAACTGATAGTTTTCTTGTTGAGAAATAATTTACTGAAAATCCTTAAAATATAGGAAAATGCTGCTCTGTTTTTATTAAATAGTACTATTTCCTTTTAAATATTTTTTATTCAAGAAATGTAAACAAATTTTTAGGCTTTTGTCCCAGTTACATATATATTTATTCGAAAAATCAAACATCCAAATAAAAGCAGTCGTTTCATAGCTAACGGTAGACATTTTTTGATTCATTATTTAACGAAAATTGATATTAATTAATATATTTTTAAGAATTAAAGTTATATTGCGTTTTATTATTTATTACTAAATTATTTATTTTATAGTAAATTCGTACATTGTCTGTTTTCTTGAGAACAAAACTGGATTAACTTTGTAAATTTTTAATCAAAAATAGAAATTTGAAGAAAAAAAAGATATTATCCCTCGGTGAAAAAAGGGGGTTTATACTTGAAAACACTCATACAACGCTTAGCTGAACGAAGGCAAAAGAAATCGGACTGTGTGACAAAGAGAAGAAGTGAAAGAAATTTCTGAAAGGGGAATTCAAACGACATAAATGTAGAAATCACTCACATCGCTCAGTAACACACACACGCAGAAATACTGGTGTCCAGAGAGAACGGGAAAATTTCCATGGGGATAAAATTGTAGCCAAGGAAAAAGCCTTTACAACGCCGAGCTAAGTGGCGGGAAAACAGGCCTGCCCGACAGGACAAAGATTTGGAAGAAACTTCTAAAAAGAGTATTTTATTGACATTAATATAGAAATCACAGACATGCTGACAGTAAAAGGGAAGGGGAATTTTCCAAAGCATAAAGCTGTACACTTGAGAACAAAAGATACAGATACAGATGAGATACAGCACTAGCTGGATGGCCCGTGAAATGCCGGGTCATCCAGATAGTACTGTATAATTATCTACATAATAATTGGCTTTGTGGTCCTGTTACTTAATCAGAAAAAATGCTGCTATTAATGAAATAAACTTCTGGATATAGAGTTGTTGCCTGGTGATGCACTGCTTTTTAAAACAATCGACACTTGACGAAAAAACCGTAAATTTTCCAACTGAGTTTTAGAATTCTCTGGATGTAACAAGAATGCCTCCACACAATCTTAAGTTGAAGATTGGTTCACTGGTTATTTTGCTGGTTATTTTGCCTTAAATCCACTTAGATTCTGCAACGGTACATGTTTATTTATCAAAAGAATTACTGGGAAACTTCTTGAAGATAACACTTTGACTGCACAGTTTAAAGGAGAAATTGTCCTGTTTGCCACGGGTTTCCACTGATATCGCCAGAATCTACAATACCATTCAAAAGGCTTCGATTCCCGGTTCGTTTGGTTTTCGTTATGTCCATAAATAAATCTCAAAGCCAAATGATGTCCATTTGATGCTTAGACTAAGAAAATCCATGTTACTCGAATGGGCAACTATATGTTGCATGCTCGCGTGTGGGGAAACCGTCGAATCTATTTGAGTTAGCAAAAGAGGGGTTAAAGAAAAATATTGTGCATCACTTAGCGATTAGTTATATTAAACATATTTAATGTTATATTTTAAAATGATAAAAATAGTATTAAAAATTGATAAAAATCAACGCTGCATATATACATACATATATAGCGTTGATATTTATATATATATATTTTATATATATATTATATATATATATATATATATATATATATATAGTATTAAAAATTGATAAAAATCAACGCAGTATATATATATATATAGCGTTGATTTTTATCAATTTTTAATACTATTTATATATATATATATAGTCACCTTATTTATAAAATTAAATGTTCCTGTGTTGTTACTTAACAACTTCATAAGCATTTCATGTAAAAGAGTGTTTTTTTTCCAGGTGTAGAAGTTTAAGTTGGCATTACTTTCCAAGATGGCGACCGATTTAACAGCTGTCAAGTGATTTATTCTCAGTTTGGTTTGGCAATTCATCAAAACGATCATCAAGCAAGGCGTAGATTCGTCGAATGGGCCCAAAACGAGATTGCAGTTGTTCCCGATTTTCATAAGCGAATTTTGTTTAGCGATGAAGCGCACTTCTGGTTGAATGGCTACGTCAACAAAAAAACTGCCGCATTTGGAGTGAAGCTAATCCACAAGTGTATTTTGAAACACCGTTACATCCAGAAAAACTGACTGTTTGGTGCGCTTTATGGGCTGGTAGAATCATTGGTCCGTACTTCTTCAAAAACGATGAAGGCCACAACGTTACAGTCAATGGTGATCGGTATAGAGCCATGATTACTAGCTTTTTCATTCCTGAATTGAACAATCATGATGTCCAGGAGCTGCGGTTCCAACAAGACGGCGCAATATGTCACACAGCTCGTGCCACAATCGATTTATTGAAAGACACGTTTGGTGACCGCCTAATTACCCGTTTTGGACCTGTGAATTGGCCTCCAAGATCTTGTGATTTAACACCACTAGACTATTTTCTGTGGGGCTATGTAAAGTCATTGGTTTATGCGGATAAGCCACAAACGCTTGACCATTTGGAAGACAACATTCGCCATGTTATTGCCGATATACGGCCACAAATGTGGGAAAAAGTCATCGAAAATTAGACTACATCCGAGCCAGCCGTGGCAGTCATATGCCAGAAATCATATTTAAAATGTAATGCCACAAGATTATCTTTCGAATAAAAAAAGTTCATGTCAATCGAATAATATATTGTTTTTTTATATTGCGCGATTTAAAGTTCTATACCTTTAAGAAAAACACCCTTTATTATACTATATACTCAATATATATATATATATATATATATATATATATATACTCAATATATATACTCAAATCAATAATATATATTCAAATAGGAGATGAATAAAAAGCAAAATTTAAAACATCACACTGTTTTATGCTCATTTTCAACTCTCCGAAATTGCAAGCGAAGATTCATTTGACTGCAAGGAATGGCTTAGAATAATACTAAATCAGCGTTTTAAAACAAAGCCACAGCAGCGTGCGCGTGGCTGCTTTCAGCTAGTACTTTTATATATATTTATTATAACCTGATAAAAAAAGAATATTGAATCGTATTTCTTTATATGTACTAAATACTAGATTGTGAATATTCCATTGTTTACTCTGCCGGGACCAACAAAATAATGTTATTCACGTTAATACATTGTTTTTGCACAACTAAATAGTTTTGTAATGGAAAATGCATTTTTTTTTCATTTGTGGATAAAAACACCTATAATGAAGGAGAGGAAATATCTAATTGGCATTTCAAAAGATTCGAAAGTAAAATCTATATTTAAACAAGAACAGCTCCTAAACTTTAGATTGCAAATTCCTGCAAAATACGTAGGATTTTTCCCACAGTTAGAAACAAATAAAGCGTTCATAAGAAATTATCATAACTCCATGAGTCAAAAGAGTAAGAAACCCATTTTAGACTTATCTCATGGTCAAAATTCAACGCTATTTTACCCCCTTCCCCCCAAAAAAGAAGTAGTATTTCGTTTTCCAGTTTTACGACTGTGACCCTCTTCCCCCTTCAGAGAAAGGGTAGGATTCTAATGAATGAAGTGCGCTAAAGAGAGAGAATTTTTATTGTCTTTTTCGAAATCTTGAGACAAATATTTGTGCCAAAAACCTCGCCTGTACCTACGCCGTACCGCAAAAAGTGATAGTTATTGAAAATAAAATCTACATATTATCGAATGATTGTTTGAATAACGTCAAACCTATTAACTACGCAAAGACTATCGACAACCTCGTAATTTTGAACTTCTGTCAAGGGACGTGGACAATACCTAAGCTGGCATCTCAGTTTTCAAACTTCCATTTGACTTAACATAAGGACTTTGAGCCTCGGCTCTCTTCATGGAGGGTCTTCAGTGGTACCAGAACTCGAACCATGACTTAAACATCGCCACGCGGACCACAAGTTCATGACCATGACCCTTTTGGATACTGTAATTACCTATATCTTCTTGAACAGGAATATTGTAAGAACTGCACACGATATTTCACATAGCGCATTGTCTGGATCTCTGTATGAATTGAAATTAATATTTTGTTACCAAATATGCGTAAAAATTAAATTCGTTTATGGTTTTCCAGCGATATAAATATTAAATTTATGTTACTGTTATACTAAAATCAGTAATTGTATATACTTAAAAATGTATTTTAATCTATATGTATATATATATACGTATATTATGTCTATTATTACACAACACTTTAACGTTGATATATTTCAGAATTCGTACTGAAAAAAACGACGAGAAAACATTTGTAATATTTATACTTATGTTTACTTTCTTCATTTAAAAATTGTCTGAATATTTTTGAATTACACGTGATATTATTGATACTGCTATTCATAATTAAAAAAGCAATGTAATGAAATTATTATTTGCGTATTTCTTTGAAAAATATTTAGTTTTATTTTTATAGATAAGAATTTGTCTAAGAAGAAAATTGAGACAACCAATACTGCATTTAAAATTTAAAAGAAGAAATTTGAACTAATAAAATGAAGGCCATTGAAGAAGAATTAAAATTAAGTGCTTTAAACTAAAATATAAAAAAACGGTATGAAAGAACTATATATATATATATATATATATATATATATATATATATATATATATATATGTTAAGTATTGTAGTAGCGTAGGCCGGTGTTAGTTTGTTGTCATATCGGGTTTATTGAAGACATCTTTTGATTTTACTGTTTCTCCTTTATTAGGAAGCACGCATCAGCAGATAAAAACCTATTGCGGTACATTTTCACATTGAATAGAGAAACTTTCGACGCTTACTAAGTAAAGAAGAGAACGTCAAGCAGCAGCAGCGGTTATTTACATTTTGACATGATGAAAGCAAGCAGAAAGATGTTGACACATATCTGTTGAAGCCCCTGATCTCAGTAGAGGTGTTAATCTCCTGTCGTAACACTTGGGGAATAGCATTGAATTCTTTACTTGCCCTTGTTAAAATTAAAGTAATTAGAAATAAGTACTGGATTGCTAATTCGGCGGGGCCGTCGAGACGACCGAAAATCTTTTGGGGTGACTCGCTAGACCAATAGGCGAGCGAGCTATCAAGTTGCTCTTGGAAGTAAGATAAGCAGGGAAAAGATGAAATCTGAAGGCGGGAGAGGAACTCTCCCAGACAGCTTGTCTCAGATTGGAAGAACGAACTGCTCGGAGAAAAGGGGGAGGTGTTGGCAGAGAGAAAAAACAAATTCTCACGCGAACGGTATAAAAAATTTGATCTTGAGGGTTTAAAAAACATCTAAAAGTAAGAGGCCATAAGGAGAAATCTTAGATATTTTGATCATAGCTATTAACGAGATGTTGATAAAAGATATCAATCGTCTCGTCACCTTTTGCATCTCTGAACTGTTTGCCCATTTCCAAGAGGAATGGATAATCGAGGGAAAAGTTTCTAAGTTCAACTATATTGCGTCTTTGAATCCAAAGGATTTATCATTGCTTTTTTCGTCGTTAATTTGAAAGGTTCCTTCGGTAGGGGTTGAATTCTTGGGCTGTTTATTTTCTTTTTGAGCGACCGCGAGAGCGGTTGCAAATGAAAGGTCTGTCGTAACTGGTTTGGAAATTTTATTTATCCTGGTTTTGTTTTCAGTATTGCGATTAAGGGCTGATTCACCTTGTTTCTTTTAATTTTGGGAAATTCTTCGCACTGGCTCCAGTTAGCCATGTGTCCTGGTTTATTGCAGTTAATGCAGATGGGGTTAGCGATCTTTTCTTTTATTGAGCAGTCGTTTGTTCGGTGCGGCTCGCCACACTTTAAACATCTAGTGTGCATGAAACAGTTTTTTGACGATTGGTTAAACAAGTTACAATTGTAACATTGAGAAACCCCCGGGCGTCTGTTAAAAGTGTCTACCTGCACAGCTAGATAGCAGCACTTTTTTAGTTTAAAAATATTTGGGGAGTTGGGCGATTTTTTGAGCTCCACCATAAAAATGGGGATTTTGTTGTTGATCTGGTGAGCAGAGCCACCTTTTCGACGCAAAATCCTTGAGTAGTTAAATCTGCTTGGATCTCTCCGATTTCCGTGGAGACCGCGAGTCCTTTAATAACGATTTTCTGGGGCGGGAATCCAGCGGCTGGATCACGTAAAATTCCTCGCGCTTCTTGTCGAGGTAGGCAGTTACGGTGCGATGTTCATCGCTGTTTGACGTGAAAATTTTGAGGTATTTCCCTGCTAGCTTAACGCTACAATTGGGGAAATCTTTATTTGGATCTCTTATAATATTTTTGTAATTTTCTTTTTTATGGTTGAACATTATTCGGAGGACTTTAGGGGGCAAAGGAGCCGTTGCTTGATTTGAGATCGGGGATTAATTTTAGCTTCCTCTCCAGCGAGGCTACTAAATTTCTATTTTCTACGTTAATAGGCTGACTGGTTCCGGCAATGGGATCAGTTGAGAGAGCGATTACACAAGATTTTTGCTTTTATACCAGCAGTGGTTATTACGTAATAGTAGCTCTGATTGGATAGAATGGGTGGGACAGGGATTTTGGACTAGCCGATTACGATTAAGATTACAGTGTTACTTTTAAACCAAAGAATTAAAGTTTATTTAAATATTAGTACAAAGAGTTAAAAAAAGGATACTAGCGAGAATTATTGCATATATATATATATATATATATATATATATATATATATATATATATATATATATATATATATAATTTCTGGAAGAGCTTGAAAAAGGTTTTTCTGTGTCCAACACTGTGCGCCTCGGGAAACCGAAATGCTTGCGTAAGGGATGGTGGATGAAAGAGCGACTAGGAGGTCACTCGCATAGTCGGAATGTCCAAAAATAAGAACTCTTACATGGTGAAGAGATTCAGCCCTCCACCCCCCACCCCGAAAAAGAAAATATAACTAACATTTCTTTTACCAGTTTTACGACTCCGTCAGTCCCCCGCGTGTCCCCTTCTGCTGAAAGGGGAGAATGGGTAGAATGGTCATCGGGGCACATGATCTCCGATGAGGTTTTAATACCCTATCTTCAAAATATGGCGTTGACATTGACAGATAGAGCTTGTCATGACAAATTTAGAGTTGAAAAAAAATAATAAAAGGACATATATATAACTAATAAAATATTAAAAATAAAAAAGATTGCACTCTGATTTTAAAGAAAAATTGCTTGGGGTCTTTAATGAATTAAAATGGATAAAATAAATAAAATTTTAAGAAGAGAGTATCATTAGCCTGCGTCAGCGGATATTCAATCTCAAAAGAGAAATGAAATCACCAACTTAATCTGGATTGAGAAATGGGAGAACTTTATTGAAAGGAGTACCGAGAGAAATTTATTGCCCATCTTTAGACAAATATTTGCGCCAAAAATTTCGCAATAGCCAGCTCCATCTAGATGTCATGTAAGGTGTTACATTAATGGCAGGCCTTCACCTTAATGTTGACAGATTTTACTTGCAGCAGTCCATCTCACACAACGGGTAATCAGTTATACCACGATGCCCTACGAAGCAACACGAGGGCTGTTGGTGACGAACCTAGTATTTTTGAATCTCGTTCAAAGGACGCGGACGGCACCACCCCTCCCCTTCTCCACAACACGACCGTGGGAGGACTTTGAGCTATAAACATACATCAGCCTCCTCTGCACATTGTTCTATACCAGATAGAAGGCCCTCATTGTTTGCCCAGTGATAAGATGGAAAGGAGGATGTAGAATATTGAGCTGGAGAATGTAGAAGTTTGGTAAATGTGACAAAAATTATGATGTAGGTTAATATTAATCTCACTCTACTCTAGGATTTCGGTGACGGACCTCGTCATTTTGAACCATGGTCAAGTGGGAACCTGAACTCACACCTCCCTCTCCTAACTTCGACACCACACCAACGGGAAGACGTTACAGCGTCGACATATTTAACATGCTTTGACCCCCTCTGTACGGTGGGTCTTCAGCCGCACTAACCTCGAACTCATTACATGCGAGCCACGAGTCTGTTACCTTGATCACTAGGCTACAGCGGCCACAAAATTATAATGTGAGTTGCACGAGTGTTTAGAATAATTCTCAATAGTTTGTTTTTAACATTGAGTGTAATTTTAAAGATTAATCATGTTATTCTTTCCTGTGTCAGAAAGAGAATCAAAGAATTTCTCTTAGCAATACGTACAAAGTGGGGGCTTTGAAAAGATTAATTCTGAGTGAATTTCGAATGCAAGGTGTTCCACAAGTAGCTGATAACTCTGAGAATTATTCTTATAGATATTCATATAGCACCTAAAATATTAATATTTGTGTTAGCAAAACCCCAAACTGTACTTGCGTACGCTTTGAGGAGTCGCATTAAATTGTAAATAAAGGTTTTTGCAAAATCGCTTGAAAACGCTAAAAAAGTCAATTTTTGATTTTAAAGCTGAATTAACATGGATTTCGGTAAATTAAAACCTAATCAGTGTTCCTGGAAAAATATCCGCACTATCCTACCTACTTAGACGTTTTTCGGGGGTAAAATAAAAAAATTTCACAATTTCACCTTATGCTGTGGGTTTGATTGATTGAATATTAACGTCGCACTGTTCAGCTACACGAGGGCTTTTTGCGACGGACCACGCAATTTCGAACCATGGTCAAGTGACGTGGACGACACCTGAGCTGGCACCCCCTCTCCTAACTACCACACCACACCAACGGGAGGACGTTTCAGCTCTCGACAGATTTAACGTGCGTCGCTGCCCTACACGGCGGGTCTTTAGTGGCACTGGGCTCGAACTCATGACAAGGCAAGCCACGGTGCGATACCTATACCACTCGGCTACCGCGGCCACACCTTATGCTGTGCGAAGAAAATAAAAAAAAAAGTGATAACTTTTCGATTTTACAAGAATTTCGCCGAATGAACGCTTGATTTTGGATTGTGAGTTGCCGTAGGTGATCAACTGTGTGAAATATGTTGTTCATTTGTTTTGTGCTATAATCTTGGTATTTTATAATGGATTTTGATAATCAATCTATTTTAACTAGTTTTCGCTTTGTACTTTAAACAGAATGAGGGAGATTGATTAACCTCTAAAACCGAGTTAAACCCCGATACCTCAATCTTTGTCGATTAGTTATTAGCTTCCAGGGTGAATTTTTGGGTTTCTCTTGTATTTCAATTCTTTCGGTTTCCTCCTATTATAAAATAGATCTTTGTTCACAACTTCTGGAAGTGTTTTTTGCTTTCATGATTGTTAATGAAATTATTCTGCATGATTTTATGCATTAGATATGCATTTGATTCTTTTATTTCGTGACCTATAGATTCACTCAAAGGAACGAAACTTTATTCTACGTTATTAAAATAATGCAGTGATCGAAAAAAACCTATAATAAACTCCTTTATTCGAAGAAAATTATTGAATAGTTATCAAATCAACCAATATCAATATTTATGGTTCAAAAAATTGAAAACATTGTAATCAATGGTGTACATACATTATTGAGGTCTCGAAGCTTCAAAAGTCGAGAGGCTGTGTATGAGATTAAAGGCAATTACTCACGATGTCGCAGCGCAAAACTTTCTGCGCAGTTGTTTTATTCTCGAGGTATTCCTGTTCATCGGACGACGCGTTTTTTCCTTTCAAACGCTCCGATGCAATCTCTTCTCTATTGCGCTAATTTCCCTTTATGATAAATAATGGCGATTCAAATAAAGCACATGAGTTGTTCCAAGATGGATCGGTGATCTCGTTACGATCCACTGTCAAGAGGTGATGGAAGACCCCTTCCAATTAAGCGAGGTCACTCTGAGTAATGGGGTGTGTCTCCACTCGCACCTCCCCACACTCCAAGAGCTCTTTCTCACTCCTCAAAGAGAATAGAAGAAAGGATTCGTACAGGATCCATTTTAGAATAATTGTAACTCAAAAATTGTTAATTGCGTCATTTTTGTAAGTCTTAGTCAAACGATGAGAAAACTAGGGACCACAGTTTGAAGTTAAATTTAGCCCGCCAATTATTTTAAAGTTAAAAAAAATTCATTTCAGGACACACTTATTTTCTGAATATGCAAAATATAGCGAGAGAGAAATGGGTATAGAAATTGATTTCAAAACTTCTGTGGACGTAAAAACACTGAAAAAGACCTCAGTGAACAAACATCCCACTGTTCAATCACAAGAGGGATTTGAACCATGGTCAAGTAATGAGGTTGACCATTGAACTGGCTACGGGAATAATAGCCTTTTTTTTGCTCTATATCCCACAAAACCTGAACTTAACTGACAATGCTAATATGCGTTAGCTATTATTGCGCGCGCGCGTGTTTTATATTATTTATTTTTATTTTATTTCTATGGCGTGTTCTTATTCCATTGGTTCGTCAGATTAAATTCTTCGTCCACCGTGTGTGTCTTGACTTCAATGCCCTTTTTTTTTTCGAACTGTCACTTAAATGTTTTCGGTTTCTTCTATTAGCATGCACATAAAAACATTATAGTTTTAATTTTTTGATCTCATCCGGCACGGGAATATAAAAGTCAACATTTTAAATGAAGCCTAATACGGCAGATTGACATGCCGAACGGTCTCTTAATCCCTCTTCTCAAAAGAAACCAAATTGATGAAGCAGCATTTACGCAAATGAAAGTTTTTCAAACTCGGAGAAGCTATGTTCTGCAAATAGGTATTTCCACTTTGAAAGCGACAAAACACAAAATCGCTTAAAATCCTGGACAGAAGAAACTAATTTCCCCTCGCGAGACACACGGCATTAGATTTTCAAATGTCACTCCCACACTTTTATGAGCAAATGGTCTATTATTGCGGCGATACTGAAAGAGAGGTATTTCTCACGCAGTTATCGTTTTTGTGTCTCCGCTCTCCTCTGTGGGGGGCCGGACCCATAGCTGACCGAAACACCTGTCTTCCCATTCATCCGCCGGACCGTCCGACCCTACTGGAAACATGAAAGGGGCGGTTTATCCGGCACTGCGGGAGCTGCCGGTCTTTTGTCCTGTGAGACTTCTCAATTTATGTAACGCATAAATAGTCTGAAGATAAGAAAGAAGGAAAACACGAAAGACGCGGTTCATCAAATGAAGCACCCAATTTAAATTCATTGCTCTTCTAATGTGTATGTAGACTTCTACATTAATTACACTTTCGAAAATAAGCCAGGTCATCCATTTCGAGTATATCAAACATTTTTAAATGCCAAAAATAATCAGAAAGTTTCCTTGGCACCACCAAGTTGGCTTCACAATTTTAAATAACAAATGAGGTATTTCGATTAATGCATCAGAAAGAAGTGAACATCTTTGCGGAAAATTAGTCCGGATCAAAGCATCGTAACTTTTTTTTTCACTTACACTTTCTTTTAATGTCAGGCAGGTGGCATCAGCATCAATAACATTTCTTTCGTTGAAGCAAATGTTGTGGCGGTTCCCGACGCGGAAGTACACAAATGCAGAAAACAACTCTTTACGTATTCTGTTTTAGAACACTTTGAGTTTTTGTCTTTGTGTGTGTAAAAATACTCAAATAATTTTTCCCGCAGTATAGAGGTGTACATAAAATCTGTTACGTTTAAAATCCTCAAGTTGTCATGGTGAGGAAGTTTAGAGAATTCGAAGCTACTTCAGGCATCATCATTGTCATCGCAGTTCAAAGTTACTGCATCTTTCGACAATATAACCCTAGTATAACTTCAAAGTTCATCTTTAATAAACAGTCAAATCTGGGTCGTCAACAAATATACACTTCCCAAATTCTCTCTCACTTCTTACATAGTTTACTTTAATATTCTCATCATTGAGAGATCGATTTCACTTTACTGAAACTCTATGAATCCTTACTTTCTTTCTAGTCTTCAGAGTATTCGCAAAAATGCACGGAATAAATTATTTTATAAATTTAGAAGTCGTTATTATAAAAATGTTTTTCTCAACTGCATACAATTGCGTGACATTGAAATTGCAGCACGAAAAAGGGGTAACCCAAAAATTATTCCAATTTCAGGGTAGGCATCCCTCCCTGAGGAATGCAAATGACGTGAAATGAACAGTATGTTGAGTAGGAATGGACAATATCAGCATCGTTATTTCTTTCAGGGAAGTATCGGAAATATGGTAAGAAAAAATTTGTGAGAAATAATAGACATGTAATAGCAGAGAGAATGCCAAAAATACCACGTCCGTACCAGAAAACAGATATCTTTACGAGGGGCATGGTGATTGGAATTAGAAGGACAGGATGATCCCCACGCCCAGACGATACCCACTCAGACGAATCCATGTTGCGCCAGGTGTGACAAAGATGATTGGAGGGAGGAAATTTAGCTTGGTTGAGGATGTCCGTGCGTCCAGAACGGCGTCAGAACACGTGGATCCCTTCTGCCGCTATTTAGCAGTGTGCGTAAGACACCTTTGATAACCCTTGCCTGTTGATTGATTCTAATGGCCAACACTCAAGGAGTCCTTTAATACTGCCATTGATCCCGCAGCACAGACGACTCTGTTGACAATGTTGTCCGTATAGAACGATGTAAATGACACAAGATCAAATTCTGCGCCTTCAAGCTTAGGATAGTCGCCTTATACAAGTGGAGCAGGTCCTATCCGGCCTAAAGCATCACTATGCGACTATGTGGCACCATATTTGGAACGTCATCGCATACGGAAGCAAAGTACCTCCGGTTCATATGCAAGGCACTGAGACGGCCCAACGCTCTGCGGATCATGTGGTGCAGAGTTAATGACACTATCTTTCTTCGAGGAGAAGGGGGTTCACTGCTCTTTACTAGAAATATATGCCGGATTACACACAACGAGCTATGCAAGAAAATATATTTCCCTGAAAAACGTTCTCCTCTGATCTATCACCCCTTGTACACCTCTAGGGTGCGATTCAACACCACTTGCATGCCTTCCAAACACCGCGTTTAGAATACAAGCTGTGAGAAATAGCTGATAGGGAATGGATGCCAGTCCTCTAGAATGCTGTAAGCTGTAGCGTTGGTTCATAGACGGTCTTTCGATACTCCTCTTTTCATTTTTGACTCTCCCAGAGACGAACAGAATTACTAGATTTTTTTTTAAAAATGAACTTTATATTCTTTTCTCATGCTCTGAGACAAAATAGCGAGAAATCCTGGGTTTTTTTTTATTCATCTGTTAGTTTTTGCACCCTAGGCTATTCGTTGCGCCAAATGGTCTTTTCTTCACAGTGAACTATGAAAGGGTTACACCTGTTTCCACAGCTGTACATCCTCATTCCCTTTAACATATGACCATGCTACACATGTAGCGAAGGATGGTATCCTCAGTGTCAAAGTGACAGGACGATTTATAGACCCTTCAAATGGTTTACCATGTACGGCGACAAAAGAATCTCAATCCAGACAGACTTTTGTCGCAGAAAAACCAATGATAGGTGGGACTAAGACAGAGGATGTCGCGTGCAGACCCGTGTCTCTTCCAATCAGAAATTTTAGGAAGTTTCAGAGAGTCCCACTCAGGGGTTTTAAAGAGATGTATCAGACGGTAACCAGGGGACTTAACTATTTCCGGCGAATTGGCTGCGGGGAAGTCGGACCAGCGAGCGGCGAGAGGCGCAAACCAGTAAAAGGCTGCCAATTAGTGGGAAGAGGAGTAATCGAAAATGGCTCAATCTGCAAAAGGCTGCTAGTCAGCGGGAAGACCAGCGACAGGAGGAGAGATCGGTATACGGTGACAGGAGAAAAAACTGCAGCGAAGCCGCACCCTGCGAAGCGACCTACTAGAAATTGAACTTCACTATTTTAGTGGTTGGGGCATTATGATGTCGAGTTGCAGACCCTTGAGAACGAGCCCAACTGTCACTGATACCCAGTTTACAAGGTGATTCGCTTCCAGACCCACACATTTGCTGGGTGTGTTGAGGGTACATCAGTGCTTTTCAAAGTTTCAATATTCATGACCCAATATTCAGTCATAATTTTCATCGCCCCCCCTCATATAATAGCAATGTATTGAAACAAAAATAATATACTCCGATGCTAAAACTATTCGATACGACCTTAACCTCTTAAGTGCCACCGGCGTATATAAACGTCTCACTCACAAAGCATTAATTTTCCCGCACATATATATACATCTTTCCGAGATCTTATGATATTTTGCTATTCAAAAAATTATTCCGAAGGCTTTGGAATGCAACCAAAAGACCTTTACAATTTTTGCGAAGAATTTACTTATTTCAGATTATTTTTATTTTCCATTGATCCCCCAATCTATCACATATGCTCACCTACATGGAAAAGGGTTGGCATTGGAAAGCGAATCAAGTAACTTTTAATCGAAAGTACATTGATTGATTGATTTAATATTAACGTCGCATTTATTAATTTTGAAATGGTCAAGTGACGTGGACAAATGGCATTAACATTTCAAGTTTAACGTGCATACACGGCGGGTCTTTAGTGGTTGGGATCGTACATCCGAATTTTATATATGAAAATCAAATTTTATATATGAAAATCAAATGGGGTCACTGGTTATTATTAAACTTGTTCTTGACTTAGTATTGTCAAATTATAAAATATATTGTGTGTGTTAGCACTGATACATTTATAAATGTAATATATCAGTGTAAATATGTATTTTATTTCTGATTATATCAGAATGTGGTGTTGTTTGTTTAATTTCTTTCAGTAAATTAATCATTTTTTTAAATAATCTTTTGTTTTCGACTTTTCAATATGCTCGCGCCACCCTTGTAGAGTTGTCAGGGGCATGCCCCACAGTTTGAGAAACGCTGGGGAACATGGATGATTCGGAATCACATAGAAATGTAAGGTTGCAAACATCATAGTTGCGAGCTATATGCAGAGAAAAAGAATAGAAACAGCATCTCATGAAAGGGATAGAAAGCCTTTTATTGAAAAGTTGTAACAGGTAATAGAGATTCCAAGAAGTCAACTGTCAGGCCTGACATCAGCGCTGCATGGAATTACTGAAGTTCTGGAAGATTGCTAATTAGTGAAAACGTAATTAGAAGAATGTAATTAGTGAAAACAGATCCTGTTGAAGTAGTCCTTTGCAATCCGTTTCCCAAGGTAGTAGGATGAACTCGTATTCAAACGAATAACTGGTGAACGGGCTAATCATGTGTGGAGCTGAGGATTGTAATGAGTACGTCTCTCAGTTGTTGTTCCAGGAACATTATTTGAACAGGCGTGTTCCACATCATACGACCTTTGCAATTGGGGTTCTGGTCAAATGAAGAATTATGTACGAGATTCCCGTCCCTTTAGTTGAAGATCTCATCACTCGAACAACTGTAACTGCCCAGAGAATACGTGATATGCCAGGAATCTTTGAGAAAGTAAGGAATTCCTTACAGCGCCGCTGTCAGGCCTGCCAGACGACTTCTCGTCATAATGTAGAACATTTGTTTAAGTACAACCTTTCAATAAAATGTTATCTGACCCATTAATGTGTTGCAGTTTCTGTTCTTTTTTCAGCTTTTTTTTCAACTACGACATTTGCTGCCTTGCGTTCCTATGCGATTCGGAGTCGTCTGTGTACTTCCTACACACCTAAAAGTTTGTCGGTTTGGCAAAATGTGCAAAAAATTTATATTATACAGATACAATAGATAACTGTCTGTAAATGAGAAAGTATTTTTTTCTTAAGCTGTGAGACCCCTCTCACTACCCAGCAGTTAAATAAACTTTTCAACGTACTTTCATTGTACCTCAGCGTGATTCGTCGGGTGTAGCTCTAACATCATGACTCGGTAACGTCAAACGTCACACAGCTAGTTATTAAAAGACCTTTTATTTCTGGAGTAAATAATAAATAACGATAAATTCAATATTACAATAGTCAAGAAAACAACGTTCGCTGCGGAAAAGCTCTTGTTCAAAGTTCATTTCAAGTATGGCAGTCGTTGCTCCGGTGACTCCGGCTATCCATATTTCACCATTCGCCAAAATTCCTCAGTAAACAAGGTTCATGAGTAAATCCGTGAGCGCGGCTGCATCCGCTAACTCGACCGAGAATCTTCAAAAAACAGAAAACTTCAGAGTCCAGTTCTTTGTTATAGGCAAGAGAGATCGAGAGTCCATATATCCCTTGGTCCTTGAGGACCCCAGAAAATTCCAAATTTAAAGAGCTGAAAATTCGGTAAATAGATGGGGATCAAGAAGTATCTCTTCACTTCCGAGCCGACATTTTTAAACCCCGGAAGAGGGTCACTTTCACATTCCAGCCACCTCACATTGGCAGGTGTAGCACATTAGCCCCCGGCATTCCGGACCGTAGTCCTACTCCATTAGTGCGTGGGCACAACCACTCGACACGATTGATCTCCTCTACAAAACGGCATCGTGCCCACCAGATAGAGGCTACAACTTAACACGTTTTCACTGAGGGTGTGTCTTCGTCTCGGCCTGCTGGCAATACTCTCTATTCATGTTGTCTGCGTCTCCTGTGTGCGAGAGGTACCCAACACAAAGGGGCTGTAATTTGCAACTTCCTTCTTGTTAAGCGTGACTAACTAGCGTCTGTAGGTCGGGAAATGAGAAAAGGCGTGGCAACTTCAAAGACATTCTCCGAATGGAAGGAATTTTTCAGAGACATAATGTCCCATCTGGACAACTTGACCCACCATACGTCAATCTTGTCACGTATAGATGAGGTGAATTCTGCTATTGAGTAAACGTTACAAGCTACCCAAGGGGATCTTACAACCTGTTAAGCAGATATTATTCAATCTCTGCGTAAAATATCATTTTTTTAAAAAAAAATAAGCCCCATTTATTTTGTTCTCTCTCGGTTTGCAAAGTTTCTTCATTTTCTAATCACTTCACCTTAGTGATGCATTTTCAGTGTCACACAACAGCATGAGATAATATACACTGCTGGACACCGTAAATGCAACACCCTGAAGGAAGCATGCAAATAACAGGAAATTTAAAACATGCATTAGTGGAGGTGAGATGTGCAAATGATTAGAATTTCATTGCAGACACACATCACGCGCGCCTGGGGCGCCACCTCAAAGCGCAATTTAAGGCTTGAAAATTTCGACGATTTTGTATTCGGCAATTGTGTTTTTCTTGTGGTTTTTTGAAAAAACGATCAGTTATGTCTCTTAGAAAACAGCGATCAGCTTTTGATCAAGTATCCGTGTTCGACAGAGGAAGGATAGTGGTCTACCGAGATTGTGGATTACCTTTCAGGGAAATCGGTAGTCGTGTTGGACGAAACCAAACAACTGTAATGCGAATATGTGACCGTTGGATGCAGGAGGGTATGATGGACCGACGTGGTCGATCGCATCCACCTCAGTGCCCCACTTCACGTGAGGACAGGTAAATTGTTCGCATGGCAGTGCTGTATAGCTCAGTCACATCACGAACCGTAGCACAGCACATTGAGTCTGTAACGCATCATTCAGTGTCTGCACGTGCCATTCGACGCCGTTTACAGCAGAGTGGTCTGTCCGCAAGACGTCTATTGCGTGGTCTACTTTTGACGCAGAACTACAGACGAATGGAATGAAGTTGTCTTTACTGACGAGTCCCGCATCTGTCTGCAACATCACGATGGTCGGATTCAAGTCTGGAGACACCGTGGAGAGAGGATGCTGAACAGCTGCCTAATGCACCACCACACTGGTCCTGCACCGGGTATTATGGTATGGGATGGTATTGGATATCACTCTCGCACTCCACTAGTACGCTTTGCCGGTACTTTAAACAGCCAGCGCTACATCTCCGAGGTGTTGGAGCCAGTTGTTCTTCCTTACCTTCAGGGCTTGGCCACAGCTATATTTCAGCAGGACAATGCGCGACCACACGTGGCATGCATTGTCCAAAGGTCTTTCGTCAATAACCAGATTGAATTGCTTCCCTGACCGGCTCGCTCTCTGTATCTTTCACCGATAGAAAACATGTGGTCCATGGTTGAGCAACGATTTACCCAGATTACACCCGCAGCTGCCTCACTAGATTAACTTTGACAAAGTGTGGAAGCTGCTTGGTCTGCTGTAACCCAAGAACACATCCAAAGTCTCTTTGAATCAATGCCGAGACGTGTGGCAGCGGTGATCTTCAACAATGGTGACTACTCTGGCTACTGATTAAGGCAGGAACCACACTTCATAGAAGTCTATAAATTTAAACATTTGATACTCGGTCAACATGTTATCTACAAAATAAATTTTGTTGTGCTATTTTTTGTCTTTCTTGGTTTTGCATTTACGGTGGTCAGCAGTGTATTTTATCAAATGAAACTTCATTAACGCTGAGGTCTGAATGCACATGATAACGCATGAAACAATTTCCTGCCTGTAATAGTTTAAAGATAGTGTTCCAGCTCAGATGTCGTCCTTATCATATGACTTTTTCAAAATGATCAGATCCTTCAACAATACGTCATATAGCCTCCAGGTGACTTTTACTTTTTAACTGTGAACTTGTTTTAATGATTTGGGACATAAATTGTCCCCATTATGCAAAATACTGAGATAAAACCGAAATAAACTCTCGATATGGGCATAAAACAAGCACACACACAAAAAAAATTTCCCCCATATAATACTCAGGTATAACTTCGGGCGGTTCAGTTAAAAGGTTAATAAAAATTAATCTTCGATTCTCAAACTAGTTTTATCCATCGTCAATACTTTACCACGTACCGGGGACACAAAAATTAACTATTAAACAAAAGGAAGTAACAGTAAACCCAGGAAAACAAGAAAGAAAAGTAACAGTAAAGAAAAGTTACAGCTCTTTTGGAAAACTATCTCATTTGATCCGTGATTCTGTTTGAAACTCTTCTCACCACTCGATGATTCAACTAAAAAATTGGAAGTCTTAAAAAGCAAACATATTCTTCTGTTGTGAGAGGCTTCGGCACCCAATTAACACGTATCCTGTCAATGCCTTCTCTCCCACGCTTTGATGAAGCGAGGTAATGGCCGTAGAAAGGATTGCGAATCCGAACATACAGCTTCATGAATATTAATCCTGGGAGTCTTTCTTTTCTTTCGGACCCCTTCCCCCACTGCGCAAACAGAGAGGAAAAAATCCCCAAGGGCTGCGGTTGTGAGGGGTGGGAGAAGGTAAAAAAATATTTGGCGAGAATGGCGTGATTCATCGGCAAAGGCTTACAACAGAAGGTAACAAAGCCAAACGTCGCCAAATTTCCCTTAACATTGAGTGAGGGTTTATTGACGCCATACTTTAAAGCATCTTTAAGGCTATTGGTGACGCACTTCATAATTTTTAAACCACTTTCAAGTTACGAGGAAGCACCTGAGGTGGCACTCCCCTCTCTTAACTGTTACACTTCCAACGTGAAGACTTTGAGCCACGACAGATTGAACGTGCATTATTCTTTCTACACGGCGGATCCTTAGTGGTGTAAGAATTCAAATCTGTATTTCTACGACTCCAACCATGAGTTGGTGACCACGGCCGCTTCTCTTAACAGAATCTCATGTGTTCGGGACAATAGCTCTGGCTGCTCTATATTCCACAAACTCGTGTTGTGGCTCTGGGTTATTGGAGACAAATTATAATATACTCATTCCACCCATGTTAAAAATAAAAAATTCTCATAATAAAATTCTTCTCATTTTCCCTCCAATATGGAGAGATTTTTGTTGGTGCAAGGCCAAACACTCCTTCATTATGAAAAAACGAATACCTCTGACCAAGACATTACTTTAAAGGAAACAAAAAAGGAATGCAAAACAGGATGAAGTAGATGTGATAAACACCGATAAGAGCATTCGGAGGGTGTTTAGAAGAAGAAACTGCGCTTAAGGAATGTGAATTCTGCACTTACCTCAGGAACAGATTTCCTGAAAGATTTAACTTTTTTGAAAAAGTGAGTGTTTCTGCATCTCGAATCAGAGCACCATAATTTGGTGGTTGTGTGGGAGTTTTGGTATACATTCTCAATTCTATCACACAATGGAGGATTATTGACACGTTCGTGGACACCTAGCTACCATCAAGTGTGTTGTTTTAAATAGCAAAAGCCAAAATATTGGCTATTAAAATAATAATTGACGAGAAATTATTGCTCTGTGGTTATAAGGAAAAAAATAATTGTTAAATCAGACGCGGTAGACGAAAGATTATAATGGGTTCAGTTCATGTGACGTCATAGTCACATGATAATGATAACCACGTGTTTTTAGCCAATCAGATCAAAAGCTAATGTGACATCATAGTCACACGAAAGAAGCAATCATGTGTTTCCAACTAATCAGTTCATGCGATTCATTGTTACCAACTTTTGATCCTTTCAGAAACTTTCTCTTAAAAAATACAAATTTGTCAATAACCATAATGCGCATAGGTATACAAACTGCATTCTATTTAAAAGTACATAAATAAAAAAAGATTTTTTTTTATTTTAAAATCTTTTTTCAAGAAACTTATTTTTTATAACATTTGAACATTTTTATCTAAGTTTTATAAATAGAACAACAAGTATAATTAATTTAATGTATGTTTTGAATTCAATGGATAACACGTGTTTGTCTTTATCATGTAACCGTCATGAATCGAGCCCATTGAAACTACAATTCTGAATAGATTTTTTTAATTACAAAACTATGACAAGTATTAAAATCATTGTAAAGTTTACTTCATGGCCCTTAAAGCCAATCGAAAATACATTTGTTTGTTATGTAACTTCTCAAGTTTTCTTAATAAATTTCAGCTAACAGTAAGACATAGTCCATATCCAACAAAACTCTATTTATTATCCATTCAGATGCATCTGTCTCCGTTAAACTCAAAAGTTTCCGCATTGCGTGAGACAGTTCTAAAGAAATATATAAGCGTGGGAGCTTCAAAAACAGATCAAGTGTTGAATTTAAGTGTTTCAAGTGTATTGAATTCCTACTTCAGCGTTAACTTTGCATTTGGCAATCATTGAAAAAAAAAAACTACAAAATTTCCCCTCTTTTCGTCTGACACAAACCAGAAGTTTCTGCTTTGTTAATGGTTCCCTATTTCTGGAGGTGGATCAGTGAATTTAATTGGGATGTGAGGGGGGATTTGGACTTTAGGCTGACAGTCCACTAGACTAATTCAGTTTCGGGTTTTAAAGTCCGGCTTAAAATTCTAATGCACTCACATTGTCATGGAAAAACGTGTGTGAATGTTTTTTCTCAGCCCTATCGGATGTTTTCAAAAGTTTAACGATGTTGAAGTTGAGTCACCAACATTCCTTAAAGAACTATATTAGAATTTTAAAAAAATGACTTTATATATCAGTGCTTTGTATGGGTAATCAACGAATTGAATGTACAAAAAAAATTCAAATTTTTCAAAGAGCATTTTGAAAATAGTAAAAAATGGCCTTTGTCTTTAATTTAAAGACTATTTTTATTTATGGTACAAAATATTGGTTAAATAACCTCTTGAGGACACAAACGACATTTTGAATTTTAATGATCTCCCTCACACCTTATTTTTAAAAAGAAAAAAATAAAAGTTTCCAAATTAAATTTCTTTTGTTGTAAGGAGCTAAATTGAGTTTATACTTATACCAAAAAACAACACATCGACCAAATTTTTATTCAAATGTTTTCTTGTAAAAACCCCCTTTTTTGATAAGTGTTACTGATATATAGCTTTCTTGTAGCTACTCTAGATTCTTAACCAAATAAAAAAAATTCTGGAGACCGTTTTAAGACGAATTACTTTGCTCCATTCTTCCTTTAATGCTGTAGAACTTCAAAACATTTTAGATTTACTTTAAAAACTTTAGTAACTTTTCTCTACGAATCAATTTTTTGAGTGACCACGTCTTCATGCATTTATCACACTAAGAGATGATAGAAATTTTGTTTATCAAAAAAAAAAGACCTTAATGTTTATCGACTCCTATTCACTATTTCATCCGTTTCTTTCAATGGTTTTTTTCTGATTACATAAGTGGATGATTAATTTTCTCACTTAAATCATATCCACACGCAAATTAGCCCTTCTAAAACTTTGATAAATTTATCAGAGAAATTGTTAAGTTTTCACTGCGACTTCAATCAATTTAACTATTTCCTTTAATATCACTATGATTGATTCGCACAAAAGACACAATGTCTCCTTTCGCATAAAATTCATGTTTTCCCTTTTATCCTTTGCTTTGATGAGCTGGAAAAAGTAATTTCATTTTACCAGCTTATTTAATTTAAAATTTCGCAATTATCTTTATGATAGTCTAAGGATTTAATAAATCATTTCTGTTTTGATAGAAACAATTAACTGTAGAATTTCCTCGCCTTTACCCCATTTTATGAGAAAATTCAAGGAGTGCCTTCACTTATATCCATTGTTATACACCGCTGTTTGTAAAAAAATGCAGCAACATGAAGGAATCATCTGAATTAA
Organism: Trichonephila clavipes; assembly: GCA_019973935.1. Classification (NCBI taxonomy): domain Eukaryota; kingdom Metazoa; phylum Arthropoda; class Arachnida; order Araneae; family Nephilidae; genus Trichonephila; species Trichonephila clavipes. Next base: position 904,951 of record BMAU01000044.1, on the reverse strand, counting down.
ATGAACTTTCCAGCAAATATCAAGTTTCAGAGCCACCGCGTACGCAGAGCCCTCTGAACTGATGCTGAAATTGTATAGAGGGCTGTAGCGGGACGTTGAAAATTTAGTGGTGAACGTTAGTGGTGAACGTTTAGTGAGACCTAAGTATGCCTCCTCGACGAAATAAGGAAAAATTCCAACAACTTACGGAGTTTGAAGGGGAGGATTATCGGGCGTAGAGAAAAAGGATTTTTCTACCACGCAATAGGAGCTCGTGTGCAGCGAAACATTCCCACAATGATGCGAGTTTGAAAGCAGTGAACCGATGAGCACCGAACAACTCGAAAAACTGGCAGTGAACGATGGAAGGGGACGTCAGCGCGCGACGATCGACACGTACTCCGCATGGCAGTGAATAGCCGTAGAGCTTCCTCCAAGCAGTTGGCAGGACGTTGGTCTACTGCTACTGGTGCACTTATATCGGCTTCGTCAAAACGTCGACATTTGCTGCACCGTGGATTGAGTACAAGGGTGCCTTTATACAGGATCCCCCTCACGGCAAACCATCGATGGCTGGCTGCGTTTGCAATGGGCTCATGAGCACAGAGCCTGGCAAGCTGATTGACACCAAGTTGCCTTTTCAGATGAATCACGCTTCACTTTGTGGGACCATGATGGTCGCCTTCGTGTTAGACGCCATGCCGGTGAACGCTGCCTTCTAGAGTACGTTATCGAACCACATAGAGGCTTAACACCTGGAGTTATAGCTTGAGATGCGATTTCGTATCATGAACAATCAATTTGCTACGAATTGAGGGTAATCTCAATAGCAGCAGGTACGTCTGTGAAGTGCTACAGCCCGAAGTCGTTTCCTTCCTTTAAGGCATTCTTGGAGCTATCTTTCAGCAGGAACCAACATGTTGCAAAGACTATTCGAGACTTCTGTTCAGCCCAACACATGCAACTTTTTCTTTAGCCTGCTTTTTCACCGGGTATGTCGCCTATTGAGCACGTGTGGGATTTTGGTTGGTCGGCGTCTCGCCCGTGATCCGCGTCGTGCTGCTTCAAAAAACGAACTTTTCCTGTGCATACAAGCAATAGGGAATTCTCTTCCACAAGCAGACATTCAAAATCTGTTTGACTCTATGCCACGTTGTATAGCAACACTTATTGCAGCGAGTGGCGGCTACACCAAGTACTGATTTCGGAGACTTAATATTGTTTTTTTGTTTTAAAAAATTTTATTCATTTATTTGTACTAATACATGTCGTTTGTACATTAAATTTCATTTAATTCTGATGATTCCTTCATGGTGTTTCATTTTTTACAAACAGAAGTTTATATGGATAGCTAGAAACCACAAGCACAATTTTTACTCCTGTTATGAATTTACGAGGGTTATTCAAAAAGTAAAAGGACTTTTGGAATTTCTCTTTCCAATGCTTAGGAATAGTGCTATATCCAGCACTGAATGAGATGCAGTCGGCAACACTTCTATAAAACATGTCACTCGTCTTTCCTCGTAGTTGTTGGGGTGTAGCAGAGCATTCAACATGACCATTGTAGATCTGCATCAAGGAAGAAGGAAAGAGAGTGATTCGCTTTTTATTTGCTGAAATTATTCGTCCCATGCAAGCGCAGTTTATCTCGAAGCAAGATCTGCGAACGGATAGAGCGCTTCAAAGAGAGAGCGGAAGATCGGGCAGTCCATCCACTTCAACCACTGAGAGTCGTCGTCGTCATCGAGGGTAGAGTGATGGCTAGTATGCAATGCAGGTATCACAATTTCGTCAACCAAAAAATGAATCACTGCCCTCCTTTCCTCCTTGGTGCAGATCAACAATGGCCATGATGAGCGGTCTGCTACACCCCAACGACTACGAGGAAAGACGAGTGACACGCTGTATAGAAGTGTTGCCGACTACCCCCCCCCCTATTCAGCGCTGGATTTTACGACTGTTGCCAAACCTTGAAAAGAGAAATTGCATAAGTACCTTTACTTTTAGGCTTAACCTCGTGCATATACTGTCTTATAGTATTCAATACGAAATTAACTTCAAATTAAACATTTTCTTATTTTTGATTTATACGTATCAATGAGAATACAAAGCTATTAACAGAAATAAATTTTTTTTGAGAATTAAATATATCCATTTACTTTTTCGTTTTCCTGTTGTTTTTTGCTAAAATGACTTATGAAATGGTACATTATCAATTAAAACACGGATTTACCTTTTGTTAACATCGCATTTTGAAGCAACCAGAGGTCTATTGATGACTGATCTCTTGATGCTGAATTACGGTCAAATGAAGAGACGACATTCGAGCTGGCACTGCACACGAAATTCCGCAACACACCAAGGTTTTGAGGCGGCGGCAAATTGAACGTTGTACATCAGGTTCTCTACCAGTGGGTCTTTGATGACTACAGGTCTCGAACACACGATCAGACAAAGACATCGCTGGTCACAAGTTCGCTTCCATAATCTTTCGGTTATCGTGACCTGAAAACATATGGGAGACAATTAGACAGTTGGCTAAGAAATTAGGAGCTCCCTGCTTTTCCCAACTAGTATCGTGTAGAAACTTTAAAGGCAGCAAATATTCCTATTCCTCTACAAGCTGTTGAAGACATTGAAAACGTGTCCTCCTAATGAAATAAATGTGCACGCAAACCGTCCAATTATGTCCGGATTACAATAGGAAGAGCCACAAACCTTTCAAACACCATTCAGATATCTAACACAAGTTGACGTTTCTAAAACTAGATGTGGCCGTGGTAGCCTTGTGGTCAAGGAAAAGAATGCGGGCCATGAGGTCAAGCCCAGTACCAGTGAAGGGAAGCGATAGCTCAAACGTCCTGCCGCTGGTGGGGCAGAAGAGGGGGAGATAACTCAGTTGTCGTCTTCGCCACTTGATCATGGTTGAAAATGACGAGGTTCGTCGTCAACTGAACAGTGCGACGTCAATATTCACACACTCTCACTCACCTGAAAACTAGATACAAGAGTCCAACCTGTCATGTCACCAGGAAATGTTACCAGAACAATAATTTACAATGCAGTTACTGATAGAAAAATGAGTTATTGAAAAGAAACGTGACTAGAGTTGAAAATATGACTAGCATTGGGAAAGAAAGAACAATTGATTATCAAATAAAACTAGAATATTAAGTGTAAAAGCATGTCTATATTGAAGAATCGGTATCTGAAAAGGAATAAAGATCCAGTTAGACAAAGTAAAGTTTTAACAGATTTCAATTTTCTCGACTTGAAGCGAAAAGAGATAAAAAGAAAAACACAAGTAACGAATGGATGATAGCACAAGAGGATCCCAGAAAACGACGAAGAAAAGTATTGAATCAAAAATAAATTTATGTATGAATCGAGTTTATTTTATTTCTCAAACCTCCGAAAAAGAAAAAAAATGGAAGCATTAAAATTCATCCAAAAAAAAAATTATTATAAAGTGCTGAAGTGAGAAAAGAAGGGGGAGTAAACCCCACACACGAGAGCGTTGCGTTGATTTTCTTTCGGATTTATTCAATCGTGAAGCGTGATTGGCCGAAAGCTTTCTAAAAAACGGAACAAGTTGAGGAAAAACGCGAATGATGACTAAACTTCGAATAAAGACTGCGAATCTTGGAGCCGGGGGGAGTTGTTTCGAAAAACGCAAAAGCACCAGAAGTCACTTTTCAGAAAAACAGAGTAGCCATGAAAGCCGAGGGGTCCTAATCGCGAACTCGTGGCCTGCGATGTCGATACAGGGGTTCAGGTTCCACCGAAGACACGCAATGTAGAAGGGAGGATTCATGTTATATTCGTCGAGCCGCGAAGTCTTCCTAACGTAATGTGAAAGCTTGGAGAGGTTCCGGGCTCGGTCTCGCATTACTTAACAAAACAAAGAAGTTCGTCGCCAACAGCCCTGTCGTTGCTTTAAAATGCGGGGTTAGTAAAACTTCAAATCACAGGAAAATGGGAGAACTGAAATCCAGATATTTAAAGTAAGATTTCAGGCCAAAGAGCATAGTTAGTGCAAAGGAATCCATTATGCTGATACATTTTGCACGTTGTGAACGTTATTCGAATGTATGTTATTGTTGTTACTTATGCCACCTGATCGACAGTAACATCAGATCAAGGTTCATAAGATTCATTGCGGAGAAGGGCTATATTTTTATGCCTGTCGTTAGTCTTAGCTTTGCAGGTGACAATACGATTTGGTTTGGTTCAACCCCAATTTTGAGGAAGAGTACTCTGGAGTTGGTCAGGAGCCTTCCACCTCTCTTCCTCATCCACCAACCTCACGAGAGAATTTGCTGCTCGACGGCTATTTAGAATACCTCCATGCTGTGAAAGCACTATACATTTTCAATTGTCCATACCTTCTCCGGGATAGGAACCCAGGTCGTACAGGCCCTTTCAATCAACGTCAATAACCACTATACCGGATGGGTGGCGCGTTATATATTTGAATTTATTTATGTTACTAGCTGCATGGCCCGGCTTTGCACGGGCTTTCTCTTTCCCTCATGACGCCAGCAATTATGTGTGTGTTTGTACACGCGCAATCTGAGTAATTTATAAAATTATTTCATTAAATTTCCCTTTTTCGAAATTTGTGTTCCACATATTTTCGATTTAAGACAGGTTTTTCCCCCTCCCTCTAGCCCGGCATAACACGGTTTTTTTAGTGTAAAATTACTGTTTCCTCTTACCCTCCCCCTCACAGATAAAATATAGCTTCAAATTTCGATCTATGACTTTTAAAAAACAATATTGCATTAGTTAAAAAATTATTAATGTGAAGCAATAAAAAGAAAATGATTCTTTAGTTAGCTTAAAAATGTCTTTGAAATGTATTTTTATCCAAAATAATAGACAATGTACTTTTTTAATTAACAAATAATTAATTTAGTAATGTGAATTAATAAAAATATTCTTAAAACACACACACACACATAAAGGGTGTTTTTTTAGAGGTATAGAACTTTAAATTGCAATAAAACAATGATGTATTATTCGACTGACATGAATTTTTTTTATTCGAAAGATAATCTTGTGGCATTACATTTTAAATATGATTTCTGGCATATGACTGCCATGGTTAGCTCGGATGTAGTCCAATCTGGACGTCCAATTTTCGATGACTTTTTCCAACATTTGTGACCGTATATCGGCAATAACACGGCGAATGTTGTCTTCCAAATGGTCAAGCGTTTGTGGCTTATCCGCATAAACCAATGATTTTACATACCCCCACAGAAAATAGTCTAGCGGTGTTAAATCACAAGATCTTGGAGGCCAATTCACAGGTCCAAAACGTGAAATTAGGCGGTCATCAAACGTGTCTTTCAATAAATCGATTGTGGCGCGAGCTGTGTGACATGTTGCGTCGTCTTGTTGGAACCACAGCTCCTGGACATCATGATTGTTCAATTCAGGAATAAAAAAGTTAGTAATCATGGCTCTATACCGATCACCATTGACTGTAACGTCGTGGCCTTCATCGTTTTTGAAGAAGGATTCCATCAGCCCATAAAGCGCACGAAACAGTCAGTTTTTCTGGATGTAACGGTGTTTCGACATACACTTGTGGATTAGCTTCACTCCAAATGCGGCAGTTTTGTTTGTTGACGTAGCCATTCAACCAGAAGTGCGCTTCATCGCTAAACAAAATTCGCTTATGAAAATCGGGAACAACGGCATTCTCGTTTTGGGCCCATTCGACGAATCTACGCTTTGCTTGATGATCGTTTTGATGAATTGCCAAACCAAACTGAGAATAAATCACTTGACAGCTGTTAAATCGGTCGCCTCCTTGGAAAGTAATGCAAACTTAAACTTCTATACCTGGAAAAAAAACACTCTTTATATGTAAGTTATAAAAAAACAGTATGGGGGAAGCGTAGATATATATTTACATGTACTGAAAAAAAAACATTCACAAAGAAAAAGAACTAAATGAAAAAACATTTTGATATTTTATTTTAATTTCATAGTTTTCCTTTCACTGTCATAGTTACAAATTTTGTGTAATGAACGCTTAAAATAGTGTAAATAATTTATATCAGGAAGTGTAATACATTAATATTACTTTTTTTTGTATTTATTTTATGTTAAAATCTTGCCACCATCTCTCCCTTCGAAATCTAGTTTTATTATGAAATAAAAATAGTTATGACATTGATGAACGGAATCAATGAAAAGCGAAAGCACACTGAGGTACGGCGTAGACAAAACAGAAGGGATAAAAAAGATAGATGAATGCTGTCACGGGCTTTTTTGCAAATGCAGAATTTTTTCATTCTTTCTTGACAATTGTCGTTATATTTTGAAAACTTCTCACAAAATCTTTATAAATTTTAGCCTGTGTGTTATTTTGATGTATAAGCTATATTACTGTAAAGTTTCATTAAAATCCATTCAGTTGTTTTTGCGTGAAAGACCCACAAAGATACTCACAAACTTTCACATTTATAATATATATTAGATATTTCTAGATCGGAGTCACGAACAAGCTGGTGTTTTTCTGAATAGTAAGCAAAAAGAACACATTTTTCTATGCAGTTACCTCCAAGTTTTATTGCTCAGAGTGTAGATTCGTCTCATTAGACGAACGTTTCACGGCAATACTTGTAAAGTTTGAGACACGAGGATGAGCAGAATGGTCGGTGAGTCACTGTATTCAAAATGAGAATGCGTATTTCCCCCTTATGCCTAGGGGCTTAGCAGATGTCGAGACGATTCTAGAAGCAGCTTTGATGCGACCACACCTATTCCTCCCCCAATATCCAGATGGTTTTAGTCAAAGCGATTTACAGAAGAGAGACTCTTATTGAACAAAAAAAGTTTCTATTATTTCGTTTCTTCGCACATTTTGACCACGAATTACTTGAATGAATAGAATGCCGGCGTGTTGTGATAAAGACATACCCAAGAAGATATTCTCAAAGTCAGAGTGATAGGTCAGTTGATAGACTCTCTATATGGTGTATGAGATACGGCGACGTAATTGATGTCAGTCGCGACAGCTTATTGTCTCTAGAATCAAGTGAGTTGGGAACAAGACGAAAGATACCGGCTGCACAGACTCGCTACTCTCACCAATCAGAGATTATTGGCGGTGTGAAAGAGGCCCACCCAGGGGGTTTAAAGACTTGATTTGGAAGTTGACGAGGATCTTCTTCACTTGCTTTTCTTCTTTGAACAAATGTGAAAGAGGTTGCGGGACAGCCACACGCGAAGGAAAAGGAACTGCAATGTCCTTTTAAAGACGGAGTGGCGGAGTCTGTGGTACAACCTTTCCAGTGGTTTTTGGAGGCGATACCAGCGAAAAGGGTTGCAGGGACAGCCGCACCCGGGAGGCAATCATCTAAATGTCTACGAACATTGCTCCGGACTGGAACTTTTCTGCAGCGAAAGGCTATAAAGATTAGCATAATTGATAATGAATTTTTTTTAAATTAATTTATAAATAAAATACCTTTTGGCCATAAAAGCCGTGTCATCCCTGTTACAACTACGAAGTAAGGTAATTCTGAAGGCTCACTACGGCACAAGGGGAATAGTAATACATTGTTTGTTACATATCTAAAGAAAACTCTTTGTGGAATACATCAACCTGATTGTGAAATCTTAAGATTCGATTAAATTTTTAATGTTATAATTAAATAGAAAATTAAGTTAAAGAAACAATACTAGTAGAAGAAAGAGTATGTGTGCATGTATGTGCGATGAAGCTCAAAAACAGGAATACCCTTATGCGCAAATTTTGAGGCACTGAATCTCTGGATATTGATGATTTGAAACCATAAAATGAATTTTTTTTAATTCGTTTTACCATTTTAAAAATTCAATTTTAAAGTGACACCTTATGGCCCAAAGGAAACAGTTACATTTACCAGTGAGTTCTTTAATTCAGTGGAACTGGCCAGTATATTCCTTCATATGTTTTGGAGTTCAAAATGGGTGTGCCAGTCATGCTTTTAGAGGATTGTGAAGTACCTCCCCTTGGAAGTACATCCCTCGAAGTATCAGCGTGAGCTAGAGATGTAGGATCAACGTAAGAACTAGAATCAAACATTATCTTAATATGACTTTATTAAGATATTCAACTTAAACTTTGAACAAATATAATCTTATTAATGGATGAGAGAATCTACTATGACGCAATACGCAACACACAATATAATTCAGACCTATCTCAATAATTGGACCGCCTAATTTTCAAATATAATAATAATAATTAATCAATCCTACCTTATATTATTCTTTAATAAACTTGTCTTTATCTACAGTGGTATGCAGCTGTACTTTTGACTTCTAATAGATCACCAATATGTTTATCCACGACAAGTAGAACTTGAATCTTTGGACGGCGAACTTCAATTATCAACCAATACCACAACGCCCTTTAACTGTCGAACCTTCCTTTACACTACCATTACATTGCTATCATTGCCCTTTTCGCTTACTCTAAGATCCTATATTTATCCTATATTATTTGCATCTCTTCACTTCTCGTTTCTTGGATTTGGTTGGAAAAGAGTTGCCATTAACCCTGGCCCTAAGAACCCAAAGGGCTTGTTAAAGAAAAGACACGTAAGTCGTCACAGGATGTCCTATCACTTCAAGAGATATCTTCCATTCATGCCTTCAAAACTTCAGTTCTATATTTGTGCTTTGCTATGAACACATCAGATAACCCAAAGACACTCTCTTTGAACCACTGGATAGGTCTTATATGTTTTAGCTTTCCCCACAGACCACTTCTTGTTAAAGTTGACAATGGCACAAATTTGTGCATCTATAAGTTATCTGCTATACCAACCATAGGTTGATGATATTTTTTCAAGTGATTGCTGACAGAAATATTGTGATATTATCAACATACAACTATTTCTGTGCTTAGAATTCATTTACTGTTGACACTGAATAAAGCGCAAGGCTTTTTTGTATATAGAATCTCCCCCCCAGAACTAGTTCACCCCTCCAACATCAAAGGAATTTATCGGTTAGAGCATAGATTCCCAACCTTTTTCGAACTGGCACCCCATTTTCTAGTGAATATTTCGATATCACCCCACCCACTCTGGAGAAATAAGAGCGTACATAATACATGGCGAAAAAACAATAATTGAATTTTAAAAAAAATATCTATTACTAATAGAATATATTTTTAAAATTTTTTGAAAGCCCCCAATTGTTTTTTTCTTGTAAATCTAAAATAGCTATTGCCTCAAATACAGTAGGACTCCGCTTAACGCTGTTTCGTTTAGCGCTGTTTCGGTTTAACACTCTTTTATTTGAATTGTGCGATTCATCGAATTAGTAGTAGGCTTCCCGATATCTGAAAGGGTTTATCTGTGTTTCTTCTTTCCAGTGGTGTTATACGAACTTAGTTTTATCGTTTTAAACATTTGTTAACGGTATTGTAAGTATAAATTTATATAATATAACGATTACTGTAGTGACAAATATTATGATTTGTATATTTTATCAAGGGTGATAATCAAAACACACGAAAATAAAGCCGAAGCAAATTTTGACAGAAGATCAAAGGCAAGGCGGGGCCTTATGGATGTCTTATCCACTTGCCAACAACTTCTTACAGAGCACAAAAGGAAAGCGCAAATTACATTAGATGCCTTCTTGATAAAAACTCAGAAAATTGAAAATACAGAAGATACTGTATGATCTGGAATGTAAACGCACCGACTTAGAATTTTATTTATTCTTTTATGTTTATCCATTTATTATGTTTCTATATTTTTAAGAAATACATTTTTATTTGATTATTATAAAACACATAGTTAATAAATTAAATGGTAGAGTACCTGGCCAATTTTCTACCCATCTTCCCCTAACCCCATTATTTACATGATGAGATAACCTCGTTCAACGCTGTTTCATATTACGCTCTACTTTGATGGAACGTATACCCCGCGTTAAGTGGGGTCTTACTGTATATTTAAATGTGTAATTTTATGTATTTTAGTTTTAGATAGGATATTGTTGGAATTGAAACGCTATTGAATTTCTTCTTTATTTAAAAGAGTAGAACAAAAGTTTTAGCTTATATATATATATATATATATATATATATATATATATATATATATATATATATATATATATATATATATATATCTGTTGTAAAGACGCTTTTTTGAAAGAAGCTTTTGATGATATGAAGCAATTCACAATAAATTATTGCTTTCAAAATAAGAAAAAATTGACAACTTCAGCCTTTACAGAACCACACGTTTAATTCCTGCTTAACGTATTTAATTATATTTCTTGGATAACTTACGTAATGAAATGCAGTGGACGAAACATTTTCCTACTGCCACAGACAAAGACAACACGTACTCTACAGAAATAAAATTTTACTATGTTATTCAATTCAATGCAGATCTGAAAGCCATGTGACCTTTAAGTTTTTCATCCACTTTCCGAACTACTGAAAAATGTGAATTTTCGTACACGTGATAGAAATGATTTAATTGCATACAATCAGCATAAGGTAACCAATATCAAAGTCTACTTTTGTTAGTACATAATCAGAGTGGTTTTTTTAGTCTTTTCTAGCCTATATTTAGTTAATCTATCGAAGCCCCTCCGTGCCATTTCTACGCCCCCTAGTTTTCTCTGGGTATTTTACTGCCCTCTGAAAGCCTCAAACATCCACAGGAGTTCGTTATCGCAAATGTTGAGAACCTAAGGCAGTGTTTCTCAAACTGTGGGGTGCGCCCCCCCCCTGGGGGCGCGAGCATATCGAAAATAAAAGATTTAAAAAATAATTAATTTACTGGAATGAATTAAAACAAAATTCTTTCAGACATAATAAAAAAGGCCTGATAGAATTCATAGGCGCGCGCGATATTAAGTCATCAAAAATAAAAACTTCTTAAATACCTAATTAGCTATCTTTGATCCTATAACCAAATAAAAAAACTTTTATTTGATTAGCTGTAATCCCATGATGAGAGATTTTTTTTTATTACGCTCTCTTTTTAAACCTAACATACTACTCTTTCATTGAAAAAAAAGATCCCAGACCCAGAATCGAAAAAATTTAGGAACATAAAAAATTCATCACTCATTATTTTTGAAATACTGCACATTATATGTGTAATCTGTTTGACCTTCTAAGTTATTGGTACAGTTAGTTATGACCAGTCTCTTATGTGTTTGTTTCTCATTTAGGGAAGTTGGGAGTAATGTATTTCTCTGTTGCGCGTTTTTCCATGCAAAAGAAGTGTATGATATTCGGAAAACCACGGACAGCACACACTTTGAAGGATTACTTGGCCAAGACTTATTTTTATAAGTATTCTCAAACATATAAAGCATAACGAAAATCGTTTACAGAATTTTTTTAGCAGTAACATACATATTATCATAATGAATACACTTTTTACCCGGAAGTGGTCACGCGGGACACACAGATTACTAAATCGTTAATTCTGGCAAAAGTGTTTATTTGTTACCAAAGAAAAATTGAAAAGTCTTTGAAAAAGAAGGTAAGTAAACTTTCTCTTAATTAAACTATTCACTGGAATCATGATTTGTAACGTGTACAATAAAATAATTATAAAAAAAAGGATTGGAGTGACTCAATAATCCCACTCGACCGTATCGAGTGCGCGCCTGCTCCCGGGTTAAAATATGTTGAAGTCTTTTCGCTTTAAATATTAAAAATAATACAATTATTCTTCATCGGAATTTTATATTATTGTTCATTATTTAACATCAATTATAAATGCTAATTCTGTGAGACTTCAAATTATAATTCGCTTAAAACTAATTATAATTTGAGCAACCATTTTAAAAAAAATCCTTTTACATTTTTGTAAACATTGTCGAGTACTTGGCTTTACTCTCCTTACAATTCAGCTATTATATCAATAATGTTTTATTTTCTTATAAATGAACTCGTGCAAAGAGCGGGCACTTCAGCCGGTATACTTTTAATGTATCAGTGCTGCAGAGAGTATTTTATAACTAACTAGCCGTTACCCACCCGCTTCACTGGGTATTTGACGATGTTGTATATATGTATACTGTTTACATATATATTAATTATTGATATCTAGCATTAAGAATTCGATTGTTTTGAAAAATATATTTATAGTTGTTACACTCTCGCCCCTTGATATAAAAAGAACATAAATTATAATATCTAATTTCTATTTATAACTAAAATAGAAGAAGAAAGATTTTTTTCGCTCACTTAACCTAATAATCAAGTGGATTTCCACCAAAGCAACTTTCAGTCGATCTCTACTCCATAAAATAAACATGCGTGCTAAATTTCAAGTCTAAATCTAACAGAGCAAAAACAGAATTTTTATCATCAATACCTCGTTGAGAGCCCTCTTAGCGGATTCCAATTCAACAAAAGAAGTATGCAAACCAAATTTTATTATTGTAGTCTTAGAAGTTCGAAAACGGGAATTTTGTCTATCAATACGCTCCAATAACTCTCCCCGCTTCCCCCTGGAGTTGATTTCCGTAAAATCCATTCTTAGTGGAACTCTATTCAACTAAGGAAAAAAGTGCTCAACAAATTTCAAGTAAATGAGTTAAATTCAAAAACAGGAATTTATCTATAACACTCCTTAATTCCTCACAACCCCACTCCTTTGGGGGTACGTTTTCTCAAAAATCTTTCTAAAAGGAACTTTATTCCATGAACGGAACATACCTTCTAATTTTCAAGGTGTTTCTATTAGTTGAAAGGCGGAAATTTTTATCTATTACGCTCCTTAATCCCCCTCAGTGACCCTTTGGGATCAATTTTCCCCAAAACTATTTTGTAGCGGATCTCTACACCATGAAAGGAATTCGCTTACCAGATTTTAAGACTGTATGTCTAATAGTTTAAAAATGGAAATAATTATCTATAACGCCCCTTAAGCCCCCGCAACGCCACATAGGATACGATTTTTACAAAACTTATCTGATAGCGGATCTCTACTTAACGAATGGAATCAGCTTACTAAATTGCGAGATTTTACGTCTAATAGTTTAAAAGGAATTAATTGCCTATAACGCCACTTAATTCTCTACAACGCCAATAGGGAGTCGATTTTGACAAAACCCATTCTGTAGGGGATCTGTACACTATGAAAGGAATCCACTTACCAAATCTCAAGACTGTGTACGTCTAATAGGTTAAAAATGGAAATAATTATGTATAACGCCCCTTAAGCGCCCTCAACGCTCTTGGAGGTCAATTTTCGTAAAAATCATTATGTAGGGAATGTCTACTTTATGAAAGAAATCTGTGTACCAAGTCTTACGACTGTACATCTAATAGTTTAGTAATGGAAATAATTATCTATAACGCCCCTTGGGTTTCGAACTTTGCAACATCCGTTCTTAGCTGACGTCTACTCCATGAAGAGAACCTACCTATACTAAATTTCAAGGCTGTAGGTTTAATAGTTCCGGAGATATCGTGATTAGTCAGTGAGTCAATGAGTCAGTGAGTGAGTGTGAGACGCTTTTCTCCTTTATATATATAGATTAATTAATACTGAATTAAGAACAAGTTTAATAAGTATTAACGACTTCCTTGGGCTTGTCTTGCAAAGCAAAGTTTTTATAAGGAATGCTTATGATTAGAAATTGACCCTCTGAGTTCTTCTCCAATATTTAGCAATTATCTATGTTTTGTCTTCTAAACAGCCACCATTTTGCAATATGTTCAATTTAAAAATTAGAGAAAGGAAATCAACATAATAATTATCCTATTATTTTATTTATTTATTTTTTGCTTAAGACTAGTATACAAAATTTAATACTTATGTTACTAATTTGTATGGTTTAGCATTAAGATCGCATATGGTAGCTTTAGCGTCAAAGTGCATTATTATTGCATTCAGTACATTATTAATGTGTAAGGGGGGCGCGATAAAAATTGTGATCGAAAAGAGGGGCGCCAGTATTGAAAGTTTGAGAAGCACTGACCTAAGGGTTAGAGCAGGGGTACTCAACATTTTTTTCTACTGGGCCGCCTACATACATTAGTTATTTCACGCGGCCGCAACATGAGGATCAATGGGGAAAGGGGGAATGCTTTAAAACCATGATAACATTGGGAAATTAAAATGTGGAAAATTGATCAAAATATTACAACTCCCCTGTTTTGCTTTTTTTAACTATTAATTCTTATATTTTTTTTATTTTTGCCACTAACTCTAAACAAGAAGTATTTAAGAAACACTCCTTCACAATTTTTTTTATCAATAAACAGTTTCATATGATTACCAATGATATAACAAACTTCATAGGATATCTTTGTTACCACTGTGATAGTATCGCTAACAAAACATTTTGTTGCTGTTGCAAAGATATGCACGTTCAATCTGTCAAGAGCCCAAATGTCCTTCCGTTGTTGTGATGTGGTAAATAGGAAAGGGGGGGTGTCAGTTCATGTGTCGTCTTCGTCACTTGACCATGGTTGAAAATTATGAAGTCCGTTGCCAAAAGCCCTCGTGTAGTTGGACAGTGCGACGTTAACATTCACGCACTCAGTGTTACAAAGAATATTCAAGAAAGCCAATTTATCACTTATTAAAAGAGATCTTCGAGGAACGGTGTCATCGAATTATTCCTGTTTATTGGTATTTTTTAAATACAGTACTTTCGTGACAAATCAGTTACTGTTCCATGTTTGTTTCTCACTACAAAGTAGTCAACCTCCCAATCGTCTTGAAACGATCTATTTTCTTCAAATATTTTTCGCTTGCAAGATATGAAAGATAGTTAAAAATTAGTTCCACCCATAAAATTGTTCCTATACCCCTGTTGTCTGTTATCACTCACCGTAACCGTTCCAAATAGAAAAAGAATATCAATTCGTACCCGTACGACACCGATAGCAAAAAGCAAAATTGATATATTTGATTTCTTGACAAAGAATGCTCCAAAGAAAGAATTGGAAAGAAAAGAATTTTTGACAAAGAAAGAATTTTTAATACTATATCTCTTAATTTCTCAGATCAATGAACCCTAACCGGGCCACTTAAAAAGGCTCGGTGGGTGAGTATCCGCTGGGTTATATATATAGAGGAATCACACATGCTTTTCCGAGTTGTCGTCATCACGAATATTGGAGATGTGATCAGCTAAGGTCCATCCACTCTATCAACCCAATGACGGAAGAGAATTGTGGCGTGTTTTCTCATCTTTGCTTCAAGTGGAAGGACAGTCACAAAGCCTGTCAAAGCGCTCTGCGCTGAAACTGTAAATGATAAAAGGCATCATAACGTAAATTTATTCTTAATACAATTTGTTTTCTCATAGCGTGTTTTGATTTTGCTTCTGAAAATCTCTTCTTCGTCTAGTTTTTTTGGAGACTATACATATTGTACATTTTTGTAGAGATCATGCGTCCCACATATTTTATCATTGTAAGAAAGTCATATTATGTATATATTGATTCCCCCCTTTCTTGTAGCAGGATTACAATTATGTTTTAAATAAAATATTTCAAAAAAAATATTCAATGTTAATTTTGTTTCTTTTCTAGTTGGTATATTATTAATGATAGCATTTTATAAAATGTTTTATAATCTTTGGGCTATTTTTTTTCAATTCCTACTATTAGCTCACACTCTCTATATATTTATTTATCTTGATGGAATTTTCAATCGTTAATAAAATACACTTTAAAGCGCTTACTGGAGCTTAAATTTTATATACATGATTTTTTTTGATGACAATACAGTAATTTAATTATAATTAATAAAAATTAATGGATTAAAACTAATTATTCAAAGAATTAAAATTTTAGTGACTTAGTGACCCCTTTGGCAACTTGAGCCAAAACTTGTTTCTCTCTTTTAAAAGCATTCAATTGAACTGAAATTTTATATACACATTTGTATTGGATGACAATACGATATTAATATTAATATTTATATTAATTGTAACTATTTAATAAAAAGTAGCTAAAATAAAATGTGTCTTTGTTGATCTAAGTAGGAATTGGCTTAAAAAAGATTTTTTTATATTACTTGTTTTTGTTATGGTTCATCTATCTCAGATTTTTAGTCCCCGTGCGAGAATGAGGCAACGGGAGGACTACTGACGGTGGGCTTCATCATTTTGATCCACGGTCGGATAACGAGGACAACACCTGAACTAGCATCCACTTCTACACAACGCCAACATATTTGTTCCAGAGTCATCGCTGTCGCTTGCTATTGTTGTTAATACGTTTCTATAATAATTTATATTCAAGAACGACACTCATTCTTAAATAATTTGCTTAAAGCTTTAGATACACTATCGCTAGGTTAGACATTCATTTAAGAAAATGTTATGATTGCTTGTGAATGTTAATTTTTAAAATTTAACCAGTAAGAGGAAGAATGGGCGAGAGATTCAGTTAGTTACATCCAATGTAGTTCCATTAATGTATGTAGACCGCAGGATATTTCTTGACAAACAACAATCTATTCTGAACGAAGAAAGGAGTCGAGTTGAATGCAAATGGAGCTTTAAAAACCAGGAAAAATGAAAAGCTATTGAAATGGTGACTTCGCAGAATCATCTAATGCAAAGACGATCGGGGCTCAAAAATTTTATCATTTCCAGCATGAAAAGCTACATAACCGTAACCTTGCTTCATACTCAATTCCTCATTCCATCTTCTATATAACCTCTATTTGCGCTGTTGGCCCCTGTGCGCAATCATGTGTTGCGTGATACTTTTTGTTGTATCATAACCTATATGTGCGTATCAAATTTTCATTTCAATATGCGCAGTATTTCAAAGAGGTAAGCAGTTAGAAATGAAAACTATCTTAGTTTTGAACGCCTTAAAATCCAAGAGTCGATAAAAAAAATATTAAAGTTGAAATAAACTGAAGTGTTCAAAATTTGTACGTATACCCTTCAATGATACGAGGGATTTTTCCCAAAAGAAAAATGTGTTCTTGCATCTCCTTTATGTTTGTTTAGATCTTTGTATTCTGGAGCCCCACTCTCCGAACCCCTGCGAATGGGAGACTCGACCGATTGAATGTGAATGAGCGTCTCTACGTGGCACCAAACCTCGAGCCGTGACCATCATTATGTCTGCAGCTTAGAACATAAAAGCTTTAAAATATGTCATTTTTTATCTATGTGTGGAAAGTAAGACTTAAATCCATACTAATATCATATAACATGTACAGGGTTTAGCCCGACAAATTCAGAGGGGGGATAGTAGATAGCATGGAGACGAAAAATCAAAATAGAACATGGGGTCGCAAGCAATGTTTATTCGGTGAAAATCGTGATAATAGTACCTGTCACGAAGACGATAAGCCAGATAAGAAGAGTGGCCAAGCGAATGCGGGAATATACATACACTTTCTGAATGCCTCAATGGCACGTCTGCTTGGAGTTCTTACAGAGAGTACCGGCCACTGCGTACCAGGACGATGGTGCACCAGAATATTTTTGGCGCGAGAGGGAATGAGAAATTTGCCCAGTTTTGCGTTAGGGTGAAAAAGCGAACGGAAATAGTAATCCCCCCATCCCCCCCGAATCATCCCCATGGTGAGGAGATAGCTAGCAGGAACACCACGTGACTTGCGTCATCCGTGGAAAGAACGATTGCCAAGGGGGAATTGCGTCAGAGGTAAGGAGTGGGGCCTCTTGCTACTTCGGACGAAAAGCGCTTAGGTATGGGAGACATTAAGTGAGTCCCTTGCTACTCGTAATGAACTCGCGGGTCGTATTTTCGTAGTTTTTATAGAATAAACGTGTCGTTTTCAACGAATAAACGCTCCCAAAATATTACCCTTATATCAGTGCTTCTCAAAGTTGCAATACTCGCGACCCAATTTTCAATCATAATTTTCATAGCGTCCCCCATACAATAATAATGTACTGAATTCAGTAATACTATACTTTGACACTAAAACTACGATACGACTTTAACCTCTTAAGCGCCCGCTGTATATAAACATCTCGCTAAGCCAAAGCCTTTATTTCTCCAGACGTATATATACGTCTTCCCGAAGTACGATCTTTTCTGTGCACTGTTATCCATAAAATTATTCCTAGACTTACGAATGCAATAAAGGGACCATGACAATTGTTATAAAGGATTTACTTATTCCAGATTATTTTTGCTCCTTTATTCCTCTCCCTCCCCCACTACATCACATACGCGTGCCTGCACGGAAAACGGTTGGCAATTTGAAGCAAATCGCGAAACCTATGATCGGCCGAACAAAAATTATCAAGATATAAATTATAAACCGTACAAAAATTATCAAGATAAGTGTTAATTTTTGTTATAAATTATATATATGACAAACCCACGGGGTCACTGGTAATTAATAAACTTGTTTTTTAACAGAATTGTTACATTAATAATAAAATACATTGTGTAGCACTGATATATTTATAAGTATAATACATCAGTGTGAATGTGTATTTTATTTTTTTTTGTCAGAATGTATTTTGTTTACACTTTCATTAAATTAATAATATTTTTAAATAATCTTTTGCTCTGGACTTTTCAATATGCTCGCGCCCCCCTTGTAGAGCTATCACGCCCCCAAGGGGGCGCGCCCCACAGTTTGAGAAACACTGCCTTATATGGCTCTTCCCGTTCTGGGAGTGTCTGGGGCATTGTGTTTATGTCACTAACGTTCGAGCCAGACGGATAGCGTCTTGTAAGCTAACACAGTGACTTTTGTGTGGGATGCATTAAGTTTATATTATTAATTTTCATTTCCGTTGAATTATAATTAACTCTTGTCAGAATGCATGGGAAAAAAAGAGGAAAAGAGTTTCGTGACAAAAAAAAATGGAAAAGTAGCAGCAAGTCCAGTCGAAGTCCATATATCACCATGTAGTCCTGTTGCAGCTGTTATCACCTTCATCCATAAAGTTTTAGTGCTGTATACATCAGAGGCTGCTGCAATCATTGGATCTGATGATGATTAAAGTCCGATTATCTGAACAGAAGACTTTAATGTTAATTTTGCTTCAGAAGAAGCAAAGCCCTTCATCGAATTCTCGAAACGGACACTGAATTTGACAATGAATACTGATTGTAGAGAAGTAACAACAGGATACGGAACCACGTTTGATGCAGTTTTCTCACGTTTTCTTGATTGACTACAATCGAGGACTTTTATGCCTACTTCATTTACCACACACCTATTGTGCCTTTCTTGGAAAAAGATGATGCAGAAAATTGGATAAAAATATTATTTTCATACAATAAATGTTCGAATTTTATTTGATTATAATGTAAGTTCCCCCTGCAGTTTAATATAATTAGATCTATTCCTGCATTTATGGCCAACGTCGCCAAAAAAGTGTCACTTCTATCGCGAGGCTTTCCACGTTCTTTTCTTCGATTGTTGGACGTACCACCTCCATGCTACATGACCTGGTAGAGAATTGGATGTTGTGGACCTGTTGCTTGACCTCCACACTCCCCGGACCTCAATCCCTTAGATTTTTTCTTTCTTGTGGTCACCTGAAATCTCTTGTGTACGAGACGTCGATGGCTACAGTTTAAGGTCTCATGGCACGGATCGTCGTCGCATCAGCTGACGTCACTAACACACTGGATGAATGCTGTGCTATGTAACTTAACAATTCCTGTGACAGTCATTGCATTTCTGACGTCCATTATTCGTATTGTAAACATGCTTTAAGTGTAATAAATGTATTCCTTGCCTCTTGTTGCCCCTTTTCATTCCACTTGGCATCACACACATTAGAATTCCGACTAAACAGGGTTTGCAATCCCATGTTCTGTGGTGATTTGTGCTCCCCATGCTGCCTACTACCACCCCTTCGAATTGGCTGGTCAAATTCTGCAACACCCTGCATATGAAAATATCTACAAATTTCAAAATTATCGTGAAAGAAAGAAACTCATTGGATAGAAAACACTTTTATCGACAAGGAAAAAAATCATGGAAATCGCATTTAAATTTATAAACATATAGGTCTTCAGGCTGTGACATCGTCGATGGTTGTGAATTCCCATCTTTCGATTCACAATAGGTTTTATGGTTTCACCAGCTGTTCAAGGACAAGTACGACACTCATCGATTGTCCCTGAATTTTTACGATCAACCAGCTGTGGAATGACCAGTGCACGTGGCCATGGGGACAATTTTTATTGTCTGAACTCAGGGAGTGAAGTCAGACAGACGGGTCGCCATAATAGTAAAGTAGAGCCAGCACCCCATTGACAATAGGCGAAGCCTATCTTAAAATAATCATGTCGTCTTTTCTAGTGTTGTGTGAAGGGGATACTAGGAACAGGTGGCGTGATGGACAAGTGTGTCCAGATGTTCGACAAGGAACTACGGCGCCTTGGGCCAGACGGCTCGGGTGTGTTTTGGCGTGTTGTGCGCAAATAGGACGAGGGAGGTCAAGAGAGACTTTTGTGACCTGCCAATGAGAAGGAACGAGGGGCGTGTTGTGAACACACCCCTGGTGTTTAAAAGGGTTCTTTTTCAGGAGAAGAGGGAGTCCGGGAGAGAGAATGGACGGAAGGAGAAGGAGGAAGAAAAGTCAGGAGAACGGAGAAGAGACGAGAGGAGAAGACAGGAGAGACGGAGAAAGAAAAGGGCTGAGTCCGGGATTGGAGTGGAAAGACGATGAACGCCGGTGGCGTTGAAAATGGGAATATGAACCGACTACACCGGCTTAGCATATAATCTGAATTTATATTATTTCATTAAGAATTGTTTATTAAATAAACAATATTTTTTATATTATATTAGGCTGCACAAAAAAATTTATTGATGGATAGCTACACACGACGTTACAAGGCCAACAACAATGAATAAAACTAAATGTAAAACTTATTGATTATGAGATACAAAATTTGAAGGTAAACCGGGGATGGCGGTCACAAAAAAAAAAATATACAAAAAAGTGTATTATGTTGCGTAAGGTAGACAAAAGCTTACTTAGATAGCAGCGCGTTAAGCAAATACCTGTCGGTATATGTGGATATCCGTTTCTATGGCACCAAAAGCTATTTAATGTTTAAGTAGAGACATTAAGAAAAGAATTAGCTGCGATATGGAATTTTTGCTAAATGATCCATGTGTCTGCGAATCGGACGCTTTCGTTTCCACGAGCGATATTTACGCAACATCGCCATTTTTGAATTTCCTTTTTATTTATTATTTTTTTAAAAAAAAATGACACCTGCTCTCCCGCATTACGTAAGCGATGGCGATTTGCATGAAGGCGGCTGCCATGAAAAATGACAGCTAAGCTGAGGCATTAAAAACGTATTAAGAAATAAAGCTCTTCGACTTAAGTCTAATTTTGAATAGGAGAGGGGGGTTTTTTTGTTTTGCTTTTTTGCTGTGTCGTTAATTCCATATGCAAATGAGGCTGAGTTCGTAATTACGCGGATTTTTCATTTCGAATGTCTCGCTTCAATTTCAAGAAGAAGAAAAAAAAAGCAACAGTTTTCTTCTAATTCATATCTCTTACCTCTGCTTTTTATTTATTGCTTTCTTTCGATGCAAGAGGTCACGTTTTTCGAATATTATGCGCTTACCTTTTTGGGGGCCGCGCACGCAAAAGCTTTGTTTAATGGCAGGAGAAAACTGAATAAGCGTATTGTAAAGTCAGATAATTAGTTTTTATGACGTCCCTTCCTAGTTTTGTTCGTCGTTTGTTTCTTTTTTTTAAAATACATATATATATTAATCCTCCATGCAAAGGCGGCTCGCTTAAAATCCCTAGTTTAAATCAAATTGCAATACACAGTTACTGTTAATAACATAAATTGAAACGCAGTCGTAAGCAGAAAGGAGACACGAATGTCATAAAAGCAGACACGATGGAATCTTTAATTTATAAATTTCATGAAAAATGGTCCACTATTTCGATTCACATTACATACAATTTGAAATGCATTGGCTCGAAAATTTCATACTCCATTTTTTTACAATCGATTGATTAATTGATGGTCTTATGGAACATGGAGGTGCGGTATTTTTATAGATATTTGTAATTATTATTTAAACGGCAGTTTTATGATTTAAGGTCAAATTTTAAATTTTATTTAAAAGCTTTTAGATAATAGCTATTTTAGAATAAATGTTAGCTCGACTTTATCTTTTATCCAATAAGAGAGAGAAAAGCGTGTTGACACATTTTAATGTATAATAACTTCTTTCCATCCTGTCGCTCATTGGAAGATCTTGGACGATCTGCAAATTTCAAAGAAAAAAGAGAATCCAATCAATTATTGAAAAACAACTGTAACAGATAGCCAATAAAGTAACAAATTGAACAAATGAAAAAAATGTTTTGACTCCTCTGACGAAAACTGTATATGCACATTTCTGTAGGAAACGAAACCATCTTGATCCGGAAATGTATTTAAAAAATATTTTGGCTGATGCAGTTGACGGAATTAATTTTTAGGCTTAATCTTTAACAGAAAACTGTCATTTCAATCTTATATTTTACAGCTTTCACACACATCCGATCTAAATTAGATGATGGGAGTACCGTTTAGCCAGGAGACCTGTTCTGTTACGCAAGTTGAAGAGCGTACACCCCACTGCGCTATGCCTCGCTCCGGAGCACATTTCGTACATCTTTTGTACATGGTTTCAATGCAGATTGTTTCTAACCATCAAACTTAAAGGGTCACAGCTTTTACCCTTTCTAAATATTTTTAGAATATCATCAGCAATTATTATTCCATTCACTAATAACAGTTTGTTTCTAGAAATGATGTTCGAGCCAAAATATCAGCCCATACTCATGTATCTGCAATACATGAGTAATAAAAAGAAGAAGTTTTTTTTCCCTTTGACATGATTTCCTTAAAAAATACAGATGATAACAACTTAGTTCACTGAAATACATTTATATTGAACTAGCTGGGATACCCGTTCTTCGCACGGGTGAACTGAAAAATTAAACAACACAAATTGAAGGATAAAGAAGTTTTTAATGAGATAATTTTAAGTGAATTGCAAATTAAACAAAAAAAAAGCTTTTTGCATATCTCAGCTAAAGAAAAAAAATACATTCTTTAAATTTTAAGTCTGTAGATCTAATAGCTGATAAAAAGGATTTTTTTTATATTTATAACTCCCCGTAACACTCTTGAGGGTCGATTTTTGAAAATACCTCCCTAAGCTGATCTCTGCTCAGCAAAAGTAACACATTGTTAAAAGTTTTGTGAGGCTTAAAATATTGTAAATAATTTATATCTGAAAGTGTCATACACTAATATTGCTTTCTGTTGAATTTATTTTATGTTAAAATTGTAATATTCGCAAGCAACGCCGTTTCTTAAATAACAATGGAGATTCAATGAAACACATAGCGAAATGTTGACGATAGAGTCAAGTTGGCAAATGTCTAGCTACTTTCATAGCTCTAACTTTATTAGAGCTATGACCCGCCGTGTAGGAGAGCGATGCACGTTAAAGCTTCATCTACCGCATTATGATTTACTGCAATTTTTTCATGCAATATTTTTTTAGGTTGAATTTTTTTACATTGAAAATTAAGGGACATACATAAACAAAATACTCCACTTAGGGAAATTTAATCCGTTAGAGCTAATAAATTAATTAAATATATTCCACTGTAAAATTAATTATATACACAGTTCACTTAAAATAAATAGTCAAATCGTTTTCTAAGGTCTCCATAAACATACAAAAACATAAGACACTTAAATTTTGACATTAACTATTTTTTGGTACAAGAAAGATAATCTTTCCAATCCACTGAAAACACCGTCAGCTGAAAACGCAATATCTGCTACAAAACTATTCGCCTTCCCCGCTAAAATACTCATCATAGAGCCTGTGCTGTCATATATCTTGGAAGAGTGGATTTCAAAGAATATTCCAGCTAAGTATTGGTAGAGTATTCCTGCTAAATTGGTGTGGCATGGTAGATAGGAGAAGGGGGTGCCAGCTCAGTTGTTGTACACGTCACTTGACCATGGTTCAAGATTACGTGGTCCGTCGCCAAAAGCCCTCGTGTAGCTGAACAGTGCGACGTTAAAATTCACTCACTCCGAAAAATACAGTACAGTAGTTATAATTATTTTTATACTTAAAAAAGCAATATCAGCCTATTCAATTAAAATTATAGCTTTATAATTAACTACTAACCACACAAATTTTTAAAATTTGTCCAAATGATGTAGTGTGAAAGAGAAAGTTTATTCAGACAGACAACAAATGCGTCTTATATGTATATAGATATAGATTTGTTTGAATTCTTGTGTATTATTACTTTTGTAAGCCTCATGACATACTTTATGGTGTACCAGTCTTTTAAAGCTCACTGAGCCACAGCAGCATTTAGCTGGGTATAGCTAGATATAACATAAAATTAAATCTTAAAAAGATATCAAAAATAAAAGAAGGCTCAATATTTTGAATAAATCAGTATAAAGATTTTTGTACAAACACAATATATACTAGTAAAATATTTATTTTGCATTTCATTTTTGGCATGATTTTGAAATCGTGCCAAATTGGTATGTTGCAGAAAGTCTAATGTTATGGTAATGTACTGACATTAAACAAAATGTGGAAAATTGTCAAAAACAGATAAAAAACATATTTAAGAAAAATACAACTGATTAATTTTGCTAAAGACATCGCAATGTGTAAAAAAAATATTTGCAGTACATAATCACCAAAAAAAATATAAGTACTAAAATATAAAAAAAAATTATATATATATAATTAATTCAGGATTACTGGAGGGAAAGATAAAACAGGCTAAGATTAGTAAGGCATAATATTAATTTCATATTGGTAGGCTACTAATTTTTGGCATGATTTTGAAATCGCGACAAATTGGTATGTTGCAGCCAGTGTAATGTTATGGTAATGTACAGAATTAAAGGTACTTATGTATTATTGCAACCTATTGGTGACATTATACAGAATGAAGCACAAGATTGCCAATTCAACGCAAACAAAGTTGGGATTGCCAAAGTGGCGAGTTGTCTTGAACATTGGCGATTGTGCAATAATACGTAAGTACTAAAAAATTTATCCAAAGTATATATATTCCGAGCATAAAAATAAATTGAAAAATGAAGTACAATACTAACATTAACTGAGATAAAAAGAACTGAACTAACTTTATCAATGCAAAAGCATAATTTGAAAAAATAAGGTACTTAAATATATCCGCAACCTATTGGCGACATTATATGAAACGAAGCCCATGACTCATAATTCAGCATATATATGACATGCGAAATCGGGGTTCCAACTTCGCAAGTTATTTTGAATGTTGGCGATTGTTAGGATAGTACATAAGTACCAAAAAGTAATTTATCTTACGACTACCTGCTTCCTCACAGGTATTTAAGCCATTTATCTGTTTTGCTCATTCTCTGATGCCTATTACAGTTTGATATGTAATTACTACCAACACTGCTTTTGCTTGGGCAGTATAATTATCCAAGTGTAATTTTCTGCAAGGCAATTTTATGCACTGAAGCCAATAGTATACCCTTAAAAGTTAAAATAAAGACACATAAAATTGCAAAATATTATTAGTTTCATACTATCTAAAACAGATAACGAAAACGGAAATACTATACTTATGTTAATCGCAGTAATAAGAACTGAAATACCAGTATCAATAAGAAGTTTTAGTTTTTCAAAATTATAACCTTCGCATTCTAAGGTAATAAATAAATTCACCGGAAAAATACCGAAATTGTAAGTTGTAATTTGTAAGCAAAATCACACACATAAACATCCCGCGATAATACCTAAATGTTGCCAAAACAACAAAACAAATTTTAGTTGTTAAAGAATAATCCTTAAAAAAATGATTTATTCGAAAAGTAATCCTAATTAAATATCAAAGAATAGAAAAATTGAATAAATATTCCAACCGATCAACATAGCTACTGTAAAAATGTGTAATAATCTTAAAAAACTGCATGTAAAGTATAAATTGTCCACTTAGTGAGAAACGTGACATCGTATGACGTCATAACACTGGAAAATCACTTAAAAATTAAATTTTAAAAAATTCTGAAAGAATTATGAACGCCAAACCTATTTAAGAACCTTCCTCGTGTAATTTTGAGTACGTGTACCAAATTTCACGTTATTTGGTTGTCTGGAACTTGAGTTATAAGGGAACAGACAAACAGACAACAAATGCTTCTTATATATATATATAGACAGATGTATTTTATATATTAAGAACTTTTATCTTCAAATTTATTTATATTGCAAATTTTATACGTATGATTTTTTTTAAAGTGATTCCGATCCTTGATATTTTTATGCTTAACATTTCACGAAAAATTATTTGACATATTTTTAATAGTGTTGCAATACATGTTTTTAATTATGGTAAAACAATATATATTGAAATAAGAATTTTAAATACTTTAATGTTTGATATTTGAATTTAATAATTAATAGCTGCAAATGTTTTGATTTTGTTGAAATTTCAATTTTATATGTTTTTCTTTTTGGTATTTCAAAATTTTAAGTTAAATTAAAATTTTAATTTCTGTGTGATTCTCAAATCTGGTTTTAAAATGGCGAATAATGAGCAAACCAATTTGACTGTAATAAGTACTACCAACCAAACCCCTAATGAACCATATATAGTCCCTTTTATTCTGAAAATGGAATGTTAGTAGAAGCTTGGTTAGATTATTTTAATAATGCATGTAAACTTAGTAATAAGTATGATAGTTGGAAAATTGTAATCATATCAAAATATCTAAAGGAGTCTGCATTAACCCATTACATTAACTCTTGCCTTAGTATTTCAAATTTTGGAGAACTTTGTTCGATTCTTATTGAATTTTTTTTAAACCTAATGTTATAAGTTTATCAGATTTCTCACAACTTCAATTAAAAAATAACTTAGAGCAATATTTTCATCAAAAACTAAATTATGGTAGACAATTAGGTTTATCTTCTCAACTCATTTTGGAAGGACTTACTGATGGAATGCCCACCAATATTAAACAATTAATGACCATAAATCCCCCTACCTCACCTACAGAATTGCTCATGGTAGCTACACGCTTAATGAAAACACAAGCCTCTAAACCTGAACCAAATACTTTTAGACAAAATGTGCCCATTCGACCAAGACAAAATACATTTGTACCTCAAAATCGCTACTCTTTTCGATCCAACTTCCAAAATTTTAATAGAATGCGTCCCCAACATCACCCAAATCAGCATGCTCATAACATTAACAATCGAGAATTTAGGCCCAACCACCACACACATTTTCAACATGGACTGCCACGATATCCATGTAGTATTTTAGATATCCATGTATATTGTAGGAATTCCAATGCTTATCATTGGAAACTACAATGTACTTTTAATCAACATCAATTGAGACAAAACCCATTTAATTGTGACTCATCTTTGGCTACTAACACTGTTTTTCAGAGCTCGGAGAACTCTGTTAGCAGTCAACAAACTCCTAATCAGAGACAACACGCCTCTACTGAGGCTACCTCTTGCCCAGCATATTGACAATTACAAGTGTCCGGACACGTCTCATCATTGCCAAGCCTAGCTAACTTGGACAATTTACCTAACCAGAACAATGTGAATATTGCTATTGATACTAGATCCACTCTATCTTTAATTTCTCCAGATATTGTAGAAAAACTTAGATTACAAAAACAAACAACTAGGCCTATACATATTAACCAAAAAAAAAGCCCATGGTAATTTTCAACTAAACAAACTATGCAAAGCTTACTTAACAATTGGACAGGTAGAAAGAAATATAAATCTGTACATAATTAATAGTAGTCTACCTTACACATTGTTCTAGGACTACCACAATGTAGTCAATATAAATTTGTTATTGATTGTGAACATAGCCAGTTACTACAAAATGGACAAATCATTGTTAATAATCAGAATCCACTCACTAAACAAATTTCATTACATATACAGGAAGAGTTAGTAAATACCTCAGAGGAAGTTTTTTCACCTCTGACAGTTAAAGAACTATCTCCTAACCTGATACAACTTCTTTCAGAATACTCCCATGTTTTTTCTAAAAATAAATATGATGTAGGTAAAATAAAAATGGAACCCCCTAGAATTAATTTAACCTCAGACCTCCCAATTTCTCAGCGAGCTTATAGAACTTCAGCCACTTTAGAAGCTGAGATTAATAAACAAATACAAAATTTATTAGCTGCAGGTTTAATTAAAGAATCCAATAGTTGTTATTCTTCCCCGGTTACTTTAGCTTATCAGATAGATGGAAAGCAGAAACCAAATTATGTATTGACTATAGAAAACTTAATGCAATTTGTAAATCAGACGCAGAACCATTACCTTGAATAGACTCACTGCTCAATAAATTAAATATTGCTAAATTTTTTTCTACGCTTGATCTCGCAAGTGGCTACTGGTGCATTCCTCTGCATGATAAAGATAAAGAAAAATTAGCTTTTATTACAACTGAAGGTTTATATGAATTTCAAGTTCTTCCTTTTGGCTTTCGAAATGCCCCAGCATTTTTTAATCGTACTATCCGTAAAATTTTAACTAAACATAAGTATTCAAATTTTGCTTGTCACTATTTTGATGATATAGTCATTTTTTCAAATTCTTTGGAGGAACCTGATGCTCATTTAAGAAAAATATTCCAAATTTGTGAGGAAGAAAACATTAAATTAAAATTTTCAAAATGTGTTTTTGCAAAAAATAAGATAAACTTTTTAGGCTATGAAATTAAAGAAGGCTACATTTACCCCTGATAATCAAAATATTGAAACTATTAAAAAATTACAACCTCCCAAAAATGTTGAACAACTTCAAAGTTTCCTTGGTTCTGTAAATGTTTATAGCAAATTCATTGATTCCTATGCCAAAATTAGGGAACATTTAAATCAACTACTAAAGAAAGATAAACAATGGAATTGGACTGCGGAATGTCAAACAGCATTTGAATTGTTAAAAACTAAATTAGTAACTAAACCTGTATTACAATTATATGATCCTAAATTATCTCTTCATGTTTTCTGTGATGCCTCGCTGAACGCTATTGGAGCTATTTTGAAACAACCTGATAATTCTGGTACTCTTCACCCAGTATCTTATCATTCTAGAGCTTTACGTCATTATGAAAAAAATTATTGTATCACAGAATTGGAATGTTTGGCCATAGTAGATGCTCTTGATAAGTTTTATTATTTTTTACATGGTAAAAAATTCATAATCCATACTGATCATGCTGCTCTTGTTTGGCTTAAAAATGTAAAAAATTTAAGGGGTAGATTATTTCATTGGTCTTTAAAATTAAGCATGTTTGATTATGAAGTAAACTATTTAAAAGGGACTAATAATGTTGAAGCTGACATGTTATCAAGGCATCATATTGCTCAATATATCCAGCACTCTGTACATTTACTTGGAATTAAATGAGATAAAAAAAACCATCAAAATTTAGATAATGTAAATGATCCTAAATATAAGAAAGTTGATGATGTCTTTGTTCTTAAAAAGATAAATCTGTTTAAAATTGTTGTACCTTTTTCTTTAAGAAAAAAAATTTTGCAAAATGCTCATGAACATTTGGACATCTTGGTATTCAAAAAATGATAAATTTAATTACTCCTCAATATTATTGGCCTCATATTAACTTAGATATTTCCAAATTTGTTAAACATTGTAATGTATGTCAATTAAAGAAAAAGAAAAGGCAAAAAAGATTTGGTCTTTTACAAACTGTACCCCCCACAGATCAACCTTTTGAGTATATCTCTGTTGATACTCTCTCTCTCTGATGGTGGATTCAATTATTATAATTCTACTAAAAAATTTCTCCACTTAGTAAATGATCATGCAACTCGCTATGTTTGGGCTTTTGCTTCTAAAAGTGAAACAACAGAAACCTATGCAAATTGTTTAAGGTATCCGACTACCCTAAAACCATTATTTTTTTCAAAAATCGGCAAAATTTTTTATGATTTTATTTTATAGACCATTTTATTAACTTAATAACAATACCAAGTAAACCCTCCACTGAACAAAAACTACAAGCGTTTTAGTAAAAGCAAAAATTACCGTAACTTTTACACAAGATGTCAAACTTTGAAATGCGTTTTACGCGAAACGTGTTTTTTTCGAAAAACTCAAACGGGGACCGCGATTGCTCAAAAAGTTTTGAAAATAATTAGCTGAAATTTTTTGTTTGTTCTGCATAACAGTAGAAGTGTTTTGATCTTCAGATTTATCAATAACTGTTTTATTTCAAAATTTGCAGCTCTTTATGTGAATATAGTCAATGTTTTTTAAGCAATTTCGTATAATGACTTAGATAAAGTGCTCTAGTTTTTGTAAAAATTAAAATATTTCTTATCGTGAAGATCACTTCAAACAGGAATAACAAAGTAACACATCAAAATTGAAAAATTGAGAATTTGTTCATAAAATCTTTGTAGAGAGCGGGCCCTTTTATGTAATTTTTCGTACATTTTTACTAGTTTTTCCCATTTTAATAATAATAATTTTTTTTTTTTTTTACCAATTTTAGGATTTTTTTCTTTAAAATATACTATATAAATATAAAAATCACAAAAAGATCTCCATATTTTTTTTTCAAAAAAAAAAAAGTTGTCGCAAGTAGTCGGATACCTTAAAACAACACTTTTCCAAATTCAAATACCTATTAAACTGTTAACTGATACAAATGATGCTTTTACCTCATCTAGATTCAAGCGCTTTTTAAGAAATTATAACGTTAAACAGTTGTTAACTACTTCTCATCATCCTCAGATAAATGGTAAGAATGAACGTGTAAATCAATCTATTGTAACTAAATTATATATATATAAGATGTAAAGTAAATTCTTCTCCTACCAAAATTCCTTGGACCAAATTTCTAGAACAAGTAATCAATGAGTATAACCTCATTCAGTCACAAAATTCCCTCCTGCATATTTGTTATTTGGCACTTTACCATATGCACCTCCATTCGCTTAAAAAAAATCAAGTTTACCCTCCAGTTAAAGAAGCCAGAAGATTAGCAAAAGAGAACACTATAAAGTACCATGAGAAAAACAAAATTAAATATGATGCACATTTCATTGATTCTCCTTCTGAACAGGGTGATATAGTAATTTATGAAGAATTCAATTATCCAAATCGAAGAAAATTATCCCCAATTTTTTCAGGCTTCTACGAAATAGTACAAAAGCTGTCAGATATCAATTACGAAATAACCAAGCCTAACGCGTTAACTGAAAAACCTACTGAAATTGTCCACGTTTCAAGATTAAGAGCTTATTATCCTCCTGAAGAATTGAAATTAAGTCACATGAATAATAATAATTACACTAAATTTAAAAACAAACACACACACACACACAAAACTACACAAAACCAAATCATTGTCCTTTTACCCCTCTCAGGTGGACCCCCTTTCCACTCTTGAGATATTTTTTTCGTCTTTTTTTTTACTGTGTGTTGTGAAATATCACAATAAGAAAAATGATTACAGATCTTATAATCTGCGAAACATGGGTCCACCTTCCAATCCATTTCGAATTTTTTCCTGTTTTCATCTCGATGTACTGCTTCAGTTTTGGAGAAGTGTATGCTCTTGGATGGAAACAGGGAAGAGTCTGAGTTAAATTCCCCTTCCTTAATAGCCTCAGATTATTAAGTTTACTTTTAGATGAAGTCAAATTTTTATTTTTGAAACAAACTTAGATGTTTTCATGATGTTTATCATTAATGATATTTTGATATTTTAGGCTACAATTATTTTGAATCTTATTTTATTTTCATTCCATTTCAAGTGTTCCTTATTTTATTTTTGATATTGTGCATTTTTATGATATCTCGTTTAGTGGTATGAACATTATTACATCAGCTACTCAAGAAAATGTGAACATTTTGGAGCAATACTATTGATTTTTATTGCATTTTGAATCTTATGTTTTGAATGTTATTTATGGGTACCCATATTTTACAATGTAACAGTATATATTGTTGTTTTTATATTTTTCCATCATCTAATTTCTGTGTTGGAGATCATGCTATGTATGTCATTACCGGCAAGTGCAAGAAGTTTTTAAAACTAATAATAATTTTATTCAAAATTTTAAATTTTATATCTCTGTAAAATACGGGTCTGTGTCAAGGGCCCTGGTGCATACACGCGTCTTGCGGAGGGGGGGAAATGTAATAATTCCCTCTATCATCCTATTAATTAACTCTTTTAATAATATTGAAATAATACTTTAATTATTTTTGGTTCGAAACTAACACCCTGATCTTAGTCGTAATCGATGCATCAGAAATATTTGTCCCGCCCATTCTATCCAATCAGAACTAGGATTACTTAATCATCACGCGCTTGCACCGTTGGTATAGAACAAAACACCTTGTGTAATCGCGCTCTCTCCTCTCTTTGCCATCATCATGTAAGCATGTAAATGCTGCTCTTTGTGTATTTGTGTTGTGCCCTCCAAGATGTGGCTATTGTTCGTCTCCTGTGCACTTTGCTTTAATATCGTCGCAAGTTTGTGTGTCTCGTGAACGTGAAAATGTACAGTAATTTTGTCCTAAGCTTCTGATGGTGCTTCAAAATAAAAGAGATGAACGTCCACTGAAGATGTGTTTAATGAAAACCTACTAACACTCGAAAAAATACTACACTCGGC
Source organism: Trichonephila clavipes (assembly GCA_019973935.1). Classification (NCBI taxonomy): domain Eukaryota; kingdom Metazoa; phylum Arthropoda; class Arachnida; order Araneae; family Nephilidae; genus Trichonephila; species Trichonephila clavipes. Next base: position 872,280 of record BMAU01000044.1, on the reverse strand, counting down.
CAATATTTTGCATATATATATATATAGTCAAAATATCTTTATAACTTATTTCAAAATCCGAACAGAGGGCATTCAAATGCTGAATGTAGGTTACAATATCATCTTCTTGGCAGTTTGTCTGAGACAAATTGGGAAAACTCACGTTGTCCAATATTTCGCTTCATTAGCTTAATTCTGGCAAGAAACGCTGAAATGATGGACTTTGTTTTAATTCAATTTAAGCTATCACCTTGTAACTGCAAGTTAACATCATTAAATTTACTAAACAAATCTGTTAAGTAGGCAATGTCTATTTTCCTGTTAATTAAATTTCCTCTTAAAATTGTATCTTAAGAAGTCTCATATAGTGCAAAAAATCTTGTCAAACACAAGCCTTTCGACAGCCAGCGGACTTGAGTATGAAGGAGCAATTGATAAAAATGCTCGTCATAACTGCGCAAATAAACGTGTATTCAACGCGTTGCTTCGGTTGATCGTATTGATGACAAATTGGAGAGACTCGTGTCATTTAGATTTTTAGCAACTGTCGACGGATGACGCAGCTAACACCCCCCGGTACATTTTGTTTTAAATGGCCTATAAATCCATCTGTTGTTACTGATATTATGTTTGATAAGGGTATTCTAACGTTAAATATGGATTCGCTTTTAGAGTCGGTTGTCAAAGTTTTTGCAAAGAGCATTTCTTCGTGGTGCTCCTGATCCATAATAAAACGAACACAGGCCAATAATAATGATTATTTCCAGGTAAGGTTGACTCGTCCAGCTGAAGAGAGAAATGCGTCGTTTGCAAATAATCGCACAAAAAACTTTCAACATCTTGACTCATTTCATCAATACGTCTTTGAACAGTGCTTAAGGGAATTCTAATTATATCGGATGCTGATTTAGGTGTAACAGTTTTCAAAACCTCCTCAAAGGCTGCCAAAATCAACTCTTCTCCAATTGTATGCGATTTTCCGGATTCTGCTATAAGTAGCGAAATATTATAAGATGCGTGCAAACCATTAGCGTCTCTTTGTAAAGTCGAAGCAAACATTCTGTCCATTGTGAGTAGCTTTGGAAGTTTTTCTTTGAGTATTTGAAAGTACTTTAAACCTTTACTTCTTTTATCATGATGGCATCTTCTCAAATGATCCTCCAACTTAGAGGGTTTCATAGCGTCATTACTTAAGACTGTTACATAAAAGACACAGAGGCAATCTTTTGTCGGAAACTGACTCAATGAAACCAAACTTCAAATGATCAACACTGTACTGTCTACATTTCCTTCTAGATTCGGCCATGTTTAGAATTAGTTTCCTGAGGGAAAATTCAGTTACTTAAATTAGACATGGCAAAAAAAGTATTATGGTTGTATAACTTTATTTTTTACATTTAAACATATCACAGGGTCGACTCGAGAAATTTCGCTACCTGGGACAAAAATGCGTAATGCCACCCCTCCTCTCAAAATAAAAAAATTTATTTAAAAAGATAAATTGTTCACACACACACACACACACAGGTACACGCCTACAAAATCTGAATTGTTCGCGTTAACAGAAAGACAATATTTCAGTAGCGCACATACGAATTTTTCAACGGGGGATGTCCAGAGTCGAAAGTCTATCATTCTTATATATTATGCTTCTTTTAGTTTTGTCGATTTTCGGGAACAAAAAACAGTAGAAAACTAATTAATGAATAAATAATTAGCATTAATTAATAAAATTAATCATTAATTCTAAATATTTAATTAAATTTTAAGTACAATCAAGGGCTTGGGGGGGAGTTTGGACCCCTAGGACAACCCCCTTGTGTTGCAATATTACATAAATATCTATCTCAAATTCTTTAAAAATATCTATTACCATTTTTAAAGAATTTGATGAGACTTCAAAATCCTACCGTAAATTTAAAACAAACAATAAGAAGCCCATATTTTTTACTTTCATTGAAACACTGTGTTTACATATACTTAGTATATTTGGAAATGGTAATTACATGGAAATACATTCTAACACACACAAAGTAGATTTTTCAAGCAAAAACTATGCCGTCTGAGAATATAGCATTTAACTTTTTTTTCCAATAAACCCACATATAAATATGTATACAGCGCGCACAAAAAGTTGCATGAAATTACATAAATTTGAATTTAAAAAATATGTTTTACTTCTACAACTCCCCACAAATAAAAAATACTTTCTCAAATTTTATTAATATAGCCCTAGAAATTAATGATCATAGTAATTAATCTTAAAAAAACTAACACTAATAAAAAATATTCAAAAAGTTGACTGCGATACTTAAATAATAATAATGAATGCATTATATTTCTCAGTCCAATAAAGTCCTGTTTTTTAACTTCCTAAAAAATATTTTGTCATTTTGAAATATTTCTAATACTTAAATCGAAATTAATTATAACACATGCAATCATTAAAAAATATATTTGAAATAATATAACAAAATAATATTACTAAACTTATCTCTCTTTAAAGTAAAAAGAAGAAAACATTGAAATAACATATTAGTTACTGATCTTCAAACTTTGAATACTCAAAAAGAATTTTAAAAAATTATTTTCGGATACTTTAATCAATGATAAAACAATGACTTTTAAAAATGTACTAATAATAACAATATGATTACAAGAGAGATTTTTCTCTTGATGTATTTAAATGAGAAAAAAAATCTATAAATATATATTTTATATTGATTTCACATTTGATGATTCAGGTGGAAAAAACCCGAAATTTACTATAAACAACAGACGAAGGAACTGCAATTTTTTTTTAATACTGAAAACAGTAATGATGGTTGTGCAACGTCTCCTTTCAAAAGTGAAAGTTCTCTTACAAGAAAAGATTCGCGCGCGTGTCAACAATATTATTTCAATTAAATTCAAAGAAAAGATTTTACAACCCATATACTGTTAAGTATAACTTGATACATACATGCAAAAAAATTTCATTGACAATAAAATAGCCTAGTTTTCCTTTAACTCAGTATCGTCGCAATTCATTTATTTGAATTTATTACCTTATATTTATATATATATATAAAATATATATATATATATATATATGAGATTTCATTAAACAAAATATTTTATTTTGATTTTGTTCATAAAAACGAATACAATAAGACATTCCTTCACACTTATCTTAATATGGCAAAAAATACAGTAGCACCACTCAATAAGGGGACTTAGTGTTTGACACAACATGTCCTAGTATAGGAAATTTAACCTAACCAACCTAATGAAGGACAACCACCAGATCAGATATTGCATATTTTGTCCTTTTAACACTAAGAAATGTAATTTAATTAGAAATTCAAGCTGCATCTCTCTCTCTCTCTCTCTCTCTCAGACTCTCTCTCCTCTCTCTCAGACCTTAAACAAATTAAACAAATAAGTATATACCTAAAAGTATTTTTTTTTAATTTGAAGCTATGTAAAATGAAAATTTTAATTGAAGTTTAATCATCGCATGTTTGAAATAATCGACTTTTGTGCTTACGGAAATTTATTGAAAATAACTAGTTGTACAGATTTTTTTTGTAAGCCTATGTATTGTGTCAGCTTTAGCCCGTATTTATTTGATTTATTTAAAGAGAAACACAAACTTAACTTTGAAATCTTAAAAATACAAATATTAAAGAACATTAAAAAATATACAAAATAAATAAAAATTGAAAGCATTATTACCTGTGATTATTTCAAGCGCGTAAATTGTAAAAGATGGAATTGTGTGCTTATTTTCAAAGAAATTGGCCAACTGAAATAAGTCTTTTGATTCTAGAAATCACAACCGTTCGTCTTAAAGTACCAAAAGCTCCCCCGTCTCTTTTTAGCTAGTTATATGACACCGGACATCCTGTGAGCGTTAGGGATGTCCATTCCGACCCCACTCTAGGAATGGGAGAAAGTTGCAAAAAAAGTGTAAACACGTAAACCAGAAATATTTCAATGTCCATGTAAATACATACAAAGAAAAAAAGATCCTGAAGATGCTCTCGTAGACTCCTATTTATCCTTCATGGACCCCCAATTTATTTTTTCCCTGCCATAGATCCCTTAGGAGTTGTCATCAACCCCTGGGGTTCTATATAGACCCCTTTGGGAATCACTGCTTTACAAAGTCTCGAGGAGACCATTTGACGCTCACTTAGGTCGAGTTCGATAATGAAGTGATTCAAGTACTTCCTTAACTACGGTTCGGCATATATAACCCTATTCATTCCCGAGTGCACACATTAACTGAAACTATCTAATCTACGAAACCGAATGATCCTGGTCGCAAACTGAGGCACTCGAGCTTTCTCTAATACACGTCATCCCACTGGCGTAGCGAGAATGGGGTGCCAATTCGAGTCCCATTTTTGTCCTTTGAGTGTAGATGAGGATAACGAGCTCGCAGCCCTCGTTCTAAGAACGCCGTTAATACTCAATCCATCAATCTTCAAAATATATACCTATCATGTCTTTCTATTACAGCTTATACGTCAGTATCTAATAACCGTAGCACAATCACAAGGTAATTTTTAAGGCGTGACTACGGTAGGTGGTTAGGTGTCCCGAAACCTGGGTCTGAGTGCTGGAGTTACTGCTCTGTGAAGAAGGGTTGGTGCATGTCAAATCTGTCGGGGCTAAGAGTATTCACATTGACGTTGTATAGAAAAATAGGGTTCCAGTAAGGTGTCATTTTATAGGGGTCCAAAATGACGATTTCCATCGCCAATAGCCCTCGAGTTGCTTTAAAGGGCGGCATCAATAAAATTCAAATCTAATCGACTCTTAAGGCTCATTCAAACCGAGGCAGTAGAGGACTTTGCTCGACATTGTAAGGGCCTCAGATTGTCTACATCTTCATCAATCGTTATTTATGACCTCGGAATAAACAAGCCTTTTGCATCGTGGCTTAAGGTATCCGACTACTTGCGACAACTTTTTTTTGAAAAATGGAGATATGGAGATTTTTTTTGTTATTTTTCAGATTTATTTAGTATATTTTAAGGAAAATCCTAAAAATTGTGTGAAAAACAGAAAAAAATTATTATTATTAAAATGGGGAAAACCGGTGAAAATGTACAAAAATTACATTAACAGAGCCTTGCTCTGTACAAAAATTTTATGAACAAATTCTCAAATTTTCAATTTTGATGTGTCACTATGTTATTCATGTTTGAAATGACCTTTGGGATAAGAGATATTTTAATTTTTACAAAACCTAGAGCTCTTATATTAGTTATTATAAGAAATTACTTTAAAAAAACAGTGATTATATTCACATAAAATCTGTAAATTTTGCAATAAAAAAGTGATTGAAAAATCTGAAGGTCAAAACACTTTTACTGTTATACAGAACATACACAAAAATTTCACCAAATTATTTTCAAAACTTTTGAAAAATTGCTACGTTCCTGTTTGAACTTTACGAAAACAAATTTCGAGTAAAAACGCATTTTAAAGTTTGACATCTTGTGTAAAGTTATGGCATTTGCTTTTACTCAAACACTTGTAGTTTTTGTTCTAGTGAATGGAAAATAAAACTTGATATTTTTTATTAAGCTAATAAGATGACCTACAAAAATAAAAAATCACAAAAATATTGTCCATTTTTGGAAAAAATCCTGATTTAGGGTAATCGGATACCTTAATGGTTTCAATTTCTAACAGAATATCCGAAAGCTTTTATGTTTTTGCTTCGAGATTAAAAAAATTAGTTCTCTCATTCATTATTTGAAGTATATTTTGGAAAAAACAATCACATTGAGCATATTTTTCTCCATATCCCATAGAGCTACAGTTCGGTTGGTTTCAATTTCTAGCACTGAGTCCTCTTTGGATATATTACCCCAAGAACTTGATTAAAAAAATCATTTAATTAATAAATTAGAGTTAAAAAAACCAGACTTTGTAATCAAAAACTATTTATATAGTATATAAAAACTATTTATTTAAAATAAAATGCATAGAGAGCAAAAAACAATCATGCAAAAAAATTAAAATGTGTGGTTGAAGATTTTTAAGGTATCTGACTACGTTCGGAACCGTGATTTTAAAAGGCGCATAAATGGATAATTTTCATGATATTTAGTGTCACTTAGATTAGAATACATGTATAAAATTGCTTTAAGGACATTTTGACAAAAAAATTATTTAAATACAATATTTCAGCAAAAAATTAACTTAGAATAATCTTTTTAAAAAAATGTTTCTCGTTTTTGTGAAAATGCTTGTATTATAATAATATTTTGCCTGCATATAACTCAGACCCCCTGTACAGAAGCTCAACTATGATTTTTTGAAAAATTCACATTAGTTTCAGAGTTACAACCAATTGAAATAATTATCGGTGTTTTTTTCTTAAAAATTTCTCCCCCTCTGTTGTCGTAAAACATGGATAAACCCACTTTTAAGTTATATATTTCAAAAATTCTAATTTAGCCTTTGTACAGAGGTCTAAGCTATATACATGACAAATATAATTATAATAGAAGCATTTTTTCACAAAAGGAGAATATTTTGAAAATGGGTCATTCTATGCTCATTTTTTGTCAAAATATTGTACTTACATAATTTCTTTATTGTAATACTATTCTTAAAACAATTTTATATACATTTTCTAATCTATAAGTGACGTTAAATATCATAAATATTATCTATTTATACGCTTTTTGCAAAATCACGGTTTATATCTTAAGATGTTCGAAGTGAATGTGGGAAATTAAAACTATCTCTCTCTCTATATATAAGAAGCATTTGTTGTCTGTTTGTCTGTTCCCTTATAACTCAAGATTCAGACAACCAAATAACGTGAAATTTGGTACACGTACTCAAAATTACACGAGAAAGGTTCTTAAATAGGTTTGGCGTTCATAATTCTTTCAGAATTTTTTAAAATTTAATTTTTAAGTGATTTTCCAGTGTTAGGACGTCATACGATGTCACGTTTTTCACTAAGTGGACAATTTATACTTTACATGCAGTTTTTTAAGATTATTACATATTTTTACAGTAGCTATGTTTATCGGTTGGAACATTTATTCAATTTTTCTATTCTTTGATATTTAATTAGGATAACTTTTCGAATAAATCATTTTTTTAAGGATTTTTCTTTTAACAACTAAAATTTTGTTTTATTGTTTTGGCAACATTTAGGTATTATCGCGGGATGTTTATGTGTGTGATTTTGCTTACAAATTACAACTTACAATTTCAGTATTTTTCCAGTGAATTTATTTATTTCTTTAGAATGCGAAGGTTATAATTTTGACAAACTAAAACTTCTTATTGATACTGGTATTTCAGTTCTTAGTACAGCGATTAACATAAGTATAGTATTTCCGTTTTCGTTATCTGTTTTAGATAGTATGAAATTAATAATATTTTGCAATTTTATATGTGTCTTTATTTTAACCTTTAAGGGTATACTATTGGCTTCAGTGCATAAAATTGCCTTGCAGAAAATCAAACTTGCTGCCGAAGCAAAATCAGTGTTGATAGTAATTACATATCAAACTGGAATAGGCATCAGAGAATGAGCAAAACAGACAAATGGCTTAAATACCTGTGAGGAAGCAGGTAGTCGTAAGATAAATTACTTTTTGGTACTTATGTACTATCCTAACAATCGCCAACATTCAAAATAGCTTGCGAAGTTGGAACCTCGATTTCGCATGTCATATATGTTCTGAATTGTGAGTCATGTGCTTCGTTTCATATAATGTCGCCAATAGGTTGCGGTTATATATTTAAGTACCTTATTTTTGCAAATTATGCTTTTACATTGATAAAGTTAGTTCAGTTCTTTTTATGTCAGTTAATGTTAGTATTTTACTTCATTTTTCAATTTATTTTTATGCTCGGGATATATATACTTTGGATAATTTTTTTAGTAGTTACGTATTATTGCACAATCGCCAATGTTCAAGACAACTCGCCACTTTGGCAATCCCAACTTTGTATGCGTTGAATTGGCAATCATGTGCTTCATTTTGTATAATGTCAACAATAGGTTGCGATAATATATAAGTACCTTTAATTCTGTACATTACCATAACATTAGACTGGCTGCAACATACCAATTTGGCGCGATTTCAAAATCATGCCAAAAATGAATAGCCTACCAATATGAAATTAATATTATGCTTTATTAATCTTAGCCTGTTTTATCTTTCCCTCCAGTAATCCTGTGAAGATCCCCTTGGATATCACTTTGAGAACGAGAATAATTTGAGTCAGATAAGAGCCAGTAGCCATTTTTATAACTAACTTTCTTTATTTGGTTATCTTTTTTCAAATAGAAACAAAGACTTTTATTAACAAATATATCTAAATAGTTATATGAGGTTTAAAAGGGACTTTCCTTTAAATAAACTTAAATATTTAATGATCCAATTAATTAACAATTAGAATATCGATCACGCAGAGATTACCGCGATAAGAGATCCCAGAATTATATTCAATGATGTTCCTATTGAACATTTAACTTTAATCTCACTCTAATATAAAGCTTTAATTATAAATCAATATTTACCACATTGAATCTCAGCTCTTCTTGAGCCTAATTTATCCACCTAGAAATCTTCAATAATAAATCTCTAACTTCACTGTTATACCTTCCTTCTTCAATCTCTATCCTACTGCATTTTACTTTACTATTCCGTTTGACTTATATAAATACTTTATCTAATCTGCATAACAAGGAATCCTGTCCTATTTTGGAGCTGATTGGAAATAGGTAGGGGAATTAAATTTCCTAAAAGACGACTCAGAAGGTTAGTGATAAAATTCCGTATAGGTTTGTCACAATCCTGAATTAATTCAATGTATAATTTTTGGTTTTTATATTTTAGTACTTACATTTTTTGGTGATTATGTACTGCAAATATTTTTTTACACATTGCGATGTCTTTAGCAAAATTAATCAGTGGTATTTTCTTAAATATGTTTTTATCTGTTTTAGACAATTTTCAAAAAATTTTGTTCGATGTCTGTCTGAAAAGCAAATAAATATTTTAAGCAATTATATATTGTGTTTTGTACAAAAATCTTTATACTGATTTATTCAAAATATTGAGCCTTCTTTTATTTTTGATATCTTTTTAAAATTTAATTTTATGTTATAACTAGCTATACCAGCTAAATGCTGCTGTGGCTCAGTCAGCTTTAAAAAGACTGGTACACCATAAAGTATGTCATGAGGCTTACAAAAGTAATAATACACAAGGATTCAAACAATTGTATATCTATATACATATAAGACGTATTTGTTGTCTGTCTGAATAAACTTTCTCTTTCACACTACATCATTTGGACAAATTTTCAAAATATTGTGTGGTTAGTAGTTAATTATAACGCTATAATTTTAATTGAATAAGCTGATATTGCTTTTTTAAGTATAAAAATAATTATAACAACTGTACTGTATTTTTGAAGTGAGTATTAACGTCGCACTGTTCAGCTACACGAGGGCTTTTGGCGACGGACCACGTAATCTTGAACCATGGTCAAGTGACGTGTACAACAACTGAGCTGGCACCCCCTTCTCTATCTACCATGCACACCAATTTAGCAGGAATATTCTACCAATACTTAGCTGGGTTATTCTTTGAAATCCACTCTTCCAAGATATATGACAGCACGGGCTCTATGATGAGTATTTTAGCGGGGAAGGGCGAATAATTTTGTAGCAGATATTGCGTTTTAAGCTGACGGTGTTTTCAGTGGATTGCAAAGATTATCTTTTTGTCCCAAAATATAGTTAATGTCAAAATTTAAGTGTCTTATGTTTTTGTATGTTTATAGAGACCTAAGATAACGATTTGACTATTTATTTTAAGTGAACTGTGTATATAATTAATTTTACAGTGGAATATCTTTAATTAATTTATTAGCTCTAACGGATTAAATTTCCCTAAGTGGAGTATTTTGTTTATGTATGTCCCTTAATTTTCAATGTAAAAAATTTCAACCTAAAAAAATATTGCATGAAAAAAAAATTGCAGTAAATCATAATGCGGTAGATAAAGCATTAACGTGCATCGCACTCCTACACGGCGGGTCATAGTTCTAACACAGTTAGAGCTATGGAAGTAGCTAGATATTTGCCAACTTGACTCTATCGTCAACATTTCGCTATGTGTTTCATTGAATCGCCATTGTTATTTAAGAAACGGCGTTGCTTGCTAATATTACAATTTTAACATAAAATAAATTCAACAGAAAGTAATATTAGTGTATGACACTTTCAGATATAAATTATTTACAATATTTTAAGCCTCACAAAACTTTTTAACAATGTGTTACTTCTGCTGAGCAGATATCAGCTTAGGGAGGTATTTTCAAAAATCGACCCTTAAGAGTGTTACGGGGAGTTATAAATATTAAAAAAAAAATCCTTTTATCAGCTATTAGATCTACAGACTTAAAATTTAAAGAATGTATTTTTTTTTTTCTTTTTTTTCTTCAGCTGAGTTATGCAAAAAGCTTTTTTTTTTTTGTTTAATTTGCAATTCACTTAAAATTAACTCATTAAAAACTTCTTTATCCTTCAATCTGTGTTGTTTAGTTTTTCAGTTCACCCGTGCGAAGAACGGGTATACCAGCTAGTTTTAAAATAAATCAAAAACACAGGATCCACCACCGTTGAGAAACAAAACGAAAACCCCACTGAGCTCAGCGTTTTTTAACGCACATTTAAAAAAATTTTATTTTCTAGGCTTCTTTACGAAATTTTGTAGATTAATTTGATGAAAACGTAGCCGTCTCGCACAACTTGAAAGGGGATTTCCCCGTTTCACGAAGTAGAGAAAACATCAGGAATTTTAGTAAACTTTCGACGAAAACTTTATTTCTTATTTTCTCTTTCATATCTTCACGGTAGGAAACTCATCCTACCGACTTTCTGTAAAATATTGGCCGAGTGTTGTATTTTTCGAGTGTTAGTACGTTTTCATTAAACATCTTCAGTGAACGCTCATCTCTTTTATTTTTGAAGCACACATCAAAAGCTTAGGACAAAATTACTGTACATTTTCACGTTCACGAGACACACAAACTTGCGACGATATTAAAGCAAAGTGCACAGGAGACGAACAATAGCCACATCTTGGAAGGCACAACACAAATACACAAAAAAGAGCAGTCATTTACATGCTTACATGATGATGGCAAAGAGAGAAGAGAGCGCGATTACACAAGGTGTTTTGTTCTATACCAACAGTGCAAGCGCGTGATGATTAAGTAATCTAGTTCTGATTGGATAGAATGGGCGGGACAAATATTTCTGATGCATCGATTACGACTAAGATCAGGGTGTTAGTTTCGAACCAAATAATTAAAATATTATTTCAATATTATTAAAAGAGTTAATTAAAAGGATGCTAGAGAGAATTATTACATATATATATATAGGGTAATACCACAGTGGATAATCAATCCATATGGTGACATTGAAGAGACGGATGTCGTATTATAAGAGGAACTGATTGGAATAAGTACAAACGAAGAACTTAAGGCAGTGCTTCTCAAACTTTCAATACTGGCGCCCCCCTTTTCAATCACAATTTTTATCGCGCCCCCTTATACATTAATAATGTACTGAATGTAATAATAATGCACTTTGACGCTAAAGCTACTATACGCGATCTTAATTATAAACCATACAAAATTAATAGCATAAGTATTACAGTTTGTACACTACTTTTTTTGCAAAAAAATTAATTAATTAAGTAAGTAAGACAGTGCTTCTCAAACTTTCACTACTGGCGACCCAATTTTGAATCATAATTTTCATCGCCCCCCAATAATAATGTATTGAATTCAATAATAATGCACTTTGAGTATTAAATTTTGTATACGTTACTTTTATATAATATATATATTTTAAGCAAATTACTTTTGAGTAATAATTATAATGTTATGTTATTTTTCCTTTCTCATTTTTTAAATTGGGACAGATTGCAAAATGACATTTAATTAAAAATTTATTTCGTCCATCATGCATTTCTAAAAGTACAAATGTCATTAGAACAAGTAATATAAAAAATAAATTTTAAGTCAATTTCTACTTAGGCCAACAAAGAAAAACTTATTTTAGTTACTTTCTATTAAATAGTTTCAATTAATACAAATATGTAATACATATGACAGAATCACAATGTTAAGCGACAAAAGAGAAAAGCGATTTTCCTTGCAATTTTTCCTTTTCTTTTCTATATATGGGGTATTGGAATATTCTTTTTCGTTACTATTTATTCATTAATTAAATTTAATTAGTGTAAGAAAATAGTGTAAAGTAAAGAAGAAATCACACACATTCTTAGAAATTAGGCCATCTCGGATGGAATTCGAACTACCGTCCTTCAGATTAGAAGCCCAGCGCGCTATCCATTGCGTTACAGGGGACAGCACGAAAAGTTTTCCGTTCTATAAATGCTTTTGGACTATAATTTTTGTTTGTTACTATTTATTCATTTTTTTAATTTAATTAATGAATTAAAATTTGAAAGAACTGTATTAACATGAAGTGTCACCCACTACAAGTTTTAAAAAATGTATTTGAGCTTGAATGAATGAATAGAAAATATTTTATCAACGATTGAAAATTTGAACAAGATATATATGAGAGAGTGAACTTATAGTAGAAATTGAAAAATAGTCTACTTTATGTTGCGCTCTCTCATATCCATCACATCTGGCATCTCGCGAGCGTCTGCGTGAGTCTGGCCAAACTATCGGACGTCTGCGCAAAACATGTACTAATGCTGTACCTCGTACAATTCGAATCAGTCTTGGTCGATTCGATGCTTCTATAGCTACCAAATCTATCTTGAATGTACATTTTATAATTTGCGCGTTAGTTGTAATTCACACTATTAAGTATTACTGCAGAAAATTGGAACAAAAAAAATCATGGATAAATTTTTAAGTCGTAAGCGAACATTCGACGATAATAAAGCATCAACAAGTGCACAGACGAGCATAGTTCCGAAAATTAAATCAAGGAAATATTCTGAAGAATACTTGAATTTTGGATTTACCATTACTGAAGTAAATGGAGAAGAAACGGCCCTGTGTGTTATTTGCTCAAAAATATTGGCAGCAGACTGTATGAAACCTAATAAACTTAAAAGACATTTCGAAACGCTTCATGGTGAGTACATTAACAAACCTCGAGAGTTCTTTGAATCAAAATTAAAATCATATGGAAAACAAAAAAATTTTTTAAAAAAACTTTGTCAGTGAATGAAAAAGCTTTACTTACTTCTTACAAAGTATCATATAAAATAGCCAGATGTAAAAAGCCTCACACTATTGCCGAAGAGCTTATTTTGCCTGCAGCAATTGAGATTGTAGAAACTATGTTTGGGGACAATTTTGCAAAAAAGTTGCAGTCCATACCCCTATCAAATGATACTGTTTCCCGTCGAATTGATGATATCGCTTGGCTGAAGATGTAGAGCAACAGCTTTTCGGTAAGTTGCGTGATAAATTGTTTTCAATTCAGCTTGACGAGGCAACGGATAGCAATAAAGATGCTCATTTCATTGCGTATGTTCGATTTTGGGATGGTATGTCAGCGGTAGAAGAACTACTTTTTTGTAAACCAATAAAACTTAAAGCAACAGCAATAGCATTATTTGATATTTTAAATAATTTTATAAACGAGGCAAATATAGAGTGGAAAAATTGTGTCGGAATATGCACCGATGGTGCTCGTACAATGTCAGGAAGATTTAAAAGTATACAAGCACTTGTGAAACAAAAATCTCCACTGTGCATCTGAACACATTGTATGATCCACAGAGAGCTCTGGCTTCCAAAGAAATTAGTCCTGGCCTGAATATTGTGCTAATGACAGTTGTGACTGTAGTAAATTACATAAAAATGAGACCCCTAAAATCAAGAATCTTTTCTGGACTTTGCAAAGACATGGGCGCAGTGCATTCATCGTTGCTATTTTATTGTGAAGCAAGATGGTTATCACGCGGGAAATTTTTACAACGTGTTTATGAATTAAGAAATGAAATTATCATTTTTCTAGAAGAGGAAAACCTACAGGAAGCTGAGAAATTTCGAGATGGTTTATTTGTGATGAAGTTGAGCTACTTAGTCGATATATTTGAGAAATTAAATATATTGAATCTTTCAACTTCAAAAGGATCAAATGTACATATGTTTGACACGAGTGATAAAATTAATGCTTTTTGTAGAAAATTAGAGTTATGGAGCCGAAATTTAAAGCAAAAACCTAAAAACGTTTGAAAATGCGGATAAATGTGTAAAAACTTACAAAACTGAAGAACAACACGTGGAAGTTGTTTATAAAACTATTGAATATCATTTAGCTATGTTAGCAAAAAATTTTAAAAAATTTTTTGCTGAGGACAACTTGATAGCAAGTTACGAATGGGTGTGAGAGGTCCATTTCAAAATACCCCAGAAGGGCTCTGCACTACCGAAGAAGAAAGTTTCATAGATTTCACATCTAGTGGCGAAATTAAAAGACAATTTTGTATTAAAACTCTCTTTCAATTTTGGGCAGAAGTAGATGATGAATTTTCTGAACTGAAAACAAAAGTATTTCGTATATACTTTTACCGTTTTCAACATCGTACCTTTGTGAAACCGGATTTTATGCGGTGGCTGCTTTGAAGACAAAATATAGATCTCAGCTAAATATAGAAAAAGAACTCAGAGTGTCAATTTCTAATATTAAGCCTTCATTTGAAAACCTTTGCTCTGCAAGACAAGCCCATGGAAGTCACTAATAATAATTAAACTTGCTCTTAAATTAGTATTAATAAATTAGTTATAAAATACATTGTGCAGTACTGATACATTTATAAGTACACTGGCTGAAGTACCCGTTTTGCGATTATTTTTTAAAAATAATACATTATTCTTGATATAATAGCTTAATTGTAAGAAGAGTAAAACCAAGTGCACAACAATGCATACAAAAAATATAAAATGATTTTTTAAATGAATGCTCTATTATAAATAGTTTAAAACGAACTGTAATTTTAAGCCTCACAGAATTAGCATTTAGAATTAATATTAAATAAGGAAAACGAATGAAAAATTCCAATGAAGAATAATTGTGTTATTTTTAATATTTAAAGCGAGAAACCTTCAAAATGTTTTAACCCGGAAGCAGGCGCCCACTCCACACTAACCTTAATGGTCGCGCAATCACTTCACCAAGTCACCCCAATCCTTTTTTATAATTATTTTTTCTGTGCTCGATAAAAATCACAATTGCAGTGTGAATAATTTAACTAAGAGAAAATATACTTACCTACTTTAAAGGACTTTTAATTTTTCTTTGATGATTTGAGAAAAATCCAATAAAACTAAAGAAACCGTTCCAAATGTGCGTGACCTTAATAAAGAACATAAATCACAGACACTTTTCACTAACAATACAAGAACGTTATTTGCAATCAAAACTGTCATATTTTGCTCACGTTATTGTAATTTTTCTATTCTTTTGATGATCTACAAATAGCATGTGTAACCTTTTTCTTGCTTGTGTCTTTTTTGACAAGGCGAAGTGTTACATTTATGGCTTCTTAGTTTTCTTGATATCTTAATTTTCTTGATAGAGTTCTTTAGGCAGCATTTGAAAATTACAATTCAACTCAAACGTTTCATGTCTATCACTTTTGTCATATTTACTTTCGCTATCACGATTAATATGCATTATTTCATCAGGTTCTTCAATTACTTGATCAGTTTCATCTTCCTTCAATAGAGAGATCACAGATGCCCATTTTTTATATTCTGCTCATTTACATTTATAAACCATAATAAGTTGTACAACACAGCAATTAAAACCACAAAGTTAATCGTAGGGGAAAGTATAGCATATTCATAGAAAATATTTCTGAACAAAAGTGGTCGTGAAGGGAACTCGATCAAAACAAGTACCTTGATTGTAAAAACCGTTTGCCACTCTCAAAAAGAGGCATAAATGTGTCAAATTCATTTTAGTTTCCATTAAGACTGTCATATCGGAGGATACTGTCAAGAAACTGTTAACGAATAAACAGTTTTACCAGAATTTGGGTGATTCAGCGCCTCATGCGACCGCTCCCATGAAAAAATGTATTCGATACAAAAACATCGATGTCAGTTATAAAAAAATAATTGAGTAAAACGTTTTTATAATGCAATTTCAGATTACTCATAAAATACATCTTGGCCAATTAATCCTTCAAAGTGCTCAATATGCTTATCCATACATCATAAAACTCATTTACATGGAGGGAAAAGCCACAGAAAAATATTATTTACAACTTTCCCAAAAGAAAAGTAGACGGAGTTAAGCATACCAGTAAGTTTGAAGGTCAAAGAGATGATAATCAAAAGTACTATTCTAGAGGTTACACAAGAAACGTAATAAAAATCTCTCATCGCGGGATTACAGCAAAGCAAACAAAATATCTTTTTTATTTGGTTTTGGGATCAAAGATAGCTAATGAGCGTTTGAAGTGGAATCTTTTGAAAGTGGGAAAACCAGACGATATATATAATTTATATCAGTGTAAATGTATATTTTTTATTTTTTCAGAAAGCATTTTGTTTTACTTCATTCAAAAAATAATTTTTAAGCCTTTTATATTTTCAAGATGCTCGCGCCCCCCTCGAAGGGTTATCGCGCCCCCAGGGGGCGCGCCCCACAGTTTGAGAAGCACTGACTTAAGGTACAGTTTAAAAATGGATATCAGAAATTCTGGCTTCACACAAAGATATACTTCTTACTTATCCCACATTATATAAAATCGCTAGAAAATTTTTGATTGCTTTTCCATCCTCGTACCTTGTTAAAGGAGGTTTCAGCACGGTTGCCAATCTCCTAACAAAAAAAAAGAAATAGACTGGGCATTACCAATCGAGGAGATTTAAGGCTGAACCAGACTAAATCGATGTCAAATATTCAAGAATTGTTATTACAGCATCAGGCTCATCCATCCCTTTAAAAGCATTTATTTTCTGCTGAGTTATTTTTTGTATCAGATTGATTTTAAATTTTAATTTATTTATTTGATTTAAATG
Organism: Trichonephila clavipes; assembly: GCA_019973935.1. Classification (NCBI taxonomy): domain Eukaryota; kingdom Metazoa; phylum Arthropoda; class Arachnida; order Araneae; family Nephilidae; genus Trichonephila; species Trichonephila clavipes. The sequence continues at coordinate 855,222 of BMAU01000044.1, read as the reverse complement.
TAATTACTTGTGATTTTAACTTAATTGGGATTTCTATTTAACTGTGATTTTTATTTAATTAACTGTGATTTTTATTTAATTAACTGTGATTTTTATTTTTAATTAACTGTGATTTTTATTTAAATAATTAATTATGATTTGTATTTAATTAACTGTGATTTTTATTTAAATAATTGTGATTAAATTAACTAACTGTGATTTTTATTTAAATAATTAATAGTGATTTTTATTTAATTAATAAATTGAGATTTTAATTTAATTAATAAACGTTTAAAATTAACATGAGTTTTCTATGATGAATTTGCAAAAATTCAATATTAAGTAAGCAGGGGGTCTACCCCAAACCTGAAAACATGACAAGGAGTCTAGGAGACAAAAAAAGTTTGGAAAACTATGCTCTAAAGGAATAAAGCTCTCCTTTCTCCTACCGGTACAGTCAACTACGAATTCGGGACTCTAGAAAGCATCCCACTGAATAAGGGCAACTTCATATTTTTATATTGATTATCCATAAGGAATCAGTGAAAAAAATCATGTCATTCAGAACCTCGGAAATCGCCTATTTATATCACTCACCCTTGACTGAATTTTGAGAAATCCACCACCAAAAGCCAAGTTCTGTTCAAATTAAATTTCCATTACTTAAGAGAAATAATTTCCTGTACTATCGAGCGTAAGAGTTTGCTGCAACAAATCACTTTAAAAGGTCCCTATATTTTCTCGAATATTTTCTGCGCATATACTGTACCATTTCCGGGAATGCATTTGGCCATATGACTTCTGGCATGAAATTCCACCCAAACTTCCTTGGGACGAGACGAGCTCCAGTGGATCGATCCGGGGAAGAGCGGAGAACTGCAGCCATTTGCATAAAATACTACTCGCAAGATTCAAAAAGAGAGAGATACTTGCTTAATAAATTGTGGGAGCACCCGCAATTTATGGTGGAAACACGACTCTCTACCCCCGCTCTTAATTGTTCCGAGTCGCTTCCTTTTTATGATTCCTTGTCTTATCAGGGTCCGCCCCTGGTAGACAACCCCTGAAGACTGTACCGAATGACTTAAATTATAGCGGAAGATTATTCATTTTAAACAGAGGGGCGCTGAGATTCCCCTCCCCTTCTTCCTCTTGTTTCGCGTTGGGCGAAACTCGACTCTTGTTCGGCAAGGGTCGTCGTGTTTTTCTTCTAAATATGAGAAGAGGACGGGGGGGCTCTCTTTTAATTAATTTTTTTTAAACTTGTCCGCTTTTCATCGAGCGAACTTTTATTAATTTCCCCAGTTCATAATCAGGTGTTAAAAATTGTAATACTTCGGGTGGTTACAGTGTTGGCTAGGAAGCATTTGGCAACACTCCAACGTCGAAGGAAGATCAGAGGTCAAAGAATTGTTTTTTGGCGGTATTCTACATCATTGGGAAAATTTTATGAATTTTAATATGCCTAGTTAGTACTGGTAGAAGTTTTAACAAGGAGAGGAATTTATTTGTAAATTCCACTTAAGCAATTCGAATTGCTATGTAATGCTAAGTACATCTGTGTTAGAAAGGTAACAGTCTAAGCATGATCACAAAAAGGATAGTTTCTTCTGACACACTTTCTTCATCTAGATCGAAAAGTCCGGCAAAAAAACCATCATCTCAGTTCCCAAAGGATCCAACAATGGCTTAGAGCGTTCCCCTTCAAACCCTCAACAGTTCAATAAGTCTCGTAATTTTAAATCACATTGATAGTTTTATAATATCAACGTGAAGGGACCTAGTCGATAGATCTTTAATTAGAATCTAGACTTAAGCCCATGGTTCGACTTAAACTTTTCAGGCCATGATCATTCGGCTGACGTTCCGTTAGAAACCCTGATGTATTGAATCCCCCTCTACAAAAAAAAAAAAAAATAATAATAATTGTAAAAAAAAAAAAAAAAAAAAGTTTGCGCTTAAAAGATTTTTTTTTATGATTGAATGATAATTAGAATTATAAAATCCGTCACTAATATCCTCTGTTTTACTTCTGAAGTACAGTAAACATTCAAACACTTAACAAAAATTTCAATTCAATGAACTCGGATAACTAACAGAGTGGCGCACACAAGGGGGTGTCCATGAGTTCGGACCTTCCCCTTAGCCCTTGATTGGTTTTTTGATTGATGATACTTCTATGTTTATAGTGCATAAAATTTAATTTTGTTGTTTGTTTAACAGTTTATTTTATTAATTAATGTTAATTATTAACTCAATAATTTGCCTTTTTCTTTTTTTTGCTCCCAAAATCGACAAAATCAAAAGAATATGTTTGACGGCGTATTAGGATATGGTACCAGAAGTAGACTATCGACCCTGGACCCTCCCCTCCCCTTGAAAAATTTTTGTGTGTGCCACTGATTCGCGATTACGTGTAACTGTAAACCGTGTTGAATAACAAATGACATCAACAGTGTCAAAACAAGTCGTGTTTTGTTTTTACCAATGGAACGCTTATGTGTCCCCAACAAATTTCGTAGAAATTTAGAGTATGAGAATTTTGATTCAAGTGTAACTCTGTATAATAATTCAATGGTTTATTTGTGAGAAATATGTTATACTCAGAATGCTAAACTTTGTTTTTAATAAGTGTAAGTATTTATTTAATTATACCTAGTTCCGTTTTTGTGTAAATAAAGAATGGAAAACTTCGAACTGCTTTTGACTTAGTTTTCTTATTCCCCTAGTAGTTATGGTAGTAATATATATGTAATAATTCACGGTAGTTTCGTCTTAAACAGCTTTTAAATTTGTAATGGTCCTGACCCTTCAAGACTCGCGCCAAAGAATTAATTTTAGTTTAACCACCTAACAGGATATAGTCATAAATTTATCATTTAAAAATTAACAGTTATGCATGTTTAAAGTAAGACATCATCGTACGATATATTTCCATGAATCACAAGCTCCGTCCATGGAAGTCATGTGGAATCTTGAATTTCCGGTTACCTCTTCATATAAAAGCTCTCGTTTCCAAGAAAAAATCACCTGCTTCTTGTCCTTCACCACTCTTCGTTTTTGCCAATCGTCTTTTGCTCTGTGTTGTTTGTGTGCATGTTTGCTGTTTAAGTGAAATGTCCTTCTACATCAAATAAATATGTATCAAGATCAGCAAGTCTATTCCACCATGTACATCCACAAATATGTTTGTTGTTTAAGTAAAATGTTCTTCATGATCAAAGTAAATTAATCAAGCCTTACCACATTACCGGCCAACCACATCCTTACCAATGAACCAGAGACCACCATATATACATTACTTGAACAGTTTAACGTACTATTCAGGACGGATTTTGTCATTTTCAGGTTAATCCAGTCGATTGAGTCTCTAGGCCACTCTTATTAAGAGAAGGCCCATGAATTTCCAAAAAATTATCACGATTTTCACTTTCTTTATATTTTTCTAAAAGTTCAAATGTTTATGTTTGAAATGATGTATGATATTAGTAAGTATATATTGATTAGAAGAATTTTTTTTAAAAATGAAACTGCTCCGTGACACGCGTCAAATGAACTTTGCCAGGAGCACCTGTGTTTCCCCCTGTATGAGTTTCGGATGGGCGTGAATCTACATGATGTTAAAGTGGAGAAATTAGAGTGGCTTATCCAAAATTGTATGGGTACACGTCTTTTGGATTTTAAAAGCGAAACAGAGAAGAAAAATTAAGTGATGGAAAAAGCCTAAGTGGTCGTAACCGACTTACCGACATTTTAATATAAAAAATTCAAAGATATTATAGCGTGTCTATTAAAAATAAAAAATATCAATGGCTTACAAAACATGGAAACTGCTGTTTAGGCTCTTTATTTTCATATTTTGTCTTCAAACGAGAGCCCCCAACATGGAATGTGTCCTGCGGGTATAAATGTCTGGTGCAACTTTCAAAAGACAAGCTGAATGTAACAAAAGGCACTAGGATCATAAACACATACACACGTGTTTTATACCATGATGAACTAAATGAAGCCACTTTTTTGCGATTTTGATGATCCTATGCTATTGAGAAGATGTTTGCATGGAAAGGCTCAAAACCCAAATGATTAGTGATGCCAACATCTACATATTTGTGGAATTAAAAATTCTAAAATTAGGGATAAATAGGGCTATTGCACTATTCAATATGAATTATGTAGCAAAATTAATAATTTTAAAACATTGTGATATTGAACCAAGGTATAACTGTGGGTCATGCTTCAAAAATAAGATACACGTAGGTTTCGTTTAGTTCAATGAAAGCACCTTGAGATCCTAAAAAATGGCAAAATTGTTAAAAATAATGAAACACACAAAAAAGAAAACTAAAAGAGAGAGCCTTTTGTATGAGCCGAGTGTAAAATAATACTTGATAGGTTTATGGAAAATACTAAAAAAGTAAATTATCAAAAATTTTAAAAATTTTGCTTTAAAGCCTGTTTTTTTCAATATGGGATATTTTTCAATTTATATACCTTTTTCTCAAAAACTACTTATTATATATTCTTCAAATTTTCAGTGAGCAGAATTTTGACATGTTTACATATTTTAATGGTGGAAATTAGTTATACCCAGCAAACCTTTATACATATGACTTTTTCAAACTAAGTTTTAGGGGGGAAAATAGGACAACTTTTAAAAAATTCATAATTAATTTAATTTTTAACAAAAAGACAAAAACCTCTGTGAAAGTGTTATTTATAGTATACATAACTTACTGTAAAAATTTTACTCATGAAAAGTAAGTAATTTATGTGAAAAAGGTACATAAACTTACGCAATTTAATATGGTCGCCCTTAAATAAAATAACTTATTTTGAAATTAGACAAGGGAAACTGACACTTGATGATTCAAGTAATTATGCTGCTCTGACGCATGATCATGCTTAATTTTAAACTTCTGAGTTCTCTCATTAATTTGGCATGATCATGAGTTGATATACGGCGTAACAATTATTTGTCTAACTCAATGAAAAAATGATGGGTGAAATAGAAATCTTAAACATGAATTAGGCATTAAGCACAGTCAATTTTCACATCTTAGAAAAAAGAACTCCTCGAAAACTACGTTTGGGAGCTTGTTCTAAAAACAGGATGAATCTCACTGTGAACACATTTGATTTTAATTTACGTCGCACTAGGAAGAAACACGAGGGACAACGATCCCCCCCCGTAATTTTGAATCCCTGTCAAAGGGCGAGTCTTTCCAAGCAACGGAAGGACTTCGAACATCATCCAATTTAGCTTTAGAACACCGAGTCTCTAGCGGCGCTAGGTTTCGAACCCTTGACTGTCACAAGCTCGTGACCATGACCGCTTGGCCCGTCCCTGTCACTTTGGGGAGAAAAGCAATTTCATGACCAGAAATAAACAGACTTGCAGAGAGAAAAATATTTTCAACTGCGACCCACTAGTGTTATTTGCTATGTTATCTCTATGCTACATTTTCGTTTCGAATACAAATATCGCAAAAATTGTATTCATCACAAAGCATTTATCGAGCTGGTTGTTTCGCGCACTATTTTCATTTTCAAGAATTCAATGAAATTGACATAAAGAAACATTGCCTATTGCATTGTCCGATTGAGTGCAGATCAATGATCAGAAATTCATAAAAGAGGAACAAATATTATCGAGGCTCAATTTAAAAATTCTCCTCTAGAAAAGCACGTGTCACTGCGATCATGGATATCGCATTGACCCGCAAACGCGGGTGAAAAACGGGTCCCACGAGAGCCCCTTTAGAACGGTGGGCCCTCAATTTTTAATTCTTAAAAAATCCACGTGCAGGGTTAGGTGTTGGAGTGAGTGAATAAAATATAAACCAGAGGGCGCGGGAGGGTGTTTTTTACGTGATGCTAGAGTTGAGCTCTGATTGGTCTTTTCCGAAAAGCGAGTTTCTGCCATTAGGTGGAAAATATTCCGGGTTCTTCCCGAAAGAAAAGTTTCGGTTGTTTCACTTATAAAGTCTCTATTGGTGAAGTGAAGGGGTTCTTGGAATGCGGTTTTTATAACTACCTTGGAAGGAGCATACAAGGAATTGGCTTGAGCATGAACTTAACGTGGAACACATTTCCAAATAGAAAAATGTTTCATTAAAATTGGCTGCACTGTAATTCATAAATTAATACACTGGGCTTTTAAAATCTGAAAAAACTTTTTAATCCTAAAATTTTTTTTTTACTTTAACAGATAAATTAAGTTGGCTTAATTAATTAGCTTTAAATTAATTAATTCACATAAAATTTATTTAGTAAAGTAGAGTAGAAGTAGTAGTAAGTAGTAAAGTAGAGTAAAATAGTGCTTTTTTTATTATAAGATAATGAAACCAGAATATGACATTAATTTTGGAACACTTTTCTAGCTGAAGATCTGTGTGTTTCGATTTTTAGTTTTGTTCTATAACATCAAACTAGGACAGCCTTCCTTTTGCTGAGTATAGAATGCGATATGGCAAGAATTCCAAAAGTATTCCTCACACTGATAACTTCGTTTAAAGCACGAACATTCAATGTTATATTTTTGAGTTTATATCCTCCAAGATCTTCCCAAAAGGCATTCATCTGGACAGTACTTGGAGTGACATCTAAACGCGTAAAAAAAAAAGTTTTAAGCCATTCACGTGTTGCTGATTTATTAGATGCTTGGTGAGTGACAACAAACAAAAACCCTTCCGCATATTATGAATTGAATTCTGAAGAACAGCCCTTCCATTTTTTTTTAAATTTTAGTTTACGTCGAGGTTTATTACTGACCAAATCTCGTTATTTTTTTTTTCATTTGGTCAAGTGACACCTGAGTTGGCATCTCACTCTCCAAATACCCACGCCAACGCAAGATAGATTTATTTACATAAACCTTTTTACGCAGCGGATGAGTGAGTGAATATAAACGTTGCACTGTTCAGCTACACGAGGGCTTTTGGCGACGGACCACGTAATTTTGAAGCACGGCCAAGCGACGTGGATGACACTTAAGCTGACATTCCCTTCTCTCCTAACTACCACACCACACTAATTGGAGGACGTTTGAGCTCTCGACAAATTGAACGTGCATCGCTCCTCTACACGGCGGGTCTTTAGTGGTACAGGGCTCGAACTCATGATATGCTTGCCATGATCCGCGATACCTTTACCACTGGGCTGCGAGCGAGTATACAGTGGCACATGGACTCGATTTCGATAACGCTGGTCACCACAAGTTCGCGATCCTAAAGCCGCATTCACACCAAGTCAGTCAGCGTTGAGCATTGAACGTCTAGCCAATCCGAGACTTCATCTCGAGCGAGATGAAGTCTCTAATTAGCTAGACGCTCAACTCTCGGCGCTGACAGCTTTGGTGTGAATGCGGTTTAACCACTTGGCTATCACAGCCACAGGAGGTATGTCAAGTAAAAAATGAAATCAAATTTAAAAAAGTACAAATCGAAGAATTCATAGAACCAATGAAGGAGGTGTTCAGTGTTGAACAAATAATTCTTTTAACGCCCACAACAAGTAAATATTTGTCGCGAGAGGTCGCTAGTGTGTGTAGAACAGTGTATGTGTAAACAGAGTAAGAACAAGAGCGTATGGAGAACGCTCTAATAAAATTCGTTTTATCTTAGTCTCGCCATTTAATGTGCGGTGTAATCTTTTAGAGATTTTAAAATAATGTGTAAAATGAATCAGTGCAAATTAAACATGGTCCGTCAGAGCCTGAAAGGCCGGGACTGTAGATAAGGAATTATAGTATACTCACAACAATCACAATAAAAAGAAAGGAAGCGTCATTTTAGTGGAGAGAAAATTGTCACTTGGTGAGAGGTCAGTCTTCAATTTTCTTATTTTGTGTTTTCAGAATAATTATTTTGTGGTTTATAAGTGGTGGAGATAACTTTAATTTGTGTTTTGAGATAATTATTGTGATTTATATGTGTTTCATTTGTGGCTGAGTTAACTATATTTTGTGTTTTGAGAAAAATTATATGTGTTTCATAAGTGGTTAAAATAACTTTAATTTGTGATTGAGATAGTTATTTTGTGACTTATAAGTGTTTAATTTGAGATTGAGATAGTTGGTGATTTATAGGTGTCTAATTTGTGTTTGAGATAGTTATTTGTGATTTATATGTGTTTCATTTGTGGTTTAGTTAACTTTAATTTGTGTTTTGAGATAATTGTGATTTATATGTGTCTCATGTGTGGTTAAGATAACTTTAATTTGAGGTTGACATTTGTGGCTTAGATAATTAAATTGTGATTTGTTTTCCTTGGTGATTGAGATAACTTTACTTTGTGAAAATGAGTATAGGTAAATTTAAAAAAGATGAATTGAGGTGTATTGCGGAAGAATTAAAATTAGTTGTCCCAGACAATGCTAAAAATCTAGATTTAAGAGAATTAATACAAGAGAGTGAGATTTATAAAAATGATAAGGAAACGTATCAGGCTATTGTTGATTGTGTATTGGAGGAGATAAATGATTGAAGAAATTAAAACGAAAATAGACTATAAATTGAAAAAATTAAACTGTCACAGTTAGAGAAGGAGTTAGAAATAGCAAAATTACATAATCAATCGGGCAAAAGTTTACCTTTACAAAATGAAAATCAATTAATTACAACCGAGTGTAATATTGAAAGCTTGATTAAAAGTATCAAAACCTTAACAATCCCAGTACCCTTAAGAGCAGAGTCATTTAATTTATTTTTTCAATCAATAGAAAAGGCATTTAAAACTAAAAATGTTTCTGAGAAATTAAAACCCGAAATTCTTTTGAATATTTTAGGAGAAAAAGCAAACAATTTAATGATTTATCATCGAAAAGAAGATTTAAGTGACTATAATAAATTGAAAACAATTGTGTTAAAAGAATTTCAACCAACCTCCTATGAATGTTTAAATCAATTTAAAAAGGCTCAAAAATTACCTAGCGAGAGTTATGTTCAATTCGCGTCTAGATTAAGTGCGAATTTTAATTACTATTGCCAATTACGTGAGGTCAATGATTTCAGGTCAGTTTGTGACTTAATAATATCAGATAAGATAATAGAGACATTAGACCGAGAAGTAAATGCGCATATTGACATTAAGAAGGACGAAATGTGGTTTAAGTCGCAAGAGCTAGCTCGCGAGTGTGATATTTTTATATCATCCAAGGGAAAAATTAGAGAACAGAATTTATTTCCTAAGTCTAAACGTAATGAAGTCTATAATCATCGTAAAGCAAAAAAATATTTCAAGCGTAAATCTGTCTTCCATTAAAAATGTGAAATGTTTTTGTTGCAAATCACGAGAATTCCACCCGCTGTATTCATGCTCAAAATTTAAATCTCTCAGCGTCAGTGAAAGAGTGTATTTCGTAAAAGCTAATCATTTGTGTTTCAAGGGCTTTTCCCCTATCTGTAATTTCAAAAGCTGCTGTGCGAAAAATTGTTTTTGTGGGAAACCGCACAATCGCTTGATTTACTTTCCGAAACCGGACAAGAAATCTGTCGCTCTCAACCAAACAGTTGGGTCCGTTCTCAACCCGCTCGCAGATGTGTTCGGGGGACCGGAAGGATCAGATTGCATCTTTTCCCCCAAGATGGAAATGAAGAAAACAAGTCGTTCGTAGCAACGAGCTTTTTAAAGAATAAAAAGCGAACCGTTTTACTGAGTAGCATTCAATGTTTCCTTGGGGATAGATTTGGCATCCTGCATGAGGTAAGAGCGCTTTTAGACGTAGGGAGTAAATCAAACTTTATTACGAGATTGTGCAGATAGATTACAATTAAAAACTGCGAAAATTAATTTATTAGTATCTTGTTTAAATGAGTCAACAATGAGAATAAATGAGGTTATTACGACCTCCATATGTAATTATGATTTAAGTTTCAAAAAAGAGTTAAATTTATTAGTTGTAAAAAATATAACTGATTTGACTCCGTCTCAGATAATAACTGTTTCACTAAAAAAACAAAGTGAAATTAAACTAGCCGATTATCAATTTAATATTCCTGGTAAAATTGATGTGTTGTTAGGCGCGGAAATATTTTACGAATTACTGAGACCAGGCCAAATTTATTGTGGAGATTCTCGACTACTTTTACAAAATACTGTTTTTGGATATCTAGTTAGCGGAAGTGTATGAGATGAGGTGAGGAATAATAAGATTCCCTGTGGATTAATTAGAGATAGTGATTTAAATGCAACATTAAAGTCTTTTAGGGAGTTAAAATCAATTGGGGTCAAAAACGAGAAGTGTAATAGTGAGGAAGACGTTAGCTTAGGAGTGTTTAAGCAGAGAAAACATTTTAAAAATGATAGATACGAGGTAGAACTCCCGTGGAAAAGAGATAGTGTTGAGTTGAGTGATAATTTTAATTTAGAGAAAAGACAACTCGGAAGTCCCATGAGAAAAATGCAAAGTGATGAGGTGTTGTATTCTGAGTATTGTAAGGTTTTTTCAGGAATTATTTAGATGAGGGAATAATTGGGAAGGTAACAAATCCTTTTATTTCAACGAATGACCCAGTGCTTTAATTTCCTCATCAAGTGATAATAAATGAATCTCTCGCAACGAAACAGCAAATAGTGTTTGATGCGAGTGCATGTGAAAGAAGGATGTTGAAAGAAATGGGATCGCAAAAGTCAGATGAAGACATGGAGTTACCTCAAGCAACCAAGAGAGTTATTCCTCTTGAAAGTGAATGAGCCAAAATACTTAGTATAGGTTCAGATGATGTAGCACAACCTGTCACTGTTCCGGAAGAAAAGTGTTTACCTAGAGCACTGCTAATTTCTGCCGATGAGATGTGTGAAGAAAAGAGGAAAGATCAGTCGATGTGATAAAGGAGACAGCTAAAGAAGATATTATTCCAGTGGTACTAAATAGTGAGCCAATGAATTTAAATAATGATGAAATTGAAGAAATAAACCACAGAAAGTGTGGTTTAAGCCAAATTTAAAAGCCTCAAGCAACGTTATATTTGTGCAACATCACTGGCGTAAATATTCGCAAATTCAGCGAGGAGTAGGAAAACCTACTCGGAAACTGCCTTTTATCCAACGAAGTGTTGTTATGAGAAATCGACCAACCATGCGAAAAAAGGTTAGACTTAAGTCTAGAATAAGTGACATAGACTCTACAAACGTTCAAAATAGTGTTTTTAAACGGCTAGCAAAACCAAAAGTGACTATTCAGGGTGATTTGTGTTATGAGGAAAAATCGTGAACCCCGCGTTGTGGGACGGGAAGAAATAGGGAGAAAAGTTGCAAGGGAGAGACTTCCCCTTGGGTGGATGCCGGCTGATGAAACGTTAAGAGGTGAAATCGGATCCATTCTCAAAAATGACCGGGGCTCCTATGAGTACATGAGAACTAAAGGAGAGAAACAACGCCTCTTCTACACCGCCAGTTAAAACAGGAACGGAAATGGACATTTGACTTCCCCCTCCCAAGAGAACACTTTTGAGGAGGAACCCAGGAGATAAGTGATTAAGACTTGTGGATGGGACTTGGACAATACATGGAATGTATCCTTATTATTATATATTTTTTATTTACGTTGTATATGCATGTATGTTAACCTTAAAATATTCATTTAAAAGTGGAGTTTTCATAATTTGCTAAGAAACTGTCTATTATGGAATTTATATACGTGTTTAGTGCTTACATGTGAATTACAATTAATTCAGTAATGCTATTTGTGAAGTTTGATATTTTATAATAAAATAAATTTGGTTTCTTCAATTGTGTACTACATTAATATAAAGAGCGAGGAAAAGCTAAGTATCTTTCTAAACTGCTACGTAATTAGATTTGGGGAATTTTCCTATGTGCATTTCTTTGTATGTAAACAATATTTTCCTTATTATTCAACACATTTTTGAGATAACTCTTAGTGATACCTTTTATGTGAATGTGCTGATTTGTATTTACTTATGTGTTATTTTAGTATAGTGTTTTTTAAGGCAAAACTCGATACTTGTTCGAAAATTATGCGTCAATTGCCAGCCGAGAGAAATTCTCAGAGTTTTTCATTTAGCAAAGTGGAAATAGATTTTGTGAAATTTCTGGATTAAATATCCTTATTAAAGAAAAGGAGTCTTAAACAAAGTCTATGTGTGCATTTTCGTGTGCATGGTGACAAAAGCGTGTCACCTAGTAATAGTTATATTTATCCAGTAAAATTTTCATTGCAGCTTTAAAGTGATTTTTTAGCAGACGAGGAAAAATCGGAGCGTATATATTTTCAGACAACGCTACCAATTTTGTTGGCACACAATTAGAGATCAAAAGACTTAGAGAAATTATGAGTAATTGTGATAGTAATTTGTGTAAATTTTTAAGTGAAGAACGTGTTGAGTGGAGTTTTATTCAGCCAAGAGCTCCAAATCACGGAGGACTGTGGGAGGCTGGAGTGAAAGCCATCAAATATCACCTCAGGCGTGTAATGGCTAATTTAAGATTTACATACGAAGAATTTCTAACCACTCTTAACCAAATTGAGGAAGTTCTCAATTCACGTCCCCTCTACCCTTTGTCGTGTGACCCTGACGATTTTGAAGCTTTAACTCCTGGTCATTTCCTAGTTGGTCGTCCCATCACAGCCATTGCAGAGCCAAGTTTAACTGAAGTGTCTGATAACAGGTTAAAAGTGTGGCAAAAACAAAAATTGTGCAACAGATTGGGAAACGTTGGTCAAATAATTATTTGAGTACACTTCAGAATCGAAATAAATGGTATTTTGAAAAGAATAATGTAAAAATACATGATATGGTAATTCTGAAAGAAGATAATTTACCTGTGTGTAATTGGCCTCTTGATAGAATTCTTGAAGTGTATCATGGTAAAGATAATAAAATTTGAGTAGTGTTATACATATAAAGAGTGTTTTTTCCCCCAGGTATAGAAGTTTAAGTTGGTATTACTTTCCAAGATGGCGACCGATTTAACAGCTGTCAAGTGATTTATTCTCAGTTTGGTTTGGCAATTCATCAAAACGATCATCAAGCAAGGCGTAGATTTGTCGAATGGGCCCAAAACGAGATTGCCGTTGTTCCCGATTTTCATAAGCGAATTGTTTTGCGATGAAGCGCACTTCTGGTTGAATGGCTACGTCAACAAACAAAACTGCCGCATTTGGAGTGAAGCTAATCCACAAGTGTATATCGAAACACCGTTACATCCAGAAAAACTGACTGTTTGGTGCGCTTTATGGGCTGGTGGAATCCTTCTTCAAAAACGATGAAGGCCACAACGTTACAGTCAATGCTGATCGGTATAGAGCCATGATTACTAGCTTTTTCATTCCTGAATTGAACAATCATGATGTCCAGGAGCTGTGGTTCCAACAAGATGGCGCAACATGTCACACAGCTCGTGCCACAATCGATTTATTGAAAGACACGTTTGGTGACCGCCTAATTTCACGTTTTGGACTCGTGAATTGGCCTCCAAGATGTTGTGATTTAACACCGTTAGACTATTTTCTGGGGGCTATGTAAAGTCATTGGTTTATGCGGATAAGCCACAAACGCTTGACCATTTGGAAGACAACATTCGCCGTGTTATTGCCGATATACGGCCACAAATGTTGGAAAAAGTCATCGAAAATTGGACGTCCAGATTGGACTACATCCGAGCCAGTCGTGGCAGTCATATGCCAGAAATCATATTTAAAATGTAATGCCACAAGATTATCTTTCGAATAAAAAAAATTCATGTCAATTGAATAATACATCGTTGTTTTATTGCAATTTAAAGTTCTATACCTCTAAAAAAAACACCCTTTAGTGAAAACTAAAAATGGAATTTTTAAACGTCCAATAACTAAACTTTGTATTTTACCTTTTTCAAGTGAATATAATGTATGTAAAAATTTCAAAAATTTGTGTATTTTTTTTTCAGTCCAATTTTGTGTGTTTGAGTACTTTACCTTTTGTGTATTGAACAATATTACTTTTATTGAGTATTAGTGTTTTCTGTATCGTGTATTATTGGCTTTGTATTGTGTGTATCATTGGTTTTGTGCATTATTGTGTTATTTGAAAATTGTTGAATGTGTCATTCAACCCGGGGGGGGTGGATGTTTAGTGTTGAACGAATTATTCTTGTAACGCCCTCAACAATAAGTAAATATTTGTCGCGAGAGGGCGCTAGTGTGTGTAGAACAGTGTATGTGTAAACAGAGTAAGAACAAGAGCGTATGGAGAACGCTCTAATATAAAATTCCTTTTATCTTAATCTCGCCATTTAATGTGTGGTGTAATCTTTAAGAGATTTTAAAATAATGTGTAATGAATCGGTGCAAATTAAACAGAAGGCTCTACGGCCTTCTGCTCGCATAAACTGGTGAAAAAGTTATTTATAAAAAGGCTTTAAAGGAGATCATTTTGTAAAATATAAGGTCATTTGTATTCAAAATTAATGTTCATGAATAAGTATTGAGCCTTTTTGAGTAAAGTATCTCGATTTTCATTTGTATAAAAATATTTTGGTAAAGGTTGATGTGTGACAAGCTTTACAAAGGGTTCTACATTTGAATCAACCCCACTTCCCCCTAAGTTCTTGATACTCTAGGCGGCGTTGGTGACAATTCTCAAAATATCATTTCCAGAATTTAAATTATCTGAATTTATTTTACACTTGCTGGTTATTATAGCGAAGACATAGAACTCTGAATATTAGCTATAAACCTCTACTTGGTTAAACACGAATGTAAATTTAAAAAGTAGTGGACTTGAAAATCCGAGGCAATAGAGTGATTCATCGAATTACAAAGACCTTTTTTTAGATATTCTAATAGGAATCACCCGATTCATACTTGGAACATACTAAGAAAGCAATCAGTGTCATTATTCAAATTCTATTCATTTGGGCACTTGTATGTGTGGATGTACCCATAGGAACTGCATTCATCCCATGGCTTGGATACTTTTGTTGAGTTCTGTTTTAGCACGGTAAGAACGTTCTAATTTCATCCGAAAGAATACAGCGAAAGCAAGAATCCATTATAACCCATTACACATGTCGCTTCTAAGCATCAGTGAGTGCGGACAGATTAGGCAAGTATTGAATGGAGAGAGAAGCACCCTGAGGCGCGTTTCCAATACGATTTCCTAATTTAACGCCACTCGTTTTTCTCCTCGGTTCGCGCAGAAACATAAAGGACACGTGTTTCTTGAAACAAAAAGCCTCTCCTCTCGCGTTGGTGGCTGCATTGTTGCCACACAAATGGACTGGCGGAGTAGAAATAAATGCTTGAATAATTAGCAGCGGATCGAGTGAAATGGAGTTGTTCTGTTTCTCCAGCCGACGGTATTAATGATTCCCCGAGGACAAGTTTCAGTTAAACGCAAACTTACGCTCCAAAGAAGAAGGACAAAGGACGCCAGAAAATGCGAAGATTTCGCCAAGGTGATCCCCTTTTTCTGTTTACGACGATTGGTTTGGCTCAAAAGAATTTTTAATGCGGACTTTTGTTGCGATGTACCTTAGAAAGTCACATTTGTAAGAGGTATTTATTATTAAAATGGCATTATAAAAGAATGAAATAAATGAGTATTTCGGGAACACTTTAATTAATTTCGCAGTGTCTTAATAATTCGACTTTTTATTTACTATCCAGACCGAATTTGATGTGAACTAATTCATTAAAATTCACAAGAATCTGAATTGTCGTTTCAATATTTAATCTCTGTGGAGGGTCGATTTTAGGCTTATTTTGATTTTTTCTTATTGAAGAATTAACCAGGGGGAGCTATAATTATCTTTATACGGACAAACTTGAAGGAAGTCACCTGGAAATGAAATCGTTAGCTGTATAAATTAAGTTGAGGGGCTGGGCAGGTTGCATTTAATACCGTAATGCTATTTTGTACAACTTATTTGACAAATTTTATATATATTTTACTTTATAATAAAAACATTAATATACTTCAATTTTCAAAGAAAATTAGTTATTGTGAAAGATGCACTCAAGTATAGATGTATCAAGTTTATGACTATGTCCTTTCTCTTGAACGTTTAAGATACCTCTGTGCATTTTATTTTAAAGTTGCCGGCGGGGTGGGGTAGTTGATTTGTCACTGACCTTCTTCATCTAAAGTTGCGGTTTCGACCCCAGCCCAAGTCGGTGGATATTCATGATGTAGAAAATCGACAGTGGCGTATGGTTATAAGGCATGTTAAAGATCCCTAGAGTGTCTGCTTGACTTGGGTGCTCTCAGAAAAATTAAATCCTAGTACGGGTTGGCATCTTCAGAGCTCGGATGCCTCCATCTAGGGAGGAAACTGGGCGTCAAAAGTAACAGCGGTGATTAGTATCCGCCTATAGGGTGCCGCACTAAATAGGGATACCAGCTTACGGGGAATGTACTAGGTTTGCCATGGTAAAACACCAATCCACAGCCCATTAGAAATAAATAAATTATTTTAAATTTTCTCTGTGAAATGTCAGTTTATGAACTCCTCTCCAAAAACCACGTGGCACGATGTTTTTCATTGAGTAACTACTGCTGAAATATTAACTTCAACGCTATTCGTGCCTTAATTTAAAGGGATACAATACGGTGATACGAAATCTGTGTGAAGTTGTTTGAAGTGTTTGGAGTCCTCTAATGAGGAGTCACTTCAACCTCATAATTTGTGCCCCAAATATCATCCAGCTTTTTTCATAACTTTCAGTTCATGTTGCACTAGAGCACCGCAAAGGGAATGAATTGCTTATGGGTGGTGACCACACAACAAAGATATATAGTTTCTTTATTATGTAAACCCAATCGAAGGCTGTGATGTGAGGAGTCTGAATGTCATTCCTATTGTGATTTGGTCTGAAGTAGATCTAGCATAAGTTTTATGTAGAAATGTGTGTGATAGTGTCTACCTGGTCATGCTAAAATTTTTAGTGACTGTTATGTGATATTGTGTACATTAAACTGGGGAACCACTTCAGAGTTGAAAGCAGATGATTCCGTGTTGTTAGGGAAAACATTAAACAAAAAATCGTCGATGGTGCATATGAAGCTGTTTAGTAGTAAATGTGATATGGAAGTATAACAAAGTGTTTTCATGGAGGTAAACAAGGTGATCTATTATTCAATTTTTATCTGAACGAACTGAGGAAACAAGGCAAGCATTGCAAAAGAAGTCTAAAAATCATCCAAAAAACTCAAAATTTACTTCCCTCCCAAAGTTAAGGTACAGCTTATTTAATATGTCTAATTTGAAAATGAATTACCATAGAAAAAGAAATTTGGAGGAAATGTGCACTCTAAACAGTTTCTTATTGAATGCGCCACATAGATATGCATAAGTTTAACACAAACATACTTTCCAACAAAAATAAAAGCAGTGTTGAAAGAAAAATTCATTATATTAGAAGAATCAAAATATCACAGATTTGTGTAGAAGGATGCTTTAGAAACATTACAAAAATGAGTTATAATAAGAAATATGTCCGCTCTTAATATCTTGTAATACATTGGTGGCATCGACATTTCCATGCTACCAATTGAGTTATTGCATACCGAAATGGGAAGCAAGGATAAAATATAGAGTAAGGCTTGTTCAAGCACATGTGTGTGTATGGACCTTGGAGTCAGACTAAAAACATCACATGTCTTCCAAGGCAGCCCAAAATATGTTATTTTGGATCCAGGTCCAAAGAATGAGCCGGTTGTTCCATTCGTTCCAAACTATGATTCTGAAGATAATCCTCGACAAGCACAGCACTGGATTTCGCGCATTATCATCCATCCTAATGAATTCATTACCAATAGCATTGAGTTATGGGGGATTAGTCGCTCAATAATCTCTCACGCCAGTCAGAATTCTTCCATGGATCCCATGCAGGTCAGTGTAACCCCCCACTGAGAGACATCTGCCCATAACCATGATTCCACCACCCTGTAATTGCGTCTTTTAACATTGTTGGATATCAGGTGCGTTGTTTCCTCCAGATCAGAAGACACCCTGAATCGCTTTTAAGTGTAAACCTGTAATCATTTGCTAAGATCGCATGCAGTTCAGTGTGACCACCGAGAGAGATCTCTGTCGAAACTACGATTCCACCACCTCTGTAATTGTGTCTTTCAACACTGTTGGGGATTGCTTGTATCTTCCCTTAAGATCAGCAGACACCCTGAATCGCTCTTCAGTGTAAATCCGCTGAGAAGAGTACAGAAGTCCACTGCTGCGTGGTCAAGGAAACGTGTCCCCTTTCCAATATATCATCCTCTCTTCATGTAAGTTTACTTTAAATATATGATTATTTTTTATTCAAATAAACAACGAAACTTATTGTTGCTGATAATATTTTAATGGCGAGCTTTGAAAAATGCATTGTACCTTTACTTTTGGAGGCCAATGTGTAATTTTGTTAAATATACAGTCGGAGCTTTGTTTAATGGTCAGTCCCGAAAAACAGTTCGTTCAGTATAGAGATTCTCGTCTTTTAATATACTTTAGCGATCACATAAAACAAATTCATAAACCTGAGAAAATATTTTAAAAAGTAACAATTTACATTTTTTTAAAAATTAATATCTATTCATTTTTTATATATTTTACCAACAAAAAAGAAATATGTTAGGAGAATAAGAAAAAATTATATTTTCCGGGAAGGAACACACTGTATTTACAACTGAAAAGAATAATCCCATATTAAAATTAAAGAGTTTTTTAACGACATCTTCTAGTTTCAAAGCTACAAGTAACTTTAAACATACATTTTATAATCAATAGTTTTAAGCATACGCAACCACATGCGCCCTTAAAACAATTCCTGATAAAATCTATCAATTGTACTTTTGTTGAAAAATTACAGCAATTTCATTGCTCTAGGGGAGTTAGGCACCTAGTAAAACCAGTTCAAGCCAATTAATCACCATAGAATGTACTAAATGAGAGAATAATTTGATCCATGTCCTGAAACATTTTAAAAATAGGGAGAAACAAAATCAAATCACAATAGAAAATGTTCTGCGCTATTTGGAGGTTATTTTACCAAGAAAATAGTAAAATGGTTTCAGAAAAAAGTTCCCAAAATAGAGAAATTCCGCCTAAAAAGTTTCGTCATCTGGAGGTTGGACTGTAGACACTGACACATAGTTCTGCCATTCTCATTAGAATTCGTCAAACTAGGAAGCATTTGAAAGACATAAAAGGAAAAGTAGATTATATCTAAAAATATTTCACACGTTTCATTTTTTATTTTAAATACTTCATTAGGTTAGAATAACGAGAAAAATATGCAAAGATAATAAGCTATATGTGCAAAACATAAATAACAAAAAAAGATCAATCTTGAAACTCGCTTCGAAGCTCCTATTTATCGGTTTTGGCCGAAATTTCATTCGAATTCTAATGCCACTCAAGATCCACCGTGGAGAGACTATGCAAAGTTAATCTATTGAGGCGACCCACCTTCACATTGGTGAGCGGTAGAAGTTTGAAAAATCGGGTGTCGATAGAGTTTTCGTCAATTGATTGTGGCTCAAAATTACCATCGCTACTCTACCTAGAGTACTATTCTATGAAGTTCCTTTCTCCCCCCCTACATCAGCGATTCTGAAACCGCGCCCCCTTAGGGAGGTGTGCTAACTCTAAGAGGGGGTGCGTGCATATTGGAAAGACGAAACAAGAGATTATTTTAAAACAAGTTATTACTTTACAGAAAGTTAGCAAACGAAATACATTCTGACATAATAAAAATTGAAATACTAATGTAAAACACTTATAAAATACATTGTGCAGTATACTGTGATTCATTTACAGTTAAAATAACGATACTAAGTTAAAAGAACAAGTTTTATAATTACCAGTCACCCAGTAGCGCACACAGGAATTTTTCAAGGGGGTCGAAAGTTCACCCTTCTTGTACCATGCTCCTTTTGATTGTGTCGATTTTCGGGAATAAAACACAGTAAAAAACTAATGATTGAATAAATAATTAGCATTAGTTAATAAAATTAATCATTAATAACAAATACTTAATTAAATTTTTCGTACTATATACTTAGAATTATAATCAATCGGGAAAAAAAATCAAGGGCTTTGTGGGGGGGGTCCTGACCCCCAGGACCCCCTTGTGTGCGCCACTGCAGTGACCCCATGGGCTTGTCATACATAAAATTATACACAAAAATTAACACTTAACTTGTAATTTGTACGGATTGTAATTTATCCCTTAATTGCCGATTAAAAGTTACGGGATTCGTTCCCCAATGCTACCGTTTTTTAAAACGTAGTTGAGTGCATGTCGTGTATTGGTGGAGAGAAAAGTAATAAATCCTCTGTGTGAAATCTGTAAATCCTTCGCAAACACTGCCAAGGTCCTATTTTTGCATTCCAAAACCTTCGGAGTAATTTTATAGATGGCAGTACAGAGAAAAGATCATACTCTGGAAAGACGTATATATACGTCCGGGACAATGAACGTTTTGGCTGAGTGAGACGTTTATTTACTCCGGTGGCACATAAGAAGATAAAATCGTATTGCAGCTTTAGCGTCAAAGTATAGTATTTTTGAAATCAATACATTATATTTAGGTGCAAGGGGTGCGATGAAAATTATAATTGAATATTGGGTCGCAAGTATTAAAACTTTGAGAAGCACTGCCTTACATTCAATACAAAATGGATGAACCTGCAGCTATAATTTCATTGATCTCGAGGTTTTGAAAATATTATCACACGAAAAAAAAAATTGTTTCAATATGGAAAAAATACCCCTTTTCAAAAGATAGTGATTGGTGCGTATAAAATTGGAAGAAAAAAATATTAATGTCTGTTTTTTACACTAACTCTTAACATAATGTGACCAAAAGATTAATTTCAATTCCCTGAAAGGAAAATGAGAATAATGATGCGAGTTGATGTATGGGGGGCACTGCATTTTGTGACAATTGTTTTTTCTTTGTTGTGTAAATTGTATTTGCTACATATCTGTACTGCAAAACTTAGTGCCAGCAAATTGGATTGTATTTCCTCTCACGCTACATTTTTCTTTTTTGGAATTCTTGCACCAGATTGTTTATTGTTTTACTTTGAGACTGGATGGTACCTATGTGTATTTTTAAGCAAATTCTGTTAAAACTTGTCTTTTCCAGTAAGAGAAGGAAGGATTTTTGATCAATGATTGCTGAGTGCGGGGAGGATTGTTTACTAGAGAGCTGGTTTGTAGCTTCAAAGCCGGCTCTAGCAGTTCTGCCACCCCGGACAAAAATGGAAAATGCCGCTCTTCTCTCCAAAGCAAAAAATTATAATTTAAAAACATAAAATGTTCACATGATACACACTTATAAAACATGAATAATTCTTGCGAACAAAAGGACAACATAGCAATATATATGTGTGTGTTAAGTCTTACAAAATAATTCGAAATTAAGAGGACATAATTAAACAAAACTAAAAAACTCATGACGGCCAAGACCTACTGTGCCCATCTCAGTTTTTATGACCTTGGGCACAAAGGTGTATGAGCAGATGTTCCGGTCAGGTGGTCAGTCTGTCGCGATGGCCATAATTGCCTGTTGTTATTTCAATCGAGTGAAATGTAAGAGAAGAAACCGCCCTTTTCAGCAGGCCAACTTCTTCGAAAAAGAGTTTACTGATGGTACGGATCCCAGGCGTTTATTTTAACTTATAGTAAAACTACACTCAAAACCAAAATAAAACATCTCCTATGGCTCTCTGTCAATCAGAAACTCTTATTACTACTTTTGAATAGCGGACACTGGACATTGTATGGCGAAAGGAATGTTCCTCCTGCATAGTAAGAAAGTTATTATATGAACATATCAAATTTCATGATTTAACATATACTCTCACTTCGAACCCTTGAAGTTTCAACACATAAGAAAACTTATATTAAACACACATACAGTGTACAAATTAAGGAAATAAGATACGTTAAACGAAATACCAAATCACACCTAATAATAATTCAGAAAATATATCAATTGTTTTTGTAAAAAAAAAAAAAAAAAAAAAGTTTTCAAATTTGACCCAAACGCTGCCCTTAAAAATTGCCGCCCCGGGCATGATTCCGGTTTGTCCTGACCTAGAGCCGCTTCTGGTAGCTTTTAAGGCTCTCTTGGGCTATAGGTTTCTTCGAAATGTAACCTTAATGAATTAATCAATTCTATCGCACGCGTTAGGGGTTCATATCTTTATACATCAATTTAAAAAAAACCTCTTCAACACTTTACACTACTATGTAAACTAAATATCAAAATTTAAATAAAATTCAAGAGGAACCCACTGTTATTCAGGAGAAACATGTTCAATAATAATAATAATAATAATAATAATAAGACGTTTTATAAAATTATAGAAAGATTCTGATGTGAAACAGTGTGTCGAAAAGATTTGAATTCTTCGATATCTTCTTGGGCAGTTTCCCAAACCTTTTTGTCTCATAGACCCCTTGCCATATTTTTCGGTTCTGGGTAGACCCCTGCTTACCTAATATTGAATTTCTGCAAATTTATCAACTTAAGTGTCTTTTTGACTGCTGATATATAGATATTTACCTGAAAAGATTTAAATTTTTGACTATAGTGAAGTATAGTATTACATAAAAATTTAAGAAATAAATGCTAATTAAATTACAATTTAATTAATTTATAAATTAACTTTTACATAAAATAACTGAGCAACAAATAAATGCTTTTGATGGTAAGGATGAATCTAGCGCTTCAATAACAAATTTTCAACATTTCGCATCAATTTTGTCAGGTTTAACCCTAAACCTCCTCGGTTAATACTGTCCAGTGTTTTTTTTTTTTTTTTTTTGAGAGAGAGAGAGAGAGAGATTGGAAACCGCGCTGAAACTTCTTTCCATTAAGAAAAGCAATAAAAATACTTCTCACGATTTTCCATAATTTGGGATAAATAACAGGTATGTCTTTTGAAAGCCAAAATTGCTGTGTCATCCGTTTCTAAACTTTACTATTAGTGCCTATTCTACTCAGTACCATTTATAATATATTTGTTTGATTATTTTTCAATGTGAACCCCCATGGATGGATTGTATACTGTGGTATTGCGGAACTCAAAAACCTTCTCAAAATCTGATTCTAGTTTCAAAATTTAAATAGGAGGCATTTTCCTGTGAAAAATTGAGAAAAAAGGGAAAGATTACGACACGTCCAATATTATACTTATTCAGCTTAATTTTGGCAAGAAACGCTAAGACGGTGGTCCTTGCTTCAATCGAATTTATGCAGTCATCTTGAAACTGCAAATTAACTTTCTGAATTTTAGTAAATAAATCTGTTAAACAAATAAAATCTGGTTCTGATTAAGTTTTCTTTTACAATTAAAGTCACGACCTGGTTTAATGAGAGCCACTATCGTAGACCCCCAAATTATTTTTCCATTGACGTGGACCCCTTGGTGGTCGTCATAGACCCCTGGGGGTTGATATAGACCACTGTTCTAGGGGAATCAAGAGGCAGTGTATTTGTCTACCAACAACCCATTCACATCTCTACTGTTACCTTCGTGCGTGCTCCCAGTGCCATCTTTCAGAGAAGTCGGAAATCTTGTGAAATTTCTTTCCAGGAGTAAAATCAGAAAACTCCCAAATAAATCCTTTAAAGTAAATATTTATGGAGGTATAAAACATTAATTAAATAATTAAATAGCATCATTGTATTAATTCTTAAGAATCTTAAAGACAGCATTTTCTTTACTAAAATGAAAAATCAAAGTAAATATTTATTAGGAATTTCGCTGAATTTTAAATTATTTGGCAAGTATTTTGTCTGAACACATTTTGTTTTTATGAAATGTCTTTGCCAAGAATCTTGTTCCATATTATGTTTATCTTTTGATGTGAATAAAAATTATATATATATTGCGATTAATAGTTTATGTGGAATGCTGTCTTTTTGAGCTGTTCAATCAATAGCAGCTACTTCCTTTTGTAATCCATTCAGGATTTTGAACTAAAAATTTTTAGATTTTCTTACTTCTCGATAGAATTTTTTGAGAAACATAGGATTTTCAATAACAGTCTAGCTTTCATTTAAAAATATATTCGAGTATAAATGAACTATCTACTTAAAGTACTCATTATTATAATGCAGTTAAATAAATTTCAATTTTGGCTCTGCGCTTGTTACTTGTATATGTTACCGGCAAAGTATGTAATGCCGGCATTCTATAAAATGCCTAGGCATTCTATACAATACCTGCTGTTTTTAGGCAAAGTATGAAATAGGAGAATTATTACATACTTTGCATAGGCATTGTATAGAATGTCTAGGCATTCTATAGAATGCCAAATGCTATTTAGGCAATGAAAAAAGGACCTAATAAAGTTATTTTATAAATGACGTGCATTCCTAAGAAATACAAATGTTATACTAGAAAAATAATAAGAGTGCCATTAAAAAAATTTACTCAAAATACGTACAGAAAAATGAACGTTGTACTGAACAAGATTATTGTCTTCCTTATTAAGAGGACTTGGCATATTTTGAACAATTATTTTTTTATTTATGTATTTAAAAATTTTATTTTAGCATTACATCTAATGTTTTTATTCAAGAAAATAATACGAAATGAAATTTTGTGTAAATTATTCACACAATTTAGAAAAATTTAAAGTTTAAAAAAAAATATGGACTATTTTAAAATAATCCTCCTTTTGTATTTACTAATTATTTGACCTGAAATTTTTTGTAACTTTCCTAAGAATGTCTTAAACAAATTTGTGTATCGATTTTACAATAACTTAATGTTAGAGAAAAAAAATAAAATGTAGATATGCATGCTAAAATTCAACGAAAATGCCAAAATCTCCAACGTTAAAAATTTTTTTTTTTTAAAAAAAAGTATTAATTTTACAGCACAAACTGGATGCCTAATTTTGTTACATGCATTATACATAAAACACAGGGGAAAAAATCGAAATGATTGATTAATATTTATGGAAGGACAAGCATTTTGAATGCAAAAAAACGCAAACTGAGATAAACCACTGTAAAGTTTTTAATTCTAAAAAAATAATTATTATAAGCTTAAATAACGTAAAATATCACTTTAAAACATTAGCTACATATTTTCGTAAGAGTAATCGCATTTTCAAATTATTTTAAATCATATATTTTATAAGCGATCCCTTTTTAGAGAGTATTAATTGCATTAAAAAACTCAAGGAAAATGTTAAAAAAAACTTTCTACAATTGCACAAATTTTAAAGTTTTTTTCCCCACATAATATTAAAATGTGATATGTTTATGGAAAAGATATGAATAAAAACTGAAATAATAAAAAAAATTTAAAAAAGCTCTTAATGAAAAAAATTTCACATCCACACATTTCTAAAGAATACAAATTACATTAATGTAATATTTAAGAAACACATCCTGCTTTATTTATAAAAGCTTCTTTTTCTTAGTTATTATTTCACTTTTTACAATAGCTTTTTTATCTCTCTCTTTTTTTCAAATTTATAAAGGGAGATGTTTGTTTATATTTTTCAATTAAAGTTTTTCCAACTTCTAATTTTCAGGCATGCAAAAATGATGTATCAATCGAAAGAATAATGCAAAGAATATAACTAAATAAAAATAAACAAACGATATTTTGATCATTTTTAGGGTGCCAAGTCCTCTTAAGGGAAATAAACCTGACTAATTGGGTCCTTCTCTAACTGCTCTTCCAGTTATTATAATTTCGTGCTCACAGGGCTATTCTTTACATAGTTTTTGTTTTAAACTTTTTAAAATTTATTTAAATTCACAATATCTTGGCTCCTGTTTGAGTCTCGGACTTGAGATTTGAACCAACTGTTCCACTCGTCGAGACCCATCCAGTCATATACATGACTCTCATTGTGTAGGCATGGGGAGGGCTTAAGCACTAAAATATCATGTTCCCATATTTCCCCAAAGGGTCTGAAAAAATTTCACCCACCCCTTAAGAGGAATTGAGCTTGGGACTTGATTTTTGGAGGTACGCCCTATTTTCGTGTATGCGCGAGCCTTACTTGAAATTTTTTCAGACCCCATAGGATTAACGTGGGAACATGATAGTTTAGTGCTTAAGCCCTCCCCGTGCCTAAGCAATGGGAGTCGAGTAAATGACTGGATGGGTCTCGACGAAGCTGGTTCATCTTGCGTGAATTGATCCTGGTTCACCCATGACAGTGACCTTCAGGGGTGAAATAATGAGATTTTTTTTTGTTTCTTTCTCCCCTGTCAATCAAAGTGTCGCACTACACACAAGTCATTCCTCTCTCTGTCCTCCCTCACTAACAATTCAGTTAATTGCTGTATTTCATACTTTGCCGGTTTCTCAATGTATGAAACAAAAATCATTTCATACATTGCCGGCTAGTTTTAGGCATTCTATAGAATGCCGGATTTCATACTTTGCCGGTAACATATACATTGATGTTTGCTTATCTTTTAGTGTCCTTAAACTTGCATCGATCCTATAGTAAGAAACTTTATTAATCCTCTTGAGTCGAAGAAAAGCAAGATTTCGGATCTTTTCTGCATTTGATTTAGAGATACCGAAAAAGATTTTTAATGCATTTGGGAATGTACGCAGAAAAGTATTTTAGTTTGCAGCAAAATATAACACAAAGTTTTAATTTAGAGTAAAAACATCATGTGGAATAAATCAAATTAAATTATTTGAGAATAAAACATTATTACTTCAGACATTAGCTTTCATGATTTAAATAATTTTTATCGTATAATTTGATTAAAAAAAAACGTGCGTACGCTATCTCTAATTGCCTTTATTCTGCACTCTAACTATAACTTTAATTGAAAAATAGCATTGTTTTTATAATAAAACAAAATCTCGTGGAAGAAATTAAACAATTAGAATAGACCTTGGTGGCCGATGAGTCACGATCGCGAATTCGTGGTTGATTTTGTCGAATCGCGGGTTCGAGTCCTAGAGTACCCGCCGTGTAGAGGGGCTAATGCACAAAAAATGTGTCGAGAGAATCAAAGTCCTTTCAATAGTGCAGTATGGAAATTTGAAGAGAAGGAGCTGGCTGAGATATTGTCCTCGTCACTTGACCGTAGATAAAAATTACGAGCTCCGTCACCCAAAACCCTCGTTAGGTTTCTTCCACTCACTCACTAAAAAATCTAGTGACTGTCTTGCAATTAGAGTTTTTTTGTCCTTCAGTCTCGAGGGAGCTTTACATTTAATGAAGGGAAACGGGAAAGTTTCCTTCAGCCCTCCTACTTACTTTTTGATGACTTTTCGCCGGACATCTCTGTCGAAAATACCATTTTTGTGCTTTTTCACCATCTGTAATGTTATGAATTTATTATCTAGGTCATCAGTGTTGGAAAATTTTTAGTAGTAGAACAATTCTGTTATATACGCTTCAGACTTCTGAATTTTTATTACTATTGTTATTTTTGTAAAATATTGTAAAAAGTGAAATATGTACACTGTTGGCCACCGTAAATGCAACATCCTGAAGGAAGCATGCAAATAACATGAAACTTACAACATGCATTAGCGGAGGTGACATATGCAAATGATTAGAATTTCAGAGCAGACACACATCACGCGCGCCTGTGGCGCCACCTCAAAGCGCTATTTAAGGCTTTGTGACATCTTCGATGGGAGAAAATTCCCATCTTCCGATTCACAATAGGTTTTATGGTTTCATCAGCTGGTCACGGACAAGTGCCTCACCCATCGATTGTCCCTGAATGTTTTACGATCAACCAGCTGTGGAATGACCGGTGCACGTGGCCATGGGGCCATTGTTTATTGTCTGAACTCAGGGAGTGGAGTTTGCAGACGGGTCGGCATAATAGACTTAAGAGTTCGGCGCCCCATTGACAATAGGCGAAGCCTATCTTAAAAATAACCATATTGACTTTTTCTAGTGTTGTTTGAAAGGGATGCTAGAAACAGGTGGGCGTGATGGGCCAGTGTGTCCAGCTGTGGACAAGGAACTATGGCGCCTTGGACCAGACGGCTCGGGTGTGTTTTGGCGTGTTATGCGCCAATAGGACGAGGGAGGTCAAGAGAGACTTTGTTGACCTGCGAATAAGAAGGAGCGAGGGGCGTGTTGTGAACACACCCCTGTTGTTTAAAAAGGGTTGTTTTTGAGGACACGGAGGAAAAGACCGGAAAAAACCTGGAGAGAGAGAGTAAGAGAGAAGAGACCCGGAGAGAGATAGAAAGAGAAAAAGACCGGAGAAAAAAAATCCCCGAGAGAGAGTGAAAAAGACGATGAACGCCGGTGGCGTTGAGCATGAGTATATGAACTGACCACACCGGCTTGGCATTTAATCTGGATTTATATTACTTCATTTACAAATTGTTAGCAAATAAAGTTTGCTTTTATTTGTATATTAAGCTGTAAAGATTTGTTTATTGATGGATAGCTACTCACGACGTTACAGCTTGGAGATTTCGACAATTTCAAGTTCGGTGATTGTGTTTTTCTTGTGGATTTTTTAAAAAAATAATCAGTTATGTCTCGTAGAAAACAGCGATCAGCTTTTGATCAAGTATCGGAGTTCGACAAATGAAGGATAGTGGCCTACCGAGATATTGTGGATTATCTTTCAGGAAAATCGGTAGTCGTGTTGGACGAAACCAAACAACTGTAATGCGGATATGTGACCGTTGGATGCATGAGGGTACGACGGGCCGACGTGGTCGATCGCATCCACCTCAGTACACCACTTCACGTGAGGACAGGAAAATTTTGCGCATGGCAGTGACGGATCGCTCGGTCCCATCACGAACCATAGCATCCGCAAGACGTGCATTGTTTGGTCTACCCTTGACGCAGAACCACAGACGTCCCCACCGCCAATGGTGCGATGAAAGAAGGTTGTGGGTGGTAAAATGGAATGAAGTTGTCTTTACTGACGAGTCACGCATCTGTCTGCAAGGTCTACTTAGATGTAAAAACATTTAGAAATACACAAAAACATTCCAACTTTTTAATTATAAGCTTTTTGAACTTGAAAATCGTGTACTAAAACTTGAAATGTCAGTTTTCCCTCAACAAAATATAAAACGATATATTTTTTAACTGATGAGTGGCTGCGGTAGCTTAGTAGTTAAGATCACGAACTCCAGGATGACGAATCATGAATTCGAGCCTAGAAATTGAAGACCCTTCGCGTTGAAGGGAGGATGCACGTTAAATCTGTCGATGCTCTAATGTTCTACCTCGATGGTAAGGTGTGGTAGTTTGGTGCCAACTCAAGTGTCGTCCTCGTCACTTGATCGGGGCTCAAAATGACGAGGTCTGCCACCA
Organism: Trichonephila clavipes; assembly: GCA_019973935.1. Taxonomy (NCBI): domain Eukaryota; kingdom Metazoa; phylum Arthropoda; class Arachnida; order Araneae; family Nephilidae; genus Trichonephila; species Trichonephila clavipes. Next base: position 825,989 of record BMAU01000044.1, on the reverse strand, counting down.
GTAACCCTCCTGATGCCTTAGAGTTTGACGTTAATAAATCCCATACTCATTTTCACTTAGGAATTTAAAAGAGAGTGAATATTAACGTCTCTCACTGTTCATCTACACGAGGGCTTTTGGCGACAGACCTCGTCATTTTCAACCATGGTCAAGTGACGAGGACTACACCTGAGCTGGCACCCCTCTCCTAACTACCCAACCACATCAATGGGAGGATGAGTTTGAGCTCTCGACAGATTTAACCTGCATCGCTGCCCTACACGGGTGGTCTTTAGTAGAACTGGGCTTGAACTCGTGATACGCCAGCCACGATCCGATATTTTGACCACTCGACTACCGCGGCGATAGGAATTCAATAGAGTTAAATCTATCTGAATAATAATAAGGAAGCTATTAATAATCTTCGTAATTTTGCTCTGCGGATTAAGATACATTCATAAAATGATGTAGAAACACGATGGTATTTTAAGAAGAATTGTTATTCAAAATTTTGTTTCACCTCCGAATACTGCAATTTCTTTGCAAAGGTGAGAAAAACACAAACTTATTTTGAGATGTCGTTACTCTGCAAAAGTAGTTTAGAAAACTCTGGCAACTGAGTATCTTCCTAAAAAAAAAGTACAAGACTATGTCCATAAAATAAATTTTAATGTGTAGGGAGAAGGAGGAAGAACCAATCAAAACGTCGTAAATCTGGGCGCGGTAAAAGAAGTTTTAGCTCGTAAAAGTCCCAGGAATCCTGTCGGCATTGGGCCGAGAAGAAAAATTGGAACATTGTTAATAAGTGATATGTGTTGTCTTAACAAGATCCCTTTGCATGCGAGGAAAATGGGGAATTTAATCTCATCCGGAGTACTGCTGGAGACGTCAGTGTTTCCATTAGCTTATTTTTTGGATGTCTTTTATCATCGGAATTTTATATTGTTTTCGAGTCGATGTATTTTTGAAGGTCACAAGTGTCAGGGGAGTAAAATTTAAGAAATAACTGTTCCCACACACACATCGTAGATTTCATTTAATCGAGCTCGAGATCAGAGTTGTTATTGAATCTCTCTAGTAGGAAGCATGGTCAAGAGTCTAAAATGCTATCCAGGAACTGGTATTTTTCGCTTTTTTAGCTTGAACTTTATTTAAAGGCAGCGGTTCTCGAACTGTGGGGTGCACCCCAAAAGGGGGTGGGGGCTGTAATAACCCTTCGTAGGGGACTCGAGCAAATCGAAAGGTCGAAAATAAAAAATATATAATTATCAATTTATTGAAAGGAAGCAAAAAACAAAATATATTTTGACTTTATTTTGCCACAAAGAAAAATAAGCTACATATCCACAATGATGTAAGATACTTATAAATGTATTAATAAGGCAAAAAGTATTTGATAATCAATTTTTTTAATGATAATTTTTTTAAAAAGTTTAGTAATTACTGGTAACTAACTCCCTTGGGCTTGTCATATACAAAATTTAACACTTATCTTAACAAATGAGGGGTGCGTGATGAAAATGATGACTGAAAATTGGGTCGCCAATATTGAAAGTTTGAGAAGCATTGCTTAGAAGAGCATTTTTGTGAAATATGCTCATGACAATATCGCTTCATGAGAAAGCATTAAATTATGCGTGCTTAAATGGTGGTCCATTCCACGCACATTTTGTCTTCTCGCCACATTTGAAAATCTTAATTTTGTCAAGTGGTGGGCTTCAGCAGCAATGCCCTTACAGATCCCCCATCAATTCCTGTGAAGGATCCAAACCCTCACGCTGGTGTGGAACTTTGGAGAGTAAGGTGTTAGCTCAGATGTCTACGCAGGTACTGGATCGTGGTTTCAGATTAAGAGATTCGTTACTAATAGCTTCTATGTAGCTCCAAAATGCGACGTTAATAAACTATGATTTAATTAAAATGCCATGAATAACTGTAAAAATTCCTTTTGAATAAACAAAATGAAAAGTTGTGAGCGAAAACAAAAATACCCCTTTCGAGAAAGAAATTGAGCATAATTATTTAATACAAAAAATTGTACTTTGTAACGGCAAAACAAAACTATTGATTTAAATATATTTTAAAATTTATCTTAACGCGAAAGATTTTATTAAGTTACATTCCTTCACTGAAACTCCCATTTGAGTCCTTTGAAGAACTTTTGGAGAAATAATACCGAAGTATCACGTTCAACAATCCGAATGGCAGCAGATTTCACTCATCATCCGTTTTACGTCTCCAAGAAAGATTTCTCTTCCAACCCCGTTACAAAAGATATCTCGGATTCCAGAAGAGAGAAGCGTTGTAAATCATCTACCAAAATGGCGAACCTTTGAGCGCTCGCCCACAACAGAAAGCAAACTGCACCCTCGATCTCTTACAAGCGCACACATTAACAAAAGAACGAGGGGGGAAAGTAATGTGGACATCTTCCAAAAACTTTCATCATGTTCTGAAAACTTTTAATAACGATCCGATGCTTCCATTGTTGTTTTGTTAATATTTGCTCGTGCACCACTCATCAACAGCGCCACCTACCGACGGAACAAAAAGGAAAATCTACTTCCCTCCCCCTTTCATCACGATCACATGATGTGCGGAAGGGGGGGAGACGAAATCAATTATGAAAGTCCTCATCCTCGGTCTCCATGGCAACTGTGCCATGCGGAAGATTCAACAGGCTGATCTCCCCCCCATTTCGGTTGTCATCGTCAGCCACACCGAGGGCTCAATGGCCGTGAATAACATTTTTGTGTGTTTTTCGTGCCGATACGTTATTAGCAGCCCATTCAGAAGCAAAGGGGTGCAGATCAAATTCTTCGAGATTTGGACAGAAGGAAGACGTCCTCGAGCATTTAGGGACGAAAGTGAAGGTGCAGCTTTCGTTCGATGCAATAGACGGCATTTGTTAAGCTAGAATCTAAGGCGAAACACAACGCATGTTTTTACAGAAACACAAAGGTATTAGGAAATTGCGATGGACAATCACTAAAAAATAAATATGTCATCAAGCAAATATTAACATGAATGCAGAGGAAAGAAAAAGATTACCTTTGTTGTAAATTGTGTGAAGGCATGGTAAAAAAGAATTCACACATCGAGCCGTTATGAAGACATCAAAAATTTCAAAACTCAAATAATTCTTTAACCCTTTATCTACTGACGGTACTTATATAAGTACCACTCACTTTAAAATTGTAACCATATTTACGACTACTCTGACGATACTTAGCAGGGATATTCTTTGAAGTCCATTCTTCTAAGATATAGGGCAGCACGGGTTCTATGACGAGTATTTTAGCAGGGAAGGTGAATAGTTTTCTAGCAGAAATTGCGTTTTTAGCTGACGGCCTTTTTAGCGGATTACGAAGATTGTCATTTTTGTTCCAAAAAAGTAGTTAATGTCAAAAGCTAAGCGTCTTATTATATTTTTTGTATGTTAATGAGGACCTTAGGAAACGATTTGACTACTTATTTTAAGTGAACAGTGTGTATAATTAATTCTACAGTTGGATATTTTTGATTAATGAATTAGCTCTAACGCGGATTGAATTTGCCAAAGTTGAGTATTTTGTTTATGTATATCCCTTAATTTACAATGTAGTGATTCAAAAAAATATATTGCATGAAAAAAACTGCAGTACATCATAATGCGATAGATAAAGGGTTAACCTGAAGAGATCTAAATGCCCCAGGCGAGCGAAGGCGGTCTCGCACTAGAGATTGCAAGGTGAATGCTGTGTGTACGTGTTTAATGACGTAGCATCATAAAATAACACAGCGTTATTGGCGACGGACCTCGTCATTTTGAACCATAATTAAGTCTCTCGAACGAGCCCTGAGCTGGCAATCTCCTCTCTTAACTTTCACACATGCTAGCGTAAGGACTTATTCTTCACACAAATTGAATGGACATCAACCTCTCTACACAGAGAGTTTTCTATCGGATCAGGATTCGAATTCAAGACACATCAGTCACGAGTCTTGTTAACACTTGCAATTCACGAAGAGAAATCGTTATTGTTATTAACTGTTTGGGATTTGGAATACTTGATTAATGAAGGGTGCATGTTAGAGTGAGCTCTATTATTTATTATCAAAGGGGGGGATAATTTAGTAATATTCTTCAAGAAAAATATCTTTATTGAAATGATTTAAAAAAGAATCCAAAAGGATTGGAAGAATCCGTACTATGGATTGAAATACCATAGATATGTTTCAATATATTTTCACTCTAACAATAGTAACATGTATTTATTGCCGGATTCTAAAAATCCATTGTTTGTTGCACATTTCGAATTCCTTGCGTGTTTTAGCAAAAAATACAGTACGTTGGGGGGATCAGATGATATTTTCATCATTTCATTGACATTCAATTCAGGATGTTAAGCAGCAATGAAAGAAAACATGAATTACACCTCTCTCATCGTTTTACATTACACCGAAAAAAATTCCAAATTTTTTCAATTTTTAATTTATTAGAATTATTTTTTACAAAACTGATATTTTTGCACATTTTAGTAAGGTCAGAGGGTCATTCAATTTCGAATAATAATTTCAGAAATAAAAGCTCTACATTTATTATGTTTCTGTTTAGTATTTTTTCCCTTTTTTTTTTTTTTTTTTTTTTTTTTTTTTTATTTAAAAAAATTTTTCCATTTTTTTTTTTTTTTTTTTGCTCTAACCATCTGTTCAATATTTGAACCGGAGAAATAGGGTTCTTAAATGCAACAAAATTGCTGAATTATTCGAGATTGAAAAACAAGAACATAAATTAAAAGCTAATTGTTTATCATTGATGTTGAATTTAAATCCTACATTAATTACTACAGAGCAATAAACTTTCCGGTCTCTTGTACAGACCAACCAATTGAAACAAAACTATTACGTTAATTGTAGGAAAAACTCTAGACAAATACAATTTCAGCTGACTTGTAAAATTATGTGGTTAATTATTTAAATTCTTAATTTTAAAAAAATAAATGCGAAAAAACAAAAATTTTAATTTTTATCTACTTTTCAAATAGGTTAATACAATGACCCATTCAAGAAACACAATACACATAGAACAAATCATTACCAAAAAAATTTGAACAAAATAGCTTTTTAGAGAAAAATGAGAAATATTAAAGCTGAATATAAGGAATCCAAAGAGCCACAAAACTAATATTTTAGTCATATACTGTCATAGAATCAGAGTTGCCAGGAAAAAAATAAGGAGTGTTTTCTATTAACATATAAAATATGTGTAAAATCATAAAGCAGTTTAAGGTTCATTTATTTTTGCAAACACGAATATAAAGTTTATTTTATTTTAGTGTAACGCAGGATGTACAGAACTAAATCTTAAGAATATATTTAATTAAAAAACTTCTTTTCAAAGGAATAACAAACTAAACAGCATGTTTAACCCTTTGACATACATTGACATGTGAAAGACATCATTAATATATATTATGAGCCGTTCTTGACTTTGGCATCTTCGAGATATCAAGGAGTATCAATGTCTTAAGACCTTTGACACAATACATTTTTCTATTTTATAGGGAGTGGGGGAGGATCGTTATCTTGATGCATAGAAGAAAAAATTCAAATTTGTTTAAATACGCGAAAAAATAACATTTATAAATAGTATTCAGAACGTTTTCTTTCAAAACAGTTTATAAGAATCTAAGAGTTTTTAGCACAGGAAAAACCGAATTATTTTATTCTAGATTTCAAAAAACATTTTGATTTAATAAAAATATCACTTGATTAAAATATTTGTTTTTCCTAATTTTGTATCAACTGAAATATTACACTATGTGACATTGAAAATGCTATACCAAGAAGGAGCGGCCAGAAAATTCTGCAAATTTCAGGGAATGCACTCCTCACTGAGTGAGGCAAATGATGTGAATTGCTCAGATCACGTTGAGTTGTATGTAAGAAGATGGAAATCGCCCAATATTTATACCATAAATTCTGTCAGGGAAATAATCATTGTGGGAATGTCTCAGAAGATACATGGGTGCGGTAGCCCAGAGGTCAAGGTATCGGATCATGGCAGGCATGTCAATAGTTTGAGCCCAGTACCACTAAAGACCCGCCGAGTAGGGCAGCTATGCACGTTAAATCAGTCGATAGCTGAAACGTCCTCCCGTTGGTGTGGTAGTTATGAGAGGGGGTGACAGCTCACACAGGGGTCGTCCACGTCACTTGACCTTGGTTCAAAATTACGTGGTTCGTCGCCAAAAGCCCTAGTGTAGCTGAACAGTGCGACGTTAATATTCATTCACTCTCTCACTCAGAAGATACATGCCATAGCAGAGAATGCCGCATCAGTACCAGCAAATAGATGTTTTTACGAGGCGCATGATAATTGTTATGAGCAGGGAAAATTGGTCCGCACGACCAGTCTTAGAAGAAACCCACCCAGACGTATCCATGGTGCGTCTGGATTCCATTGACACATGGCTGAGTCAAAGGAAGAAGGAAATGTAACACGTTTGAGGAGGTCGGTGTGTCCACAACGGTTTCAGCAGAAGTAGCGATGACCCCACAATGCCACTATTTAGTAGCATGTGTAAGGCACTCTTGATATTCGCATATCGACGAGAACCATTACCCGTTGATTGATTGCTAGTGGTCTAAGCTCATGACGTCCTTTACGAAGACTGTCATTGAACAGATTACAATGGTGCTAATTCGGAGCGGAATGACACTGAATCCTATTCTTAGATGCATAACTTATTAAGTGCCTGCTTCAATTGCATTAAGACTGTTACCATATCTTGCTCTAGAGAATGTGTGTGTGCCCAATTACCTCATACTAATATTTGGCTTTTCCTGTTGGACGATTCCTTGGGTGTGCGTGCACTGAAAGCTAACCGGAATTTCATGCTACCTAACACTATCTTGTTCAATAACAAACTCCTTGACATTTGCAAGCCTGCTAAAAAGTTTCACTGGAAGAATCTCTGACACCACGTCTACGTGAGAACTTTGAGCCTCAACATATTAAACTTGCATACATTCCGTTATATACTCGAACTTTTGACATGACTACAACACAACCCGACCGTGAATTCGCTATTATGACTCTGCTCCCAGACCAATCACCGAGTTTCAGAAACAGATTAAGAGATAATTGCAGAAAAGTATCATATGTGGAAATCTACAGAGAAAATATAAAAAGATATAAAGTCATAACTTTTGCATAAAATTTCTACATTTTTTTCCTTTCATTCGTTACTTTTAAATCATTGCAAATGGAACCCTGCGTACACGCAGACAGTTTTTAAAAATAAACGTCAGCAATCATTTAATATTCGAGCGCATAAATCCCGCTCGCCGAGAGTAAAAGTTTTAAATATAATTCTGGCCATCTTTTAACTACTGTTGCCACTGAATATCGATATCGAGTTCTGGTGTTTACAGCAAACGCATTCAGAGACCCTTTTACGCTTATTAGCCTCCCAAACTAGTTAAAGAGCGCGCTATTAGCATAAGAGTATTAGAAGCTGCCTCTCCACCCTTCTGAATATTAATACAGAACAGAAAAGATTAACACACCATCGGAGAGTGTTAAAATTCAGATGTGGAGTTAATCTGATTACGGAAGATTCCTCTTCGGGGGAAAAGCCCCTGCCGAGAGATCTCTCGCTCCCAAGACACATTTTTGCATTACGACTTTAACTCCGTTTTCCCACATATGGAGGCGCGGAAATTATTTCCTATTTTCAATACAATCCACTTCTGGTTCTACAGCGATCGAACATTTCTGTTTCAACGATTAGAATGCTCACAGATCGAATTATTTTATCGTCAAAGTATCACTCAAAGCAGAAATGCTTTATTTCGAAGTAGAGTCGAAACATTTTTACTAAAGTTTTTTTTCTTAAATTAATGTAAAATATTTCAGATATGTATCTTGAGATATAGAACGACTCAAGAAAACACTTTGTAGATCCTTTCATTTCATGCTCAATTCTTATCAATCCAATTAACTATATTCCTCAACGAGAGAGAGAAAACGCGAGAGTTGCCATTTATTTTTTTTACTAAGAGAACAAACGTTTAAGTAAGAACCAGATGTATAAAACTCCTGAATACTTTTTAGTACTTCTATACATCTGGGTTTTTTTTATGTCTATACGTATGAATACCACTTAGACATTTCCTCTGATTGAGCATGGGCCAAGTGAACGTAACCTAAGACTCGCGGCTGACGTAAAATCCATTGATTGGTGTGTTCAAGTTCTAATGCCACAAAGTACCACCGTGGGAATGGGGTGGTCTTAAAACATCTTGGCGTGATGTGGAAATTTGAAAAAGTGTGTATCAGCTCAGTTGTCCCCCTCGTCACTGAATGGAGGTCCGTCGCCATTGGACCTCGTGTAGCTGCAAATGCAACATCAATAGACAACCAATGAGCCCTCTTAAATAAGGAAAAAATGTCAGTAGATTGATGAAAGTAGCGCAAAACTCTGTTAGTGTATTTTCCGCGTCATTTATTTAATATTTTATAGTACTTACTAAAACAGAAGCTGTGTCGCCCATCCGGTATAGTGGTTAGCGACGCTGACTGCTTTACCGTTGGGACTGGGTTCGAATCCCGGGGAAGACATAGATGTTTGTAAATGTATAGTGCCTTCGTGTCAAGAGGGTACTTCAAATAGCCGTCGAGCTGCAAGTCCTCTCGTGAGGTTGGTGGAAAGGGAAGAGAGGTGGAAGCCCCCTGACCACCCCCAGGGTGTTCTCCCTTAAAATTGGGGTGAAACCGAGCTAAATCGTTCTGTCATCTGTATGGTGCTCTAAGCTACGGCTAACGACAGGCGTCACTAAGCCCTTTGCCATGATGAATTTCGTGGGCCTTGATCTGGCCTTTGCCGATCAGGTGGCATTAGTAACAAGAATTGAAGCTGTATAATCTGCTTCAAACTGCATCATACGAGTATATTTCTGCTTCCAGTTAGGAAAGACAAATTTATATTTTTAAAAAAATCTGTAAGCAGAGCTTAGATGAAAATAATTTGTCTAATAATGATTGTAATTTGCGATTTTCTAATATAGTCATCTTTCCTGAAATAACTATCATAAGACGAAAGATCTGCATGAACAAAAGCTTCGGGCTGTTACAGAGGACATTCATTTTAATCTTCAGTATATTTTCGCATACTAATTATTCAAAATAAAAATTTCACCCACTCTTAATTTATCTCTATTGCTATACAAAAACTTGGACTCTACCGAAAGTGTATTGTGATTATAGAAAGATCGGGCTGGAAGGGAAACTCTCAATATAAATGAACAAAGATCGTCACACAAATGTTGCTAAATTCGGAGAGAAACTAGATACGTACTGTAACATCGGGAATCCACATATTTACTTCATTTCTTATTAGCAAGAGGGATCACACAGCTTTGGGTCAAGAGGCACTTTATTTGCAAATTAATTTTTCATAAAAATTAAATCCATTATTAATTATTAGAAACTTCACAGACCTTTTGCTGAAGAAAAGTGCAAGTCAGGATCATCGTTCGTAGATCTCCAGATGATCATCCCCCATGTGCGGCTTCCCCGCAACCTCTTTCGCAGGCATCGTTCCAAATCAATCACTGGTGTCACTGCTCCGCTGACTCCCACTCCATCTTGAAGAGGTTCTCACAGATTATTGATCCTATGATCCCCCTCCAGTGCAGCTGACCCTCTCACGCTTGTCCGAAGTTCCACATCAACTTCCGAACAGACCCTTAAAATCCCCTGGTTGAGCCTCTTTCACACTCTTAATAATTTTTGATTGGTGATCGTAGTGGATCAGTGCCCGGCGTCATCTGTTTCGATCCCAACTCCATTGGTTCTTAGTGACAAAAGACTGTCTCGACAGAGATAATCTACTTCGCCATACCTCGTAAATCATATGGAGGGTATATCAATCAACCTGTCACTTGACACTGTGAATACCCTTCTGAGTATTTCTTCCTCACAGCAAGCCGACACTCCTTTATTCAAATACTTCGCGGCCAGCATGTGCGAAAGAACGAAAGAATGAATAAAGGTCCAACAAGAGTGTTCCTTCAAAAATCGTTGGGCCTTAAAACCATCTGTGTGTCGGAGAAGGAATAAGTGTGGCAACATCAAAGCCTTTTCTAGAATCGGATCACCATCTGTTTTTCCCCCAGGCATGAGAGAAGAATACGTGGCTCTCTTTTTAAGAATACAATGACCCATCTAGTTATTCTGCTCACCCTAGTGCTTCAAAAATGGCAAGTATTGCAGTTAAATGTTCGTCTAATAAAGCGACGCTATATTACCAAATAAATTCAGAATAGGTCGATGAAAAAACAAAAGAAGGGCTAAAGAAATTATAAAATACCGCACATATAAACGCGATGTAAAGAAGCAATATGAGAATTAAACATTGGCAGTCACCATGCGTTTAATTTGCCTTTGGCGAAATTGTGATTAAGGATTTGTATTCTTATGCTCAATATTTTTATGAATAACTCATGTCCATAAGTTAAGGATAAGGAAGTTCAGGCAAAAAAAGAGACAGAAGCAAAACAAATTTGACTTATTTGTAAATTTTATTTATTAAACAAAAGGTAAAGAGCAAAAAAGATGCTATATGTTCGACATAATTAATAAAAATTGCGATTTTTACTCCCTGGAGAAAATTTCAAAAAAGAGCCTATTTACAAAAAGCAGTATAACATGGTTAGTAAAAATGGTTAATACGAAGTATGTTTCCCGGACGATGCAATACAGGCCTTACAAGGCCTAGGCATGCTGAGTATCAAATTATCAATCTCATCTTGGGGAACATTACACCACTCATCAAGCAATGCCCCCAAAGTTCCGGTAGACAGGTGAGAGGGGGTTGACGGGCTGCAATTCATCGGCCAAGCATATACCACTAATGCTCTATTGGATTCAAGTCCGGTGAGTATGCTGGCCAATCCATACGGGTGATATCGTCCGATTGAAAGCGTTGTCATCCATAAACAGAAATTCAGCACCCATGGCACTCCGAAACAAACGTACATGTTGTTCCAGAATGACATCCCGATAGATGTGGCCTATCATCGTTACACTCTGAACATGCAGGTCAGTTCCGGAACCAAGAATAATTCCTCCCCAAACGCGAGCCATCCTGCACCACCATAACGGTGTCGTTCAATGGTGTTGTCTTGGTGGTCCAGTCTGCTGACTAAACCTGGACTCGTCGGAAAACATCACACAAGACCACTGTTGTGGTGTCCATAATGCATACTCTCTACTCCAGGTTAATCGCAGGCGACAGTGAGTTGCGGTAAGTGGAACACATCTGACAGGCTTACGAGCTTATAGACCAATGTGCCCTAAGCGTCTGTACACGGTCTGCCTTGAAACTGTCGTACCGGTAGCTGAAGAGAGCTGACGGGACAGGTCTGATGCTGTTCTCCGTCTGTTTCTTTTGGCAGTAACTGCAAAATATACTAGTCCTTATTCGGCGTTGTAACTCAGGGGCGACCTGTTTTGTAATATCTACCCATCATCTTGGAATCGTTGCCAAAGCGTGGAGATGACACTCTGGGCAATTCCAAGTTCCTCGGATACTTTCAGCTGAGTACGTCCATATTCCAGTCGTCCAATAATTCTACCACGTAAAAAATCATCCAAATGCTTCCTTTGTGCCAAAACTATGCGGTCATTGGACTGAAAGGCTTTTAAAGCGCTTGAATAGTTTTACTTCTTTGCCACCATTCCTTATATACCCCTCTCTCCCACTCTCGTCATTGTGACGTACTATCCACGCCATCTGGTGGTTTCCTGTAATTTGCATATTCTTCTTCAAGGTGTGTGTAATAATTCTACAGGTGAAATTTTTAATTTAGAGGTAAATTTCTGTGTGATTCTGAATTATCCTTAATTTATGGACATGAGTGTATTTGAATGTGTGCTAATGTCGATTTCTATATGAGTATTTTCTTTATGAAACTACTGCAATCATTAGGGAGAATTTCAAAATTAATTACTCCCGAAGAACTTGACTGTTATTTGTATGGACACTTTTGCTGCATTTTTAAAAAAGGATTCATCCGTAACAGAATGGATCTCTTTAATTTTTTTTCAGAGATAAGCTAATCAGTTACCGAGATATCCTAAAATTTATCTTTTTCGAGTTATAAAGTTTTATTTCAAAAACCTGGAAAAAGGTTTCCAAAAGCATCAACAAAAATTAGTGAAAGAAGGAAAAGTAAAAGTTCTGTCTATTTGACAGCAATAAAAGACGTCCTGCATTTGGATAAATATAGAATAAAATAGCATTTAAAAAAACCTGGCATATACATAAGTTTCTAAACTGAAAAATATCCTCTAAATTTATGATAATTAATGTAAAAACTTATTTACAAATAAATTTAAATTTAAATCGTTTAAAACGAAACTGAGGGGACTCAAGTATTTTTTTCGAGTTAAAGGAATTTTTAGTTAAAGAAAATTTTTAAAAACAACAGCATATATTTAATACATTTAAGTACATTTTATTTGCATAGATATGTAGATATACATGTATTTAATAAAAATCAATGAAACAAAACACTCACAAGAAAATGAAATTAGCAACATTAAAATCTTTACAGATTTACGTGTTCGTCTGCTGTTCCTGATCAACAGCTTTAAGTAACTCCATCTTCATTTTAAGTGAAGTAGAAGTTTGCTTTTCTCCCTAACTATTTGCCATTATGCTCGTTCTTCTAACATAGAAAAGAAAAACGTAAACCAGACTTACTGCTTGTTACTCACTGCGATGTACTCGTCACTGAATTCAAAGGCCAACTGATGAGATGTTTTTGTGCGGCGTTTGTAGAGGTGAAGGGTGAAAGTAGCTTAGATAAACAAAACTGGCTCGTGTCACAGGTAATTCCGAGGGTATTTCAAAACCAAGTGAGCCTCCTTTCTGCGAAAAATTGAAACTACTCTCTTTCCTTTCACGCCCCTCTTTAATCTCCCCTGCGCGGCTGGTGTTTTTCGTATTTTGTTCATTTCCACAAGAGAAACCTTTCATGTTAAGCGATTTTCATTCCATGTTAAAAGAAAAAAATGCATGGAAACACATAGAGTTCGTCGGAACTGTTATATTATTTTGTATTAACTGATATTTCGTCTTAAGCGTTTTCGCGTTAAACGAGTAGTTCACTGTATTTTAAAATTTTCAATGTTTGTGACTCAATTTTCTATCACAGTTTTCGTCGCACGCTCCTCCCCGTACAATAACAACGTATTGAATTCAATAATACTCTACAATACGACTTGAATCCTTTATCTACCGACGATACTTATCAGATTACATAGAATAACCCTTTGTACGAATACCCTGACGATACTTAGCAGAAATATTCTTTTATAAATCCAGTCTTTCAAGATATATAGCCACACGGGTTCTATGATGAGTATTTGAGCGGGGAAGGCGAATAGTGGCTGAAGTTGCATTTTCAGCTGACGGTGGTTTCAGCAGACTGCGAAGATTGTCATTTTTGCTCCGGAAAACTAGTTAATATCTAAAGAAAATTGTCTTATTTTTTGTATGTTAAAGAAGACCTTAAAAAACAATTTTACTATTTATTTTAAGTGAACAGTGTGTATAGATAATTTTACAGTTAAATGTATTTTATTAATTAATTTGCTCTAATGGATTACATTCCCCAAAGTTGAGTATTTTGTTAATGTATATCCCTCAACTTTTTCAAGGTAGTGATTCAAAAGCAAGTATTGCATGAAAAAACTGCAGTACATCATAATGTGGTAGATAAAGGGTTAACCTCTGAAGTACCATTGGCGTATATAAACTTCTCACTCAACCAAAGCGTTAATTGCCCGGGACGTATATATACGTCTTTCCGAAATACGATCTTCTCTGTGCACTGCTATCCATAAAATTGTTTCGAAGGCTTTGAAATGCGATGAAAGGACCTTGGCAGTTTTTGCGAAAGATTTTCTTATTTGTGAAGAAGATTTTAACTTATTTATTCCTTTTACCCCCCCCCATTTACGAGAAAAACGGTGGCATTGGGGAGGGAATTCCTTAACCGGCAGTTAAGGGATTAATTATAAACCGTACAAATTATCAAGAAACGTGAAGTCAAATGACTCGGACCACCAGGTCTGGGCTTATTTTCAACACTCCCGGTCTCTAAATACTTTTTTACGATGTAACCAACGGTTGTAAATGATAGTTTAAAATTTTTTCCTATTTCCCGGAAAGGTTTTCCCTCTTTATGGAGCTCTGTAATATTTCTCATAACTAAAGAAATTTCTTTGGTTTTAAGAGCCATTTTCAGTACTATATCTCTGTGCATTTAAATATAATCTGAAACTATTTAAATATTACTGATAATCCAAGAAAAACGTATGAAAAACCAAGTTCAATCTAAAAAGTTGAATCAAAACTTTTGCCATACTTACATCAAAAGAATTCCGAACAAATACTCTTTTTGCAACGATTTTTCACACTTTTCCAGATTACAATTTACTTTTACACTTAAAAAGAAAAATAATTTGCATACAACAATTAGACGCATTAAAGAAATGCACGATTATTTCGCAACTAAAATATGGGTATTTATTTCATCAAAAACGAAGAAAAAAGTGGTGTATAAATAATCATTTTGTCAACTGTATATAATATCACAAATCAAGGAACAACGCAATGTGGAGTATATCAAAACATAAATTGCTACCATATATGGACAAATTAAAGCGAGTGAGGCAATTGCTTTACAATTGAAAATTGGAGAAATTATTAAAGATATTAAATTCCTCACAGTAAATGTAAAACTGAAATGTTTAATAATTTCTAATAACACTATGAGTATTTTTAATTAAATATTAATTTTAGTGACTATAAAGTTTTTCAAAGAGGAAAATGTTTTTTAAAACATTATGAATCTCTCTCTCTCTTAAGGAAAGTATTAAAGAAAAAAATTAAACTCTTAAATTTAGTAATAATAAAATTACCACTTAGAAAACTGAGATAATGTGTTTAATATAGAAATAATTCCTAACAGTGATTATGACATTATTAATGTTATTTTTGATAAATATAAACATGTATTTGCTAAAAATAAGCTTGATGTGAGCGAATTAAAATATAATTCTCCTAAAATAATACTTACCTCAGAATTACCCATTGTAAACCAACCATATAGGACATCTCGTAAAGATGATACGGAAATAAAAAAGCAATTAGATGCATTATTAAAAGCAGGAATAATTAAAAACCATCTTATAGTTCTTACGCTGACCCTATAACATTGGCTTTTAAAAAAGAGGATAATGCTCGTACACGATTATGTTTCCGTTACAGAAAGCTAAATGCTATCACAAAATTAGATGCAGAGCCAATTCCCCGAATAGATGCAGTTTTAGTCAAATTAAAACATGCAAATTTTTTCTCATCGATTGACCTCTGTAGTGGTTATTGGCACATTAAATTAGATGATAATGAATCTGAAAAACTTGCATTTACATCAAATTACGGTCTTTTTCAATTTAATCGTTTGCCTTTTGGATACAAAAATTCCCCAGCTATATTTCAAAGAGCTGTTAGACAGATTTTAAATAAATACCAAATAAAATTTGCATTAAATTGCTTTGACGATATAATAGTATTTTCGGAATCTATTGAAGAACATGCAAAACATTTAGAGGAAATTTTTAAAATTTCCGAAATAGAAAATATTACATTAAAATTCTCAGTGAAAATTTCGTTAAGATACAATTGATATCTTAGGATAAGAAATAAAACAAGGATCATACACTCCAAATCATACAAATATTGAAATAATTAAAAAAAACTTTTACCCCCTAGAAATGTAAAAGATTTTTTCAAAGATTTCTCGGTAGTATTAATGTCTATTATAAATTCATTCCTCAATATGCAAAATTAAGAATGCCCTTAAATGATCTTATTAAAAGAATCAAAATTGGAATTGGATCCCAGAATATCAACAATCTTTTCAAAAACTTAAAGACAGCTTAATTTCAAAGCCTATTTTAGCCATATTCAAACCAAATTACTCCTGTGATCTTTATGTAGATGCATCCAAAACTGCGATCTCATGTATCCTCAAACAACAATAACCCAATGGAAATCAACATCCGATTGCATTCCATTCGAGACGACTGAGAAATTATGAAAATAAGTATACAATAACTGAATTAGAATGCTTAGCTATAATTGATAGTTTAGATAAATTCCATTGCTCTCTTCCTGAATCTCATTTCACAGCTCATATCGATCATAATGCATTAGTTTGGCTTAAAAATTTCAAAAATCCCACGGGTAGACTTTTTAGGTGGTCTTTAAAAGTTTCTATATGTATGATTTTGATATAAAATATAAGAAAGGTAGCACTATATATATATATATATATATATATATATATATATATATATATATATATATAATATTGAAGCTGATATGTTAACAAGAAATCCTATAGCTTATCATATAATTAATACACCCCCAGAACCTTTATTAGATATCGATGAAACAAGTCATTTTCAAAATATAGAAAATATATCAGCTCCTAAATGTTTCTGAGAGGTGGTGTTTTTGTAGTAAAAAGACAAAGTTTAGCTAAAATAATTGTACCCAAAGCTCTAACAGTGA
Source organism: Trichonephila clavipes (assembly GCA_019973935.1). NCBI lineage: Eukaryota > Metazoa > Arthropoda > Arachnida > Araneae > Nephilidae > Trichonephila > Trichonephila clavipes. The sequence continues at coordinate 809,373 of BMAU01000044.1, read as the reverse complement.
AGTTAATGAAAACACCTCATGAAAAGTTTGGCCAACCTGGTGTAGCTACTATGTTAAAATTAATATCACCACAATATTATTGGATAAAAATTATTACTGATATACGAAATTATGTGAAACACTGTGAAACTTGTCAATTAAATAAGAAGTCACATCAGAAAAATACGGACTGATGCAATCGCTTCCCCTTTGTGAAAAACCCTTTGAACTTTTTTCGATAAATAGTGTAGGTGGTTTAAATTATTACAACTCTGTTAAAAATATTTGCACATTTTATTATTTATCATGCAACTAGGTATATTTGGACTTTCCCATAAAAAAATGCAGCAACAGATACTTAAATAAATTGCTTAAGACAAATCTTTCAGAATCATATACCGGAAAAAATTTTAAGTGATGGAAATACTGCTTTCACCTCTTCAAAATTTAAGCATTTCTTAAGACATAACAATGTCACTCAACTATTAACTACTTCTCACAGACCACAAACCAATGGAAAGGTTGAACGTGTAAATCAAACCATCATTACCCGATTAATGTGTGAAATTAGTAACAGTTCAAGTAAAGTCCCATGAACAAAAATTCTGGAAAAAGTAACTGATCAGTATAATCAAACTCCACATACAATAACATGTTTCCCTCCAACCTACTTAATGTATGGTAATTTACCTTTAGAAATTTCACTAAAAGATAATGAGATATATCTTCCCGTCGAAGAAGCAAGAAATACCCCAATACAAGGAAATTAAGTCCCCCTTATTCAGACCCTTATACCGTTTTAAGAAAATGTTCTGATGTATTATTTGAAATACATAGACCCCTATGCCCTTAATAAAACTGACACTGAATTGGTTCATTCAGTCCGTTTAAGACATTTTAATCCATCTGAAAATTTTCAGTTGAATTACATTCAATAAAATACCCATAATAAAGAGAATAAGAAAATAACTAAAGGACACCTCTTACGTAATACAGAAGTAACTGAGTTCTGCATAACAAGACTTTTCGGCGAAGATGAATAATATATGATATGATACATTTAATTTTTATAATACAGTTGTGTTAAATAAGATGTTCTTTATATTTTAATTGAGAAAACAAAGTGTATAGGTTTTGTCATACAAAATTTTGAGAACTTTTAATACACTTCTCATGATTTTATCTTAAGATGTCAAATGAGTTAACATTTATGATAGAAATTGGTATTTTAAAGTTGAAAGACATTAAGTAAGATTTTAGAAAAATGACTAATGTATTAATACTAGTGATATTGATTTTTATAAGAAACAAAAGTAAAGTCACGTTGCATTCCTTTTTCTCCACTGAATTTTATTGTTTTGTTAATTCTTTTATTCAGCAGTGACCTTATTGCATGCCATTTAATTTTTTTTTCATTTTGAAATTGTGTGTTTTGATATACCAGCCATCTATCAAGATTCACTATTTCTCGAAATTTTCCTTATGTAAATTTAAAATTAATTTAATAACTTGAAGCTTATTTTTGGATATTATACAGTGGATAAAGCAGAATACAATCATTATAATTTTGTATATATCTTAAAACATTAAGAGGACAAATGTGTTTAGTTTGGTATGTACACCTCTTATTGTTTTCTTATTAGCATTCCTGAACATCTGTGATTTGATCAAGCAGACTTCTCAGAGAGATGTGTTCAAAATTAAGTAGTGTGATACAGTTTATATTAGTGCTTGTGTAATGTAAGAGAATGTCAAGAATTTTGTCTGGGAAACGAATACTTAGAAGGTTATGGAGAGATTTAAAATATTGTATGCGATATTATTAAGTTATAGTGAATATTGTGAAAATTTTACATAAATACTAAAGGTGATGATAGAAGAGAGTCGACATTTCCGACTCACAATTATTTAAAAAGAGCTCTTTTGTTCTTATAACTCTTATATTCTTTTACTCCTATATATTCGTATAATTTTTATATTTTTATATTCTTATATTTTATAACGCATATAAAATAAAATATTGTTTATTGTGTGGAATAGTCATTGCAAGTTGTTTTATGTACGCCGTTTTCATATTATTAATAATCTCATTTTATTAGTGTCTATATTTTTTTTATCTTTTTAAAAAAAGTATTTCATATATGCAAAATTTAATGTAACACTATAAGGTACTAACTACGATGGCACTAGAGTAGATTTTTACACAAAATTAGTATTTTAATATTTATATGATACCATATATTTTTATACCTACCCTCTTATTGTTTGATATATTATTTTCCAATATGAAATTTTTTTAAAAAAAAAACATCTGCTAGTTATAATACGAATCTATTATTATGAAGGAATAGGAGGAAACACACACACGAGCTCTTATTCTGGATGTTGAATCTTCAGTTATATGAACGGAAATTAATTTTTATCAATTAATATTTTGGAAGTGTCATTACTGTGTTTGTTGTTATAGTTTCGTTTATTTTAGAGCATTTTGTGATTTTTGTATTCCTATTACTTAAATATTTCTACTATGAGTAATATGCGTTTCCAAATGATGTTATGTATTGTTTTGTTTTTGTTGAAAGTTGATTAAGTTTGTAAAGAGAGAAAAACCACGCCATGACTTTCTTTTAAAATTGGGGGCAAATGTAAGGGTAATTAAATTAGATTAAAAATTAAATTCCCTATCTAGGACTTGACTCACATTTTTCATTTCATCTTCAAGTATCAAACTAATCCCCCATTTATTTCTTCCGAACATATGGCCTAACCAATAAACATGTCTAATTCCAGATCGCTAGATTTAATAGCTCTACATGTCAGCATTAACTTTCAAGTACAATCATACAATCCGCGATACTTACCCCATCGGTGTTTTAAGTGCTATTCCCCATTTAAAACACACCGTGGCGTGTTTTTTCCTCCCTGCTCTTAGCATCAGAAGAGATACACTCTAATTCTAGGGTAAAGACCTTTTTAAAACTAAGTCTGATTCTGACTCAAAACATGTCATATATATATTTAGGAAGAGTGTGAACTAATAGCAGGAATTGAAAAATAGAACAAATTTTATATTTTTAACTTGATATGAGTAATATATTTAATATAATCCAATTCAGTGAATGGTATAGTTTAGATGTATATGTAACGCTTCAGTCAACAATCTCTGATAAGATACTATTTAGAAATTGAGTGGCCTAATTCTTCAGTGCATTCAAATCCCTCATTAATATGACGTTAAAGTTCGGAAATGCCTTTTCACAGATGGAGATGTCTGAAAGATAAAAGGAAAATTATCGTTTTGGTGAATACAGAGTACCTTAAAAAATTACAGGCATAGATATTTTTTTTACTCTTTTTTGCATAACCCTCTTGATCTTAAGGCTGTAGTGATTTAGTAGTTGAATCGCTAGATATTTGACCAGTGGGTTTGTATTCAAATCTTGGTTTTATCAAAGATAGTTGTTGTAGTACATTTCTCTCTTGCATATTAAATTGGTCAAATCAGTTAAGTATTATATTATACAAAGGTGCGGTATTATACATCTATTATACAAAGATGTGGTACAGGGGCTCAAGTATCCTCCAAGACACTTGGTGCTAGGTTAGAATGACCATTACTGACTATTATAGGGCATAATGACTGTGCGTCGCTATTACCTGATTTTATAGTTCATAAAAAAAAGTACGCAGAAGTAGTATGTTGCTATAAATACATAAGAACCTTTTACTTTTACACTTTTATCCATTTTTATCCGTTTCTTCACTGTACTCACTGCATTAGACATCGCGTTGACATAAGTTTCTTTTATCATTTTTCATTAATTAATCATCGCGTCTGATTTCTCTTTCTATCATCACGGAATCAATTATTTTCAAATTTTCTGAAAATGCAACTCGGAAAAAGAGCAAACTTCCACCCTCCAAGAAGGAGTTATTGATTAAATCATCCTCTTGTGTGTCGGCCCCACTCCTCAAGTAAAAAAAAAGCAAATGAGCTCTTTGGATTTCTACGGTTGGTTAATACTTTATTTGTTTAGTAAATGTATCAATATATATACGTCACACAAAGTTCACAGTTCTTGAACTTCTGAATCGTGTCAGAAAACGAGGTTGACATCTGACTTGTCACCCCACTCTCCACTCCTGCGGGAGAATTCTGAATCTGGACAGAATTAACGATCAACGCACCTCTCCACGACGAGTCTTCAGTGGTACTAGAACTCTACAGAGCTACAACTCGACACAGCGATTATGTTGCCACGAGCTTATACGTATCGAATTCACAGCTTAAAACTTACTTCCAGCGTGACTGCGGTACCGAAAGGTCATGGCCGGCATTGTTTCTGTCGAGTTATGGCTTCCAGTTCCGGTATATTAAAAATAAAGTCGTGTGCATAGAAATCTCTTGGGGGAGGGGTGTCAATATCATGTAGGTGTGGAGTGAATGTTTGAAGAATAGGATGTCCATTGTACAAAATTATAAGGTCCGTTTCCAGAAACTTCGTGTTGCTCAAATCAATGAAACAGCGCGATTAAAAACAAACAAATGTAGATATTATTTCTAATGGGGCTGCGGTTTAGTATTTACCATTGTAGACATTCCCCGGAAGCTGGTATCACTTTTTAGTGCAGCACCCTAAAGGAAGGATACCAATTGCCGCAATGGAATCTCAGAGGGAGGCACCTGAGCTCTGACGAAGCGAAATTGTTCTTGGAATTTAATTTTGCTGAGAGCACCTAAGCCAAACAGGCACTCTAGGGATCTTGAGCATGCCACATAATCATACGTCACGGACACTGTCGATTTTCTGCATCAGGAAAATCCACCGACTTGAGCCGGGGTCACATACTTACAAGGAGAGGGCACGACTAAGGAAATTCATTAGGGTCTTCACCCCTCAATGTCATTCCGCCAACTGGCCATTCAATTCGGAGAAATCAGCCTTCGAAATTCATGCTTAGCTTTTATACAATTAAATTTTAATTTTCCGCAATGAGTTCATAGCTTGATTGGTCAATCGTCTGCTTACTGTGCGTGAGGTCAGGGTTCGATTACACGCGATCAACTTTTTTTTTCTTCAATTCATTTGATTATTTTTTTTAAATTAAATAAATTTATTTAAGAAAGTTTTATTAAGTGTTAAACGATATTTTTTTGTAATTATTCGTATTTTTTAAAGTAAAAAAATTACTGTAATTATATAAATAATTATATTAAATTTTATAAATATATTTTATATTAATAAATATTTCTAATAATATATATATAAATATATATAATAAATATTAAATGATGTTTTACCAAAAAATTAGTTACAAATATTTTTATAATGGGAAATACAATGTACTATAAATAAAATAATATGTATAATATAAAATAATTTATGAAATATATTATTATTATTAAATTAATTATTTTATAATTTTATAAAATATTTAATAAGTCCTTTTTAAATAAAGTTGTTTAATTTCGAAAGGTTTGTTTAAATAATTTTGATAAATTTGTTTAAATAATTTCTATAATAAATTAATTATAATTTCAATAATGAATCATAATTTAATAATAAACAATCATTTTAATAACAAATTAATAATAATTTTAATAATAAATTAATAATTTTTCTTTTTAATACTAATGTTGAATAATAATTAATTAGTTATAATAAATAGTAATTAATTAATTATAATAAATAGTAATTAGTTAATTTTAATAAATAATATTTCTTATATTTTTTATTTAATAATAATTTAAAATATTTTTAATTATTAATAATTTTGAGTATTTTTAATTAATAATAATTTTAAATAATTTTACTAATAAATAATTTAAGTTATATATTTTTAATTTTTTTTTTACTTTATAAGATACAAAATAATTACAAAAAATATCATTTAATATTTAATAAACCTTTCATAAATAAATTTATTTAATTTAAAAAATAATTAAATGAATTGAAGAAAAAAAGTTGACCGCGTGGAATCGATCCCTGACCTCACGCATAGTAAATAAGCAGATGATTTACCAATCGAGCTACGAACTCGTTGCGGAAAATTAAAATTTAATTGTATAAAAGCTAAGCATGAATTTCGAAGGCTGATTTCTCCGAATTGACTGGCCATTCGGCGGAATTACATTGAGGGGTGAACACCCTAAACGAGTACTACTATTACACCAAGTCTCGATCCCAAATGAATTTCCTTAGTCGTGCCTTCCCTTTGTTAGGTAAAAAAGCAGAAAACGCAAACTGAAACCATTTCTGGATTCCATGCATTGTGTTTTTCTTCAATAAACGCATACTGCGTTAAAAAACCTTCATTATTTTTTTAATCGTTCACGAGTAAGGAAAATGTATTTTTAAACATGAAAAAAAGAATGTCTTTTCTTGGATTCGACAATCTTAATAAAAAAAAACAACTATTTGTTACATTATTTTAACACAATAAACAAGTTAGAAAGCTAGAAAAATAATTCCTTTATCTAATTTACTCGGTTCTCTATAGACGTGATTATTTATGGCTGTCATTTATGATCTCCTCTTCTCTCTCTCCTCCATATAACAATCTACGTCAGAATAAAATTTATGGAATCATTTCAACGGCGCCACTTATTGAATAGCTTTGAGAATTGTTTAGTCTCCTGTGGTTGGCTCCATTTTCTTTTTTTACTTGCTTCTTTCGAAAATTCATTCAATTTTGTTGCTTGTTGAAATTGCACTTTTAAAGTTAATCCCTCATGAATAATCAGGGGAACATTATGTAACCAAGCACTATCACATCACAAACAATTTACGACAAGTATTCTCAAGCAGTTGTCTGAGAGACATATTTTGGTCCGCCGTGTTCACATTAAATCAATTTGAAGCTCAAAGTCCTCGCGTTCGCGTGATGGAGTCACAGCTCAGTAGTCGTTACTTTGATCGTGATCCAACATCCCCCCTCGTGTTACTTCAATGGGCAACAGTCTGACGTATTTTGGACCAGATTCAGGTGACAGAATTTCGAGATCGGATTGAGATTTGAATCCCCGATGATAAATAATCTCTCTCTCTCTCTCTCTCTCTCTCGTTCCTCTTCCAAACTAATTGAAAGAAAGGAAAATTGTAGTGTCGGAGGCTCAAATGATGGCGAGATCAGCAATAGTTTAATTGTAATATTAAGCTCATTGAACGAAACACGCAATCACCTTTCTTTCCTCTGTCCTTTGATTACAAAAAATGACATGTTGTTGAAATTCCTCTAAATAATCCAAAATCTTTACAAAGCTTTCGTTACTTTCTTACTTTTCTGTGTAAATATAGAGAACGCGTACACTACTCTTTGTGGGAAATTCAATAACGTGAAGAAATTATATAAATTTAAACAAAACTTGCAGATTAGGACATACAAATAATTAAAATTACAAAACAAAAATGCATGCATGGGCTGAGCGAAACACTCTCTAAAATTCTCAATGAGCCATTTATGAAAGGCTCCCTAAAGGGGTCTCGAAATGTTTGAACCCTCATTTGTGATTGCTGTAAGTGGTTTTCAGTAATCAATAAGCATCGCCGATTGTGCTATCAACTTAGTTGAACGGTTCTGGCTGCTGGTGGATTTTCGTATCGGGAAATCGCCTCTCCCCAGCGCATAATGCCACGACAGTGATGTGTGTGTAGATCGTAGAGAATGAGACATGTAGAATTCTCGGAAATAGATTGTGTAACATGGCATCATCACAGAACGATGGATACCTTTTCCGCATAGAAGTTATGTGTGTCGCGTACACAGTATTCTTCTCATGTTTTCGTTTAACCTTGAATATTGCCTACAATGTATGTCTCTACAGTTTGTCTATGTCTGCTGTGACATGCGTCTATGTGCAAAAATTCTGTTAAAGCTGAACCACAGACGCCTTCGGCTAAAGTGGATTCCCCAAAGCAACCAGAAGCTTTGGTGAATCTGATTATAATATATTATGTACAATGAGTCCCATCACAATGTGGGCCACATAATGGACACTTACATCTAAGGTACTACAAAATGAGCATTTTTTCACAGAGCGTCTTATTCATCACCATATCGGACAAACATCTGACACTGTTGAATAATACACACGATTCAACTTACTCCATATTATGATGACTCTGAATAGAAGACGAAGTTCCATCTCTCGAGCATTGAAATCCCAAAACTATGTTTTAGCAACATGTTATCCTTTCACGTGTTTCTCGGGATGCTTAAGCCTTCTTCAGGTCCGCTTTTTCCATGGTCTTCGGGTATGATTGATTGATTGATTGAATATTAACGTCGCACTGTTCAGCTACACGAGGGCTTTTGGCGACGGACCACGTAATTTTGAACCATGGTCAAGTGACGTGGACGACACCTGAGCTGGCACCCCCTCTCCTAACTACCACACCACACCAACGGGAGGACGTTTCAGCTCTCGACAGATTTAACGTGCATCGCTGCCCTACACGGCGGTCTTCGGGTATGTGGTCTATTCAGAATGTCGATCGATCGGAGATTCTCTCGTCGGGCAGGGAGTTACTGTCTAGTGGGTCCATACAGAGGCCATCTGAAATATTAATTCACAACATGATATTGAAAATCTGCGAGATTCGATGACACGACGAGTACAGGCTCTCATCTCTGTACCTGTTTGCTACACGAAATATAGATGTTGGGTATTATTTTTGTGTTATTGGTCTGTAAGTTTGATTGATTATTTTAAAAAACTATAAATAATACGCGGAATAAATGTTATTGTTATCTGAAAATTCTTTCGTAGTATTGCGCAATTTTCAAAAATGATTGTATATTTTGGAGGAAAAAACAAGTTTTGAGGTACATCAGTGCTTCTCAAATTTTCAATGTTTGTGACGCGATTTTCAATCATAATTTTCAACGTGCCCCCCCCTACATACAATAATAATGTATAGAATGCAATGATAATGTACTTTGACGTCAAGCTACAATACGACTTTACTTATAAACCGTACAAATTATCGAGATAAGTATTAAATTTTGTATATGAGACAAGCCCATAAAAGTGAATAGTAATTATTAAACTTGTTCAAATGAGTATTGACAACTCAATTGTATCAAATACATCGTGCAGAACTGATACATCAATAAGTATATCATATCAGTGTAAATGTGTCGGAATGTATTTTGCTTTGTTTCTTTTCGGTAAATTAATAATTTTTATTTAAATACCTTTTCATTTTTGACTTTTCGATATGCTCGTGCCCCCCCCGTAGGATTACTATATTCCCCGTAGGACGTACCTCCCCCCAGGGTACGTCCCACAGTTTGAGGGAGGCTGATGTACATAATTCTGTTTGACAGAAAATACAGTTTCATGCTCTTGATTAGTAATGGGTGGAAAAGGAATCACACAGAACAATTTTGAATGTTAGAGAATAAACTGACATAACCGAAATGGTACTATCTCTTCTTTACTTCTCTTTCATTAAAAAAAGTATATGCATTTAGTGACTATTTAAGTGCTTTAGTTGTTTTTGCTTCTGTTGAGAAAGGAAAACAATATCTGAAGTCAAAATCGTTGACATCGAACTTTTGATAACTTTCATTGAATAAATACTTATTTCTTAAAGCAGGAATAGTGTTTGTATCTCCCTTACGGATTATCATTAAAGAATAGTGAAGAAAACCATTGAAAAATAATGTGCTAATATAATTTCAATATTAAAGTATATTTACCAGTTTTACATTTAAGCATTTGGTTCGAAGTTGGCACTGAAAGACACGCAAGGTTGGCGCATCTAGTGTTCAGTTTTGAAAAGCAACGACTTAACATAAATACCGTTTTTATTCCTTAGTATCAAGTTGATGGGTTCTAGTTTCAAATGAAACTTTTAAGTCTCTTGTGTTCTAATATGGCCTATAGCCAAATAACAGTAGTAATTTTTTTAAAAATGCTACACCTCATGCCACTAGTGACCATTGAAGAAATGAAGATTTAAGACTAACCACACAAGGCTTATCATATAAAGGCTCAAAATAAAACAAGTTGCCGTGATCTTTGTGAAGGCTGTTTTTCGGTTAATGTTAAAGAATAGGACCCGAATTAGGTACATTTTTTCAGATATAAAAGAAATGAAAAATTAATTTTATATTCTGGCTTCCTTATCCCTTAGAGAATAACATATTTCATCATACTTCCCATTTTGGACAGAGCTGAGCCATTTCTTCTGGTATAAAATGTGATTCGAGTTTTTTCTCCTATACCGTAATGTTAAATGAGCTGTCTTTTCACGTGTTAAAATGAAAAAAAAAATACTCAAGGAATATTTTGAAATTTTAGAAACACTATATTGTTAATAGATGTATGATTTATAATGTTGCAAATTTTCATGAAAATTGAGGCATTTTTCTGTCTGAAAATGTGCTCCGCGTTTAGTTCAGGCTCTCGTACTTTTGCCGAAAACAGCCTTAAGTAAACACGCGTTCGCGATTGGATGTCATGGGATTAAATCCAAATATTTCGAAAAGAGGGTCTTAGTTTTCTAATACCTTTAAAAAATCAGTGGATCTCAGAATCGGAATTATGGAATCGGGTACACATTTAAAAATCCTCCATTGCTATGCTCATTTCAGATCACTTCACCATGGATGTTGAGGGCCGCTCCTAGTGGGCGGGCGCCTCTCGCGGGTGGCCGAAGCAAGGAGCGGTCGCAAGCCTCCTATCGATCAAGCAAAATGTTTTACAGCCTTCTCAAAATAAGTCGAATAAATATGCTGAATTTTAAATAGTTATTGAGAAAAATCAAAATAAGTCACGATTTTCCGATAGCATATCATAATTTAAGAAAATAGAATGTTAGTACACGGTGTGTAAGTCCATTAATGTCTACTCTAAACACAAATCCTTCATTTGAAAGCAAAATTCGTGGCAGAGCCGACAATAGAAAAGACTCTTGCTGATCAGAGGCCCTTTGGGTAAATGCTTAGCAAAGACGTCTCAAAATTGATTTTTGCAAAAGTTGCCTCCCAAAAATTTCCAATAGGGTGAATATTATCTAAGACATAGGAGTGTTTAAATTTAATATGCATTTGAGGAGAGAAATTAGACGTTTTCAATTTAATAATAGCTTTACAATTTAGAAAAATAAAAGAGAGATTGTTGTTGTTGATGCCACCTGATCGGCAAAGGCCAGTTCGAGGTCCACGAAATTCATCTTGGCAAAGGGCTAAGTGACGCCTGTTGTTAGCCGTAACTTTGAGCACCATACAGGTGACAGCACGATTTGGCTCGTTTCCACTCCAATTTTGAGGGAGGACATCTGGGGGTGGTCAGGGGCCTTCCACCAACCACACGAGAGGACTTGCGATTCGACGGCTATTTAGAGTACCCTCATGCCACAAATGCCATCCATGTCTTCTCCGGGATTCGAACCCAGTCCCTACGGCACCGCAGTCAGCATCGCTAACCACTCTACCGGTTGGGCGACTACACAAGAGAGGAAAGGAGGGATTTGTGTCAATTTGCATTTCCATTAATGTTTTACTCTTTATACTTATACTGGTAGATGAATTTATAACGTCAACTTTAAATATTAGTCAAATGGAAAACTCTCTAGCTATGGTGGTCCATTAGGTGTTTGCACGCAGGCGACTGTTACTCAAGGATCGGTTCCGTGTAAATTTTGTCACATATGCTGATGTTTTCAAAACATTTAACTCCTGATCGGACGGAATTGGTTTCAGACGCTTCGGCTAAATAGAAAAAAAATGTCACGAAAAAATTCTTCTCGTCAGTCTCGTTACTGCCCCTTAAAATCTCGAAGCAGTTTAACAATTAACAATCCAGCTGATGGTTAATCTAAGAGAAATATATATATATATATATATATATATATATATATATATATATATATATATATATATATATATATATATATATATATATATATATATATATAGTTGCATTATATCTGTTGCGGTTTCATTGTTTCGAAGTCCTCCAAAATTTCCTCATCGAATCAATACCATCCTCCCTGGAAACGAGACTATTTTTCTTCACGCACCCCTTTCGAGTCTTAATGCTCTTTTAAAATCCCATTTGCATGTGTGGATCGTCAAAGCGTAAGAATCAAATTCCGTGCACATCACTGTCAAATTGCACGAGGAAAATGCGTTTAGAGGAAGTCTCGTCTCTCTTAACGAGAAACGCCCACTCATCTGCCACAGCAGCCTATCAGTACGGAGAGCCAAGCTTGAGTTGAGTTGGAAATCATCGCAACGAGTGTTTGTTAGTCTTGAATGTGGAGATAAATCACACGAAAACTGAGGATCTATCAAATTTGTTATTTTTCCCCTAAGCCTTAATGACGAATGGTCAGGCTCGTTCTCGCATATTTCTTTTTAATTTACTTTTTGTTTTTGCTCGTTTTGGAGGGCTAAACGCTACTCACCTTTCGTTTAAATCGAACCCCAATATTCACTTACGTGGGCGGGTGTTTATCCAGTCATTAAAAGATGGCGATATTAAATGGATCAGTAGAACGGCATCCAAATCAGTGTCTATTTCCTGCCATCGACATGGAACACACTTTAATAGCTTGGAGTCACTTGGCAACGCACGTATATATTAAGAACCAGCTGATACTCGGAGCATTAAATGAATAAAATACGTGTAAAAAACAGATTTTTCATAATCAATATTTTTTTTCCCATTGAGTAATATTTAAAGCTTCTTGCAAGGCTAAAAACTTACGAAAGAATCATTTCAAAACGCTCTCTTGTCTTGAATAATTTCTCATACAAATATTGTTGAACAAAATTATAGATAACGTTTCCATCGACTCGCCTAAGATACCAGTTATCCTTCAAAAAGTGGAATAGGCAAGTAAAAAAAATTCAAACTACTCTTTCCCGTTTCCTCTCTTGTGACTTAAAGTTACTGGTTCCCCACATAATAAAGTAGAAAAGTTATTTTTAGGACAAATATGTGAATAAAATAAACCAATGACGCATTTATGTGCTTGCTTGATCGATCGCACTGAGAAACAACACGAGTACAGAGCTCATCCTTTTCGGGTAACGAGGAGGATACCTACGCTCGCACTCTGTTCTCCGAGCTTCTACACCACGAAAAAGTTAAGACTTTGAGCCTCAACAGAGGTCATCCTTTCTACTTGGCAGGTCTAGTGAATTCGAATTCAACTGCAAATAAGTTGGCCACGTGTTTGCGACCCCCACTACTCGGCTACAAAGGAAGCATTACACATTTGGTAATGAAGTAGATAAAGACTTTATATGAAAACAATGACTGTGTGTGAGTGAAATAGTAAAGTAACTGTGGCGACTTATTACAAAAACAATATTCGCACTACGGAGAAGGATAAAAACTACTCAACTTTTGATTAAATGATTATTGTGTTCGGTTTACATTTTTCCCGGCAACTAGTCAGCCATTGATGTCCGTTCTCTATGTATGCATTACATCTGTGTACCAAAATTCATTTAACCTTTAATATTATTGTAAATAAAATCATTTCCTGTGACCCTGTGAACACACCATCCGCAAAACTCGCCATTAACGACTGCTGTATAACTGGAAAATCAGGTACATTTATGCTATAATTCTAAACTTTTCCCATTTTAATTTAAAATGGCTACTAATAGTGATGATTCTTCCACATTTAATCTCGGTGATACAAATACCGAAATACATAAAGTAGCAGTTAAGCCACCAGTTTTTGGGCGAAATAAACCTAAATTGTGGTTTTTACAGCTGGAAGCACAATTTTCTAACAGCGGTATTTCGAACGACACAACCAAATATAATATCGTTGTTGCTGCTCTAGATGAGAATGTTTTAGATTTTGTAGTGGATATATTATCAAATTCTCCTCATGATGATCAATACGAAACGTTAAAAAATGCCTTGTTAAACAGATCAGCCGATACTGAGGAGTCAAGGTTAAAAAATCTGTTGACTGATATGGAACTTGGCGATCGACGCCCGTCCGATCTCTCACGGCAAATGAAGAGCTTATCAGGCAGTTCTATTTCTGATGAACTTATTAAATCGTTGTGGCTACAAAGGCTTTCACAGCAGACACAAGCTATTTTGTCGATTAGTAAAGATTCATTAAATAATATTGAAGAAATGGCTGACAAAATTATTGTTGTTTACAGTTCACCCGAAGTATGCTCGGTAACAAACAATAATTCGTCGCCAAAATCAAAGGACCGTAATAAATTAGAGGCGTTGAAAGCAGACATAGCGGCTTAACAAAAAAATTCGATGAATTTTCTCAAAATTCTAGGCAACGTAGTAAATCAAGAGAATACAGCAGACGCACTAGATCTAAATCTAATTCATCCCGACATGTATTTTGTTGGTATCATTTTAAGTTCGGAAATAATGCCAAGAAGTGTGTACAACCATGTCAATTTAAAAGAGATGTTTCGGAAAACGAATAGGCAAATTGCTTGAATTGGCCGGCGATACTGGCGAAAAAAGTTGCCGCTTATATTTATACGATAAATCAACCGGCAAACAATTTCTTATTGATACGGGAGCTGATATATCAGTAATTCCTGCAAATAAACAAAGAAATAATAAAGTATCAGATTTTACATTATTTGCCGCGAATGGTTCAAAAATTAACACTTTTAGCACTGAAATGCTTAAATTCGATCTTGGACTTCGCCGACAATTTACTTGGTCATTTATTATAGCAAATGTTTCAAAAGCTATTATAGAGGCAGATTTTCTCAAAAAATTTGGATTATTAGTTGATTTAAAAAGAAAATGTCTCATTGATCCCTTAACATCCTTGTCTTCATTTGGTAAAATAGTTACAATACCGAATTTTTCTCTCACAACAATAGTTTCTTCCGGATATGATTCTTCAGTAGCTAAACTTTATAGTGAATTCAAGGAAATAACATTTAATAATTCATTCATTAAAAAACCTAAACATTTAGTGATGCATCTTATCGTAACAAATGGTCCACCTGTCTCAGCAAAAGTTCGTCGCTTGGCACCTGACAAGCTTAAGTTAGCGAAAAAGGAATTCGAGTTTATGCTGGAACAAGGGATTTGCCGACCTTCTAATAGCCCGTGGGCAAGCCCATTACACCTAGTATGGAAGAAAACAGGGGATTGGAATTATCGAGCTTTGAATGCCGTAACACAACCTCATAGATATCCCATTCCTCACCTGCATGACTTTTCTCATAATTTACATGGATGCACTATATTTTCAACTCTCGATTTAGAAAGAGCCTACCAGATACCAGTTAAATCATCTGAGATAGAAAAAACTGCCATCTGCACACCTTTCGGTTTGTATGAGTTCACCAGAATGACTTTTGGATTGCGCCATGCAGCTCAAACTTTTATGCGGTTTCTTCATTCCATATTTCGGGGCTTACATTTTTGCTTCAGCTACATTGATGACATTCTCGTTGCTTCAAAAGATGAGGCCCAGCATATCAGTAATCTTAAACAAATTTTTCAAAGTCTTCAAGAAGCTAGCCTTGTTATAAAGGTTGCAAAATGCCAATTCCTACAAACTGAAGTTGATTTCTTAGGCCATCATATTTCTGTCAATGGCATTGAGCCATCAAAGGAAAGAATAAGAGTAAGAAGATTTCAAGCTTCCTGAGACTGTAAAGGAGTTGCACACAA
The DNA here is from genome assembly GCA_019973935.1 of Trichonephila clavipes. Taxonomy (NCBI): domain Eukaryota; kingdom Metazoa; phylum Arthropoda; class Arachnida; order Araneae; family Nephilidae; genus Trichonephila; species Trichonephila clavipes. The sequence goes on along the minus strand of BMAU01000044.1, from coordinate 793,745 downwards.
AGATACTTAGGAGTTATCAATTTCTACCATCGGTTTATTCCTAATGTTGCTGAAAATCAAGCCGTTGTAAACTACTATTTGAAGGGAAAGAAAAGTAATGACATAAACAAAATTCATTGGACAGAAGAGTCAGTTCAAGCATTCGAAAACAGCAAGCGATAACTGTGTAAAGCGACAGTGCTAGTTCACCCATCAGAAAAGGCACAAATTTCCTTAATGGTTGATGCATCTGATAATGGCATTGGTGCCATGCTACAACAATTAAAGCATGGAGTCTGGAAACCCCTTAGTTTCTCTCTTTTCAAGGAAACTAACTGATACCCAGAAACGATACAGCACTTACGACATAGAGCTGCTGGCTGCATACTCTTCAGTAAAATATTTTAAACATTTTTGAAAGGTAGAAATTTTACAATCATCACCAACCATAAGCCATTAATTTATGCATTTCGCCAGAAACTGAATAAAGCCACGCCTCGTCAACAAAGACATCTGGAGTATATTGCCCAATTTACTGTCGATGTACCTGGAAAAGACAACACCATTGCCGATGCTCTGTCTCGAATAGACGAATTGCACCTTCAACAAGCAACTGATTACGAAGATATAACAAATTCACAGGAAATGGATGAGGAGTTAAGAGATTCTTTCTCTTCCCATAACTCTTCTCTAAAATTAGAAAAAGTTCCAATATTTTGCTCCAACCTCGACATATTTTGCGACTGCTCTGCAAAGAAGAGACCTTATATTCCAAAAGCATTCCGGAGAATTGTGTTCAACAATATCCATAACCTAGCACATTCTGGAATAAGAACCTCCACCAAATTGTTAACTTCAAAATTTGTTTGGCCATCAATAAATAAGGACGCACGTTCTTGGGCTAGAAGTGGAATTAAGTGCCAAAAGTCCAAAGTCACACGACATGTAGAGAGTCCTTTCCAGCAATATCACAATGTCACTAACCGTTTTACAGAAATTAATTTAGATATTATTGGTTCCTTACCATCATCTGAGGGATTTCGCTTCTGTTTAACTATCATAGATCGATATAGTCGATGGATGGAGGTATTTCCAATGCCTGACATTCGAGCAGAAACAGTAGCAAATAACATACTAAAAAACTGGATTTCACGTTTTGGAACACCATTAGTCATTACCACTGATCAAGGAACACAGTTTGAGGCTCAGCTCTTTCAAGAACTTTCAAAATTAATAGAATTTAAAGGCAACAAAACTACAACATATCATCCGCAAACAAATGGCTATATAGAACTCTGGCACCGTAGTCTTAAAGTGAGCATAATGTGTCATGAAAACGAAAGTTGGACTAGATCACTTCCCATGATATTGCTTGGATTGAGAACAATTTGGCGTGCTGATTTTTCGAAGCTACACCAGCAGAATTACTTTATGGTGAAAGAATTCGTTTACCTTGCGATTTCTTTGAAGACACCCTGTTTGAACCTCAATCTGAATTTGTCCAAACACTTAAAGCAACCATCAGAGATTTCAAGCCAGTTCCTTTTTCATTTCACAGCAAGCAGAAACCTTTTATCTTCAAAGACCTCAAAGATTGTTCCCATGTATTCGTCCGCACTGACAGTGTTCGTCGGAGCCTGCAACCACCATATCATGGACCCTATAAGGTTATCAACCGATTTGACAAAGTTTTTACACTTTTCATTAAATGTAAAAATGTTAATGTTTCAATAGACAGATTGAAATCATGTTTTTCCGACAATTCTTCAGAAAGTGACATTGAATCTAGCATTGGAGAAGATACACCTAATAAACCTGCAGAAATACCAGTGAAAAAGATCAGAGAGATTTGCTCTATTGCCCCTTCCTACTTCAACCAGAGCGACAAGAGGTGGACGTCAATTTCGTTTACCAGTACGTTATCAATGAGATACATTTTTGTTACAGTATCTCACTTGGGGGGGGGAGTATTGTGGCGACATATTACAAAAACAATATTTACACTACGGAGAAGGATAAAAACTACTCAACTTTTGATTAAACGATTATTGTGTTCTGTTTACATTTTTCCCGGCAACTAGTCAGCCATTGATGTCCGCTCTCTATGTATGCATTACATCTGTGTACCAAAATTCATTTAACTTTTAATAGCATTGTGTAAATAAAATCGTTTCCTACATAACTTTCTTGCTACGAAGATACTTATGTATTTATACAACTATTATATTGAGAAACATATGTAACGAAAAACCATCATTTATAATCGCAAAGAATTGTTTCAGAAACTTAGATACCCAGCACCACGTATGTTCTTTTTTTATTTTTTTTCTGATGCTTTTGATGGCTTTTAAGTTTCGGAAAAGCGGTACTCTATATCAGAGGTGACCAACTGAAGTGATGTTGCGGGCCACTTCGGAAGAACTTTAAAATCCCGCGGGCTGCATTTAAAAATATATATCTTTATATCAGATTTGGATCCATTACAAACATTTGTTGGAGTGAAAATTTGAAACAGACTGATATATTATTATTCTTTTTCATGCATACAAACAAAGGTAATATAATAATAATAATGTAATGATCAAATCAGGCTTAATTTATTTAATTAGTGAGATATCTGTTTATCAACTCTTTCACTTAGTTTTTGCAAGTCGATCTCAATGCATGTGTATTTGCGTATCGTAATTGATGTTGCAGATTTTCGTGCGTTAAGTTTGAGTACGACTTATGTTCGATAAATTTCAATTTAGATAATAAAAAAAGAGATTCGCAGTAACTGAAGCAACGTGATAAAATATTAAAAGTTATGGGATTTAATTTTTTTAAATCTCTTTAAACAAAAAATATTATACAAAATAGTCGAATTTTGTAAAATTGTAAAGCTTCTCGCGGGCCGCAAAATTATTCAAGGCGGACCGTGGGTTGAACACCCCTGCTCTATATAAAAGCCATCGTACAAAATCTTGCAATTAGAGAGGAGGAACCAACGAGTCACTTATTCTTTTGTGATTTGAAACCTGTTCCTCTGAGAGCAGAACCGATTTTTGAGTGTTTCTCATTTTTTCGGAAGAACGGGTTAACAAAAAAAATCAGATTCCCTATTAGCTGCTATCTCAAGTACACTCATGTCCATAAATTAAGGATAATAAAGTTCAGGCAAAGAAAGAGAGAGAGGCAAAACAAATTTGACTTATTTGTAAAGTATTTATTAAACAAAAGGTAAAGAGCAAAAAAGATGCTATATGTTTGACATAAATAAAAAAAATTGCGATTTTTACTTCCAGAAGCAAATTTAAAAAAAGAACCTATTTACAAAAAACAGTATAACATAGTATGATGGTTAATGCGGAGTATGTCTCCCGGCCGATGCAATACAGGCCTTACAAGGCCTAGGCATGCTGAGTATCAAATTATCAATCTGATCTTGGGGAATATTACACCACTCATCAAGCAATGCCCTCCGAAGTTCTGGTAGACAGGTGGGAGGGGGTTGACGGGCTGCAATTCGTCCACCAAGCATATCCCACACATGATCTACTGGATTCAAGTCTGGTGAGTATGCTGGCCAATTCATACGGGTGATATCCTCCGATTGAAGGCATTCGTCTACAATGTTTGCAAGGTGAGGATGGGTGTTGTCATCCATAAACAGAAATTCAGCACCCATGGCGCCCCGAAACAAACGTTATTCCAGAATGGCATCCGATAGATGTGACCTGTCATCGTTACACTCTAAACATGCAGGTCAGTTCCGGAACCAAGAATAATTCCTCCCCAAACGAGCCATCCTGTACCACGGTAACGGTGTCGTCCAATGGTGTTCTCTTGGTAGTAACGGGTACCTGGCGCTCTCCATATTAAAGTCCGGCGAGAAGCAGACTGCAAACTAAGCCTGGACTCGTCGGAGAAATCATCACACAAGACCACTGTTGTGGTGTCCACAATGCATGCTCTCTACTCCAGGTTAATCGCAGGCGACAGTGAGTTGCGGTAAGTGGAACACATCTGACAGACCTACGAAATTATAGACCAATGTGCCCTAAGCGTCTGTACACGGTCTGCCTTGTGAAACTGTCGTACCGGTAGCTGAAGAGAGCTAACGAGACAGGTCTGATGCTGTTCTCCGTCTGTTTCTTTTGGCAGTAACTGCCAAATACTAGTCCTTATTCGTCGTTGTAACTCGGGGCGACCTGTGCTATAACATTTACTCACATTGCCATCATCTTGGAATCGTTGCCAAAGCCTGGAGATGACACTCGGGGCGATTCCAAGTTCCTCGGATACTTTCAGCTTGCGTCCATATTCCAGTCGTCTAATAATTCTACCACGTAAAAAATCATCCAAATGCTTTCTTTGTGCCATAACTATGCGGTAATTGCACTGAAAGGTTCTTAAAGCGCTTGTGAACAGTTTTACTTCTTTGCCACCATTCCTTATATACCCCTCTCTCACACTCTCGTCATTGTGACGTACTATCCGCGCCCTCTGGTGGTTTCCTGTAATTTGCATATTCTTCTTCAAGGTGTGTGTAATAATTCTACAGGTGAAATTTTTATTTTAGAGTTCAATTTCTGTATGATTCTGAATTATCCTTAATTTATGGACATGAGTGTAGTAGAAAGCAGTGGAAATCGCTGGAGCTTTCTCTTCGCAGTCAGTGCTCTGCGTTCATTTCTCTCTGTGCTCTTTAGGAATTCCTTTTTCTTTCTATTATTTAACAGGTGGAAAAAATGGAGAACTCCGAAGAAGGAAGTCGTTATTTCCCACGTATATCAAAAATATGCGATTTTATGCATTTGAATTAGAACGCTCGCTTGTTGTATAACCGGATCAAATTGAAATACTTAAAAATTAAAAATAACTTTTTTATAATTATTATACATAATAAACGAAGTATGCATGTTTAATTGATGTGATACGTATTTAAATGAAGCATAAGTTGGCATAGTTGAATAATATTTTCTATACAACCTGAAAACAAAAAATAGTTCTCTGCTACGACACGTTGCCTCATGGTCAACTGTTTGTCACCTCTTAATTGGATATAACAAAAAATGCATTGCTGAATATTAAAATAAAAATATTCCGTGAGATGTATCAAGTAGCCTCTTTTTGTTTACTTAACTGTACCATTATGGATATAAAAGTTTGAAAATAATAGTTGATCCCACAAAAACACAAATCAGAATACTTTATACACAGCAACAGAAGAGACCTATTTACCAAAAATGATTGCTTTTTGTATCGCATCTGGTAAGATCATTAATTCTTTTGAATGGATGCGAATAAAATACATCTCTCTCAACAATTTACTAACATCTGATATTAAGTAAGCAATCTATTCACTTTAGAAAACTAAGAAAATCCTACGTAATTGAAATAAATCTATAAGACTTGCATTCTAGAGAGAGAGTGACAACAATTTCACACATCACTTACTGGCTTTGTCAACTCTTGATTTATTGAACAATAGTATTGGAGGGATTTGTTTATTAAAACACATGCAAGAATTAAGAAATGCTTCCCCTTCAAAGAGAACCGTTATTCACATCCGGAAGACATTTATTCAGTGTTGTCAGTGTTGCTGTTTTGAAAAACCCCAAGAAAAAAGGCTCAAGGTTAACTATAAAAGAATAAGTCATGTAATTCAAAACATACAGAAGAAAACATTAAGTGCTAGGGCAACAACTCCGAGCATTCAGATAATGAATTCATGTACGTCCTACATGATGCTCGTTTATTTAACATTTTATCCAAACATTGTCGTGAGCGTCAGAAGAAAAAAAAGCAGAATGAGAAGTTTGCCTCGGGTGAAATTAAAAGGACGGAAAAAAGTTACAATTATTGCAACTGACAAAGGAGGCATAAAAAGTGAGAAATAGTCGGAGTCAAGTCTGAAGAAAACAATAAATAAGAACTAAGTTAAGACGGCCGTGAGAAACGCGACCATTTCTCCAAGTGAAAAAAAAAGGGCGGGGGTAATTTTTTTAAAGGATAAATGCGAAAAAAAGGGAAAAAATACATTGTTATATTTGCGTACACAAAAGAAAAGAAATGCCTTAGAAAAAACAGCAGCTTCTGAACAATTAAGAAAGTAACTATTAGTAATAATTTTTCTCCTCCTCTATTTATAAATTCTTATTGACCTGTTTCTTTTCCTTTACGCATTATTTTGGGCACTTTAATTCTATTGTAAAATTAGAATTCTAAAAGCTTTTAGAAAACTGCAATACAGCAAATAGTCAGTCATTTGATCTAAAGATCTCGTAACAGAATAATTTTGAAATTTGTAACGATTTTTTGAAACATTTTAATGAAGAATTTGTCTTTCAAAAGTAAACTTTCCTCTCTCTCTCTCTCTCTCTTTCCTTTTCTACAATATACATTAAATGTTAGTATAGAGATTCTTTTTCGGAAATATATGATTTTTTTATTAAGGTCAACCTCTTTCTACGGGTTTTAAATTGAATGCAACTGTCATTGTTTTTGAATTAGCATTGATGTTTAGTAAATCTGGAGGAACAAAATCTTCACAATGGCGTGGTGTGGAAGACTGAACAGTGGAGTACGCATTTAAAAGTCCTGATCATTATTTGATAGATTCAAAGTATTGAGGGCCATCGCAATTGACTTCGTGTTCATTCTTAGTGTGATGTTGATAAAATAATCAATCTAAAACTACACAAAGACTACCGAGAAATCTTACTCTTCTTCTCCCACTACGCCCTGTGAAATATTCGAGATCGAATTCGATTTAACATCATCCTTCTCTTTTTGTTGAAATCGTTATTCGAAATGGTTCGATTCGTACATCATCGGCCGCCATCTTGCGTCCGTAACCTCTTGCCTACCTAGGAAGAAATGAAAGGCGACTGGAATTAAGCAATCAAACCAAAATCGAAATCGTTGAACGAGTTTGCATAAGTATAGAGCTTTAGCTTTTGTATTTCAGCCTTAGCAAGTTGGACGAAGTTTCTTCTATTACTTTGTCTTTCTTCTAAAGTCTAGGGGCACCACAAGACTCGTGGGTTCGAGTCCTGGTGTCGTGTAAAGAAGCTGATGCATGTTAAAGGGATCCAGGCTGAAAGTTCTCACATTGGCTTGATACGAAAGCATGGGGTGCCAGCTCACACTTAATCCGATTTAAAAGGATGAGGTGTGTCTCCAAGAGCCCTCGTGTTTCATTCTGAGTTAATAAAATGATCTCCCATTCGAATGTTTAACGTTATGCTCATCCATTCCATCCTGGAAGAAACAAAGGGTGTTTGGAGAAAACGGATGAATGGCTTTCGTAACACGCGATGCACGATACCAAGGATCGAAAAAGTCAGACTGTGCAAGGATATTATTTTCTTTCTTGATTTAGACCTGACAAAAGTGAAATAAATGAGTGCGATTTCCAGATTCGATTCTTTTTTCCGACAAGAATCGGATGCGAGTTAAATCAGGAGCTTTCTTCCTTACCTAGAGCGACGCTTCCATTTCTGCCTTGAGGCAGATTTTTAAAACGCAGGGAATAAAGTAAAATAAAGCGAATTGCTCGAAACAGTCAGTTGAATGCAGGGTTCGAAAAAGGGTTTGTTTCATTGTGCGTGTGTTTAACTAAATAAATTATACTTTAAAAGAAACTAAAAAACACGCTTCTATAATGAATCGAAATAAAAAGTAAACAAAATAAATAATAATAAAAAAAAGTGTGTGTGTGTGTGTGTGTGTGCTTATGACCACACGATAGAAGTGATAACTTTAAATTTTGTAATGTTATTTCAGGGATTGGTTAGGCGAGTAAAAAACAAGGGGATATTAATATTTTCCTATAAAATTATTTATTCATTTGTTTGTACTCATAAAGTAATATTTTTGTACGAAATATATACAACCATTTTTGAGAATTAATTGTATTCTAAGAAGGAAACAATAAGTTATAAATCCTTTAGTTACAAAAAATTTTATTTATAAATATCTATAAAAACCGTCAAGCGTTGTTCCGTACTTCCTCGTGTTTCTTTTGGGTCATTTGACATAATTAAATTGAATTTTGATGTTAAAAAATCAACTATAGGTTTTTATTTGTCTTTTGAAAAATCTATTTTAAAATTCCTACTTAAAATCATAACAATTTGTTCAGATGACCCGATCCGGTTTTGTGAATTTTGGTTGTAATTCAATAACATTCAATTCTCTCCATAAATTAATTTAAGCCAAAGGAAAGTAAGACAGGTGAGTTGATTGGGAAGAGTGGAATCTAGGTCACACACAAAAAAAACCTTTAAAAATGGATTTAATCAGAAGATTTATATCATAATCTCTGGCTTATACTAGGTCTTTTGTTATTGTATTTCAGTTTTGTACAATTTTTGTACAAATATATTCGGTGCTGCTGCAAGGAAATTCTTCTTAATTATATTTTGTTTTCTTGTATTTAAATTATTGAACTTTTTCTTAATATCTGTATACTTAATTTTATTTTAAATTTTTAATTGTTTTCATTTTCTGCTTAGGCTCGAAGTATATTTGTTATGTGATTAATAGAACTATTTGTTCATTACCATTCCGATTCGCTTACAAAAATAGATTTTTATTCTTAAGATCACTACAATATTGCTTATGATAATTATATTATTTACTTAGTTCTATAAAAATTTATCCTTTTTCTACATTTTATGTTTAATTCCAGTGTAGAGGATTTCTCTTTTTCTCTAAGCCTATTTTTTAAAAATATTACGCATCATTTTCATGCTTCAACTAGTATTAGAAGGAATCCCGCATTCATTTTAGCAGAGGGAGGTGGCGGGAGGGCAGAAGCCTCACTTAGAATACGCTGGGTGTCTTTGGGAAACTGGGTTTATTAAAAGCCCTCTATCCTATATCGAAGGTATCAGAGTCCTTCTAGGAACTTTAATTTTACGGCGTATTGGTGTGTGTGTGGGGGGACAAATTACAGCCTTTTAGAGTGGCGGAGGAAACGTCCCTTCTTTCCTTTTGTCCGAATGAAGGCAAAAAAAGCCGAATGAGCGTTACATTCCCGAGCGTGACATTCAGTCAAGTTCACTCTCCGGCAAAACGCGCCAGTAGAAGTTATCACTTCAAAAATCTTAATATAAAAATAAAATTATTATCGACAAAATTAATATCATTGGGATAAAAGCGTGGGGTGCTCTATATTAATTGTTATAATTTCTTACTAGTTCTATTCCGAAATGCTGATTTAGTGTAAAAATGTAGTACAAAGCACCCCATGCTTTTACCACAATGACATTAATTTTCTCGTTAATCACATTTTATTCTTATATTAAGAATTTTTTTTTTTTACTTTTTATTTCAATTCACACACACACACACTATAAAAGCCTGTTTTTTTAAAGTTTTTTCTTCCTTTTTTTAGTTTTTAAATCTATCATTTATTTGTTGAATTTTTATCCTTGAATTTGATATTTGGAGCTCGAATTATGTGACTGCTGGAATGAGTATTGCTCTTCAATGGATACTAGTTAATGGGTCTGAAGGGTATTCATTCTCTCCATTTACGGGGCCTCGGGTGAGTCCCCTATCGTTCTATTTCAAAGATTCCGTCTCTAGAGATAAAGGTCTAACTAATAAAAGTGTGTTAAGAAGAAATATTAAATGTCAATCATATTAACACCTTTTAAACGTATTGCTATAATGTTAATTCGTATCATCTCTCACTTCTACACATTGCTTTATCAAAATAAAAAAATATATTTACCAGTTAGAACATAAGTTTGTCACTTTTTAAACGTATTGCTTTAAAAAATATATTTAGCAGTTAGAGCATAAATTATTATTATTCACATGCACGAGTCTTTTTTTTTTCTTCCCATTTTCAGAAAAACTAAGCATCCATCCTACCCTTTTTCACATAAAGAGCACCTTTTACTTTATTTGTATTTACCACAAGCCTATTTGCGGTTTTAGGGTTGCACCTTAATCTTTTAGTCCCTAAATTTGGAATTAGTCGCCAAATCTGGAAATGGAATATGGAATCAGTAGCCAAATCTGAAAATAGTTTATGCAGTTAGTCGCAAAATCTGGAAACGATTTAATGAATTAGTCGCTAAATCTCGAAATAATTAAAATTCTTATTTTTGAGAATCCTGATCAGGTCAAGGAAACAAAATTATGAAATCGTATTGTCATCCACCCTTGATAATTGTGTAAAATTTCGAATTAATCTGACCTGTTAAATTGGGTAAAAATCGAGTTCAAAGATTCCATTACCTACAAGTGAAACTTATAAAAGCATGTTAAAAATCATAAAAAAACCTAAGAATTCGTATCCGATACTTTTTTCGTGTACAACTCTAATTTTGGGATAAATCCCAATGAGTTCTCTTGACTGTCAAAATGAATGAAACTGGATGCATGAAATCAGATTGATTGAGTGATTGAATATTAACATCGCACTGTTCAGCTACACGAGGGCTTTTGGCGACGGACCACGTAATTTTGAACCATGGTCAAGTGACGTGGACGACACCTGAGCTGGCACCCCCTATCCTAACTACCACACCACACCAACGGGAGGACGTTTCAGGTCTCGACAGATTTAACGTGCATCGCTGCCCTACACGGCGGGTCTTTAGTGGTACTGGGCTCGAACCCGTGACAAAGCAAGCCATGGTCCGATACCTATACCACTCGGCTACCGCGGCCACGCATGAAATCAGAGTAGAATGTAATCACGTGGTTGCAGTTATCTACTTCACCTTGCAATAATCTGTTGTGTTGAATTGTATTTTTGATAAGCGCGTAGATTTAACTCAATTTTTTAAGTACAAATAATCCTCGAAAAATGGAGAGATGTTCATAAGGACTCCTACAAACAGATTTTTCGGTGGGGCAGTATTTAGTTCATATTCAATGCAAAGGTAACTAAAAAAAACCGTAGAAACACTTTAAACGGATACTTCCGACTGTATATATATATACTATCTTATTACCTTCTATAATTATTTTAATTGACGGGATTAACTACCTCGTATATATTTAATAATTTCTTCAAAAGAAAATACCGAATTATCAATTTCAAACTGTTTTTTTTTAAATAATATTTTGTAAAATGCATTTCTAAAATGTTATAAGTTGATTATTAGAGTTTTGTTTTTAAAAATAAGTTCTATGTTTACTGATTAACTCCCCATCAAATTTCAATTTGTATTGGATGACCAAGAAGTTTTGTCGGGTTTTGTTAATAAATAGAAAAGCATTCGAATGTTTTTTCAATAAATAATTTTATTCGTTAAAATATCTATCCTCGCGTTGAACAACCCTTTCTCAGCGAAAAGCATTCATTTCCTATAAAGCTTCTTATTGTCAAAAAGCTAGAGATCCAACTTGTCTCTTCAATTCTTCAAAGTTAACTACCACGCACAGGATTATCCCAAGACAAAACTGGTTGATAATCCAATAAGATATGTCTGGGAAATATGGATGAGGAAGGAGGAATTTTCTACTCCAATGTACGTTCTACTTTCTGCTAAAACAATGGATCGTGCCTTATCTGTTCACTTAATTTCTGCTTAGTTCGTGTACATGCTTCCTTGTTTTTTTTCATCTTTTACTTTGAGCCCTTCTGCAAGCATAATATGTTACGAATCTTTGTCTCTAAATCGTCAATTTCATGGCTTACTTGACCAGATGACTTCTAGGGATTCAGTCCTCTGACAGAAATTTTTTTAAATAATCTTTGGACTGTTCTTTAGATAAATGTCCTTTTTCTCCAAAACACTCTTTTTGCAACTTTTGAGGTGTTAGTCCCACATTAAAAGTCATAAAGGAACCTATTATACATTATGCTTCACATGAATTTTAAGATATTAAATTACTGCTTCAAGTTCAGTCAATGACTAAAGTGAAAAGGGAGCTTATACAACGGATAAACAATTCTTAGACTATTGCCCGATCACTAATGAGAACAAACGTTCAAATTCTGGTACATTTCAAAAATGACAAAACTATATATCTTAGCTCTGCCTAATATATTTTTTAATTTACTCTTTACAACAGCCAACCCATACATCCAGATAGTATAGTTAGGTTTAAGTGCTGTGTCGATTTGCTTTATAGACTCATTTTTGCCTAACATGTCACGATAGGGGAGAATCAGTACTGGTGGTGTGACCTTAGGCTCAAAATTACAAGGCACATCAACAGTCCCATTGTAGCTGGAACCTCTCTCCAACATTGGAACCTCGTTGGAATTGTGTTACTCTTCTTTGTTAAAAAAATAATCCATTTTAAGAAATAATGATTTTTGAAATTCTATGGACAGGTACTTGATTTTTTTTGGAGAAATGTGATACTTTTTTTTAGTGAAGACTTTGAGTTTATTTACTCACAAAAAAAAATGCGACTTTCCTTAAAACTATATTTTCTAAATGTGTCAAAAACTATAGTGTTTTAACACAGTTTGTCAACTGGTTTTTGGGTTGTCGTGCATCCTTTATAAACAAAAAGAAAAGTTTCTCGTACATGAATATACTACCAATTTTCAAAATGTAAATATCAGCTTAGCACACATCACTCTTTCCGGTTTCTCTCTTATCTAAGCAATCTCTTTCAATTCCTTCTATTAATTCACTATCTCCCTATATCTTGTTTATATCGTTAATAAAATAAATTTTAAAGCGCTCAATTGAACTGAAGTTTTATTTACGTGATTATCTATAATGACAATACGGCAATTTAAACTAATTATTCAAAAATTGCAAGTACAGTTGTGAGAACCCCCCTGGGTTCCACCCTGGACACTAAGATTAACTTGAGGCAAAGAATGACCAGACGCCATCTGTATAATAATAAATTATATTTATTCACTTAATTCAAAATATCAAACTTCTAATGACAAATATTAGACTACGTATATGTCTACGTAATAAGGTTTAATATTAAATTATAAATAACGAAGTATGAATTCAATCAATAATTACGCTCAATATCAAAAGGGTTTACCGGAATAGGAGGTCTGAGAAATACACGCAACTTATTATTAGCTTTCATTAAACTTGAACTAATTTTATTAAACTAACGCTTATATATGGTAAACGGTACGAAGCTAGAATATATCACCTGGTTGTACTTATGATATCTTCAAGTAGAGGAACCTCCCGAGGCTTCTTCGCTGAATGCTAGCAGCAATACTCTAACATCTGAATCCAATTGAATCCTGCAAATCTCGTCACTACTTCTGCTGGCTCAATCGTCTTCTTCTACGCTAACCTACCATACTCTCCTTAAAAATACCTTATCTACTTTACATATCCCATTTTCTTTTTATAGAGGTGATTGGAAATATACGCGAATTTTTTTTACAATCCCCAAAGACGCCTAAGAGTAATAGTGAAAATGTGCCGTAAAGATTCGTCCCACAGCCACGTTGGCATCATTTTTGGCGAATTAGCAAACCCTTTTTTGGAGATTTGTGTCAAAACTTAAAAGTTTTTTTCTCACATTTCATTTTAAAGTGCTCACAATTTAGCTTAAGATTTCTATACGCTATTGTTTTGGATAACAATACGATAATTTAATTATAGTAAAAAAAATTAATTGGCTGAAACTAATTATTTAAAGATTACAGAAACAGAGCTCCGTTGACTTCATTTTTAGCGACTTGAGACAAAATTTTTTTAAAAAATTTTCTCTCGCTTTAAAGCATTCAAATAAACTGAAATTTTATATACAAGATTGTTTTGGATGATAATACGATATTTTAATGATAATTAAAACAATTAATTGCTACCTAATATTGTGATTCTGTCATATACATACTTATATTAACTGTAATTATTTAATAAAAGGTCACTAAAATGAAACATTTGGTTTGTCACTTTTAACTTAGGTCACTCAGTAGGAGTTGACTTTTTATTCACTGCTGGCCACCGTCAATGCAACATCAAGAAAGACAAGAGATAGCACAAATGATTTAATCAAATGATTAAATTTATAGACTTCTGTGAAGTGTCGTTCCTGCCAGAATCACTAGCCAGAGTAGCCGCCATTGTTGTAGATCACCGCTGCCACACGCCTCGGCATTGATTCAAAGAGACTTTGGATGTGTTCTTGGGGTACAGCAGACAAAGCAGCTTCCACACGTTGCCAAAGTTGATCTGGTGTGGCAGCTGGGGGTGTAATTTGGGTCAATCATTGAGCAATCATGGACCACATGTTTTCTATCGGCGAAAGATCTGGAGAGCGAGCCGGCCAGGGAAGCAATTCAATCTGGTGATTGATGAAGAACCTTTGGACAATGCGTGCCACGTGTGGTCGCGCATTATCCTGTTGAAATATGGCTGTGGCCAAGCCCTGAAGATAAGGAAGGACAACTGGCTCCAACACCTCGGAGATGTAGCGCTGGCTGTTTAAAGTACCAGCAATGCGTACTAGAGGAGTGCGAGAGTGATATCCAATACCGCCGCATACCATAATACCCGGTGAGAGACCAGTGTAGTGGTGCATAACGCAGTTGTTCAGCATCCTCTCTCCACGGTGTCTCCAGACTCGAATTCGACCATCATGGTGTTGCAGACAGATGCGTGACTCGTCAGTAAAGACAACTTCATTCCATTTTACCACCCACAACCTTCTTTCATCGCACCATTGGCGGTGGGGACGTCTGTGGTTCTGCGTCAAGGGTAGACCAAGCAATGGACGTCTTGCAGATGCTACGGTTCGTGATGTGACTGAGCGATCCGTCACTGCCATGCGCACAATTTGCCTGTCCTCACGTGAAGTGGTGCACTGAGGTGGATGCAATCGACCACGTTGGTCTGTCATACCCTCCTGCATCCAATGGTCACATATCTGCATTACAGTTTGGTTTCGTCCAACACGACTACTGGTTTTCCTGAAAGATAATCCGCAATCTCAGTAGCCCACTATCCTTCCTCTGTCGAACTCGGATACTTGATCAGAAGCTGATCGCTGTTTTCTACGAGACATAACTGATCGTTTTTTGAAAAAAAACACAAGAAAAACACAATTGCCTAGCTTGAAATCGTCCAAGCCTTAAATAGCGATTTGAGGTGGCGCCACAGGCTCGCATGGTGTGTATCTACGCTGAAATTCTATTCATTTGCATATCTCACCTCCGCTAATGCATGTTGTAAATTTCATGTTATTTGCATGTTTCCTTCAGGATGTTGCATTTACGGTGGCCAGCAGTGTATTTCTTGTTTATTATTTGTGAAGAGGAGATACAAACTTTGGCAAAATATTAAAAAGGCGATTCAAGACTAAAAACACATTACTAAGAAATCTAAGACCCCATTCCATTTAGAGAAACAAGAATGTCTTGGTGATCGAAAGTGCTTAAGGATCTGAACTTCAAATAGGACTTCTTTTTGTAGATGCCCATGAAAGCATTGGTGCCATAATTTTATTTACTTTCTTTATTACTTCTCAAATCAATCAATACAATCATAATTAAATCTTGATTAACATAATTCTATTGATTAAATACATTTCTATTGATTAAGCACATTCAAATAGCAATCAAACTACAATGTCCGTCGTGTTAAAAACGCTCTCAAGAGACTATCTGTATCCTTCTCTTTTACACCATACCACGCCTGCACGTCGGTCTCTCGCCGAAGGCTCAGCCCAAAACAATTCAACTCTTCCCGCTTTCAAAACCGAACTCTCTCTTCCATCGACCGTACTCTTCGGGGTCAAGCAACCCTCTTCTCCAAAATACATTAACCCTAACGCAGCCACGCCGATTCGCGCCAACATTCCATACTCTTTCGCCAACAGTAGTTTGACACTACAATTGGTGTCGCCTGTGAAATGCACGAAAGATTTCATAGAGAGAAACGTTGTAGCAGCTGAAAGAGCAAACGCAAAATCAGGAATCATTGAGAGGACGCATTCACTGATATGTCACGGCCGCCACTTTCAGCATCTACTTTGAGTCTTTTCTGGTGTTTAAAAAAAATAAAAAATAGTTCACGCAATTTATGATTTCGTTATTTCTCTGCCTTTTCACTGTTGGCAGTTTGATCAGGGACATCTTCATTTACACTTTTCTGGTACTCAGAATAGATTGGAATCCTAGATTCCTCAGAAAATATTGTTTATTTATTTATTCTTATGTACAAAAATCCTCCTTTTCTTTTTATTATACCTAAAACCTTTTAAAAAGTAGCCTGTGTATAAACTGCCTTTGTTTGGGTATCTGTCGACTGGGTGAATCGGAGGTAGCGTGTCCGCTTCGTAAGCCCAAGGTTGCGGGTTCGGTCCCGGCTGGAGTGGATAGATTTTCCGGAAGTGAAATCGTAGGCAAGCACGTTATTTGATTATGTGGTATGTAAGAGATCCCTTGAGTATCAATTTGGTTCTAGTGCTCTCGACAAAACTAAATCACGGCAATATTTAGCATCTGACGAGAGCTTGAATTAAAAACTATTTCATGCGTCCAAATTTAGTAGCTAATGTCGCCACTAGATGATGCCACTATGAAATGGCTCTCGCGTTTGGGGACTTGCCGTGTCTGCAAAGGTTAAGTTGCCAACAAGCAGCCTATTAGAAAAAAATATTTGGGTATGTTCACCGGTACTCTATTTTATGACTAGGTCTGGAACCTTAATTTGCTCATCCGCCCCCCGCTTGAGGAAGAAAGAACAACACTTTGAAGGCCAACTCTATTTATCATGAAGCAGTTTCCATATCCAAGCAAAGGACTCGATTTGAACTCAACGATCCAGATCAATGCCGTTTGGTACTTTGCTGATCGGTCGCCCAACCGGTAGAGTGGTTAGCGACGCTGACTGCGGTGCCTTAGGGACTGGGTTCGAATCCCGGAGAAAACATGCATGTTTGTAAATGAATATTGCCTTTGCGGCATAGGGGTATTCTAAATAGCCGTCGAGCCGCAAGTCCTCTTGTGTGGTGGGTGGAAGGGGAAGAGAGGTGGGAGGCCCCTGACCCCCGCAGGGTTTTCTCCCTCTAAATTAGGTTGGAACCGAGAAAAATCGTACTGTCATCTGCATGGTGCTTAAAGCTAAGATTAACTACAGGCGTAAAAATTCTTAGCCCTTATTAAAACCTTTAGCCGTGATGAATTTCGCGGGCCTCGATCGACTTCGTCAGGCAGGTGGCATTAGTCACAACAGCAACACTTTACTGATCTCCCGATAAGAAGCTAAATCCATCCACATAAATAAACTAGCCTTAAGCACTGAGAGGGGATCAACGGAGGGCCTCCCACCAGCTAGCATTTATTTAAAAATTGAAAAAAGTTCAAAATCACGATTTTCTTTTAAGACTGAAATTATAAAGTTTTTTTGTGTAATAAAAAGGGGGTTTAACGTATTTTGACAAGAAACCATCTTAGTTTACATTAAGGCAGTTAAGGAATAGAACAGTAAATATCTTAAATGTTTACATCCCTCGGGCTTGCTCTGAGGGGCTTCTATAAGGTAAGAATTTTACAAATATGACATTGGATGAGCGCCTGATAACAAGTGTCCCTAACCAATAAATAATGCAAAGGAAGGTAGATCATAATATGGTAAAATTAGTTAAAGGGAAAAAACGATACGAAAAACATCAAAATACCGATCCATATAGCAACTTTGATCTGGATGAAAGTACAGATCGAATCCTAACGGTGGGAGGAAACGTTCTTTAAAAAAAAGCCAATCCAATCGATTTGAATCCAGTGCTGTGGGGATTACGAGTCTGGGTTCACACCGCCCCCAAGATCAGGGGTCGGGAAATGATGAGAGACCGATTATGAACTGCGAGAGGAAGGCGGCCTCTCAATGAGCGATTCAGTCACCATAGAAACCGCGCCATTAGGCAAAAGATTGATTGAGCCGCGTAATTAGTTCCCCAAATGTGGAAACTGTTTTCGCTCTGAAGGGATTGACTTTTCCCATCGTATGACGTCACTCTCATAGACTATTCGAGAGGGAAGGGGAGATGGAACCCATTTGAAATATTGCCCGACAACTGTTACCAGATCGTCTGAGACCACTAAGCATCAACCCACTGCCACCCTCCTTCGCGAGGGTTCAAAGAGTTGGGAAAAGGTCTGATTTGATTAGATGAACGCCGCCTTTAAAGTTCTCGACATGTGATGAGGACTTCGGTTCGTGTCATTACAGCTAGTGATAGACTTTGTAATCGTGAATCAGAAGATGAATTTTCTCTCAGAATTTTCAACTCTAAGCCTCGATCTCGCAAAAGATGCATCTTTGATTCATTACAATTGGCTAATAGTTTTTTTTTAAAAAAAAAACAGAAATATATATATAAAACTGATATTATGTTTTTGGGCAATGAACACCTCATATGATTCTGCCTGGTGGGTCGTTGTGGATATACCCTGACGCTCTAAATCAGTATACCTTTTTGACAATCTGCTTTCTGCCTTATTCAGGACACTCAAAGGCTAAAAATGTGGCCACGGTAGCCGAGTGGTATAGGTATCGGACCGTGGCTTGCCTTGTCATGAATTCGAGCCCAGTACCACTAAAGACCCGCCGTGTAGGGCAGCGATGTACGCTAAATCTGTCGAGAGCTGAAACGTCCTCCCGTTGGTGTGGTGTGGTAGTTAGGAGAGGGGGTGCCAGCTCAGGTATCATCCACGTCACTTGACCATGGCTCAAAATTACGTGGTCCGTCGCCAAAAGCCCTCGTGTAGCTGAACAGTGCGACGTTAATATTCAATCATTCAATCAAAGGCTAAAAAGAGACTGAAACATCACTTATTTACACCCTAACTTTCTCAAATTCAAATCTCAGACAAAGTTCGTCGACAGCAGCCCTCGAGTTTCTTTGCAGGGGGACGTTAACAAACAATCAATCGATACAGAGAAAAAGGTTTCTAAAAATGGCACACTTCAAAAGATTCATTTTTGACTTCATGCTTTAATTGGATGTGTTGATCGATTGTTGATTTACCTCGCGCTACAAGGCGACGCGAGTTCTATTGTAGAGACATGCGGCGTAGGATCAAATAATAAGGATGGCACCTGAGAGACACCTTTTTTTTAACTTCCACAACACACCAGGAGCAGGGATGTCCACTTCGAGAGATGCCAACGTGAATCTGTTGCGTCAAGAGAAGAACCACGGCTGGAGAGATCAACGCTGGCTACGAGTGCGCGACCATTTCTAGAATTTCTTCTCTCCACCACAGATATCTTTAAAAAATTAAAATCCTTTATATTGTTCGGGTGACAGAATAAATCATTTTGAGAAGCATAAATAGGATCTTAATTTTCAAGCATTTTAATTTAAATGTAATCCAAAGTAAATTATGTGAAGCACAGTTTTTAAAAAGATCTTGAAAACGAAAATAGTGGAGCTGTCACGTTGAAAGTTTTGTCAACAAGAACGAACCAATTTATTCGAAGTGAAGTGGTTCATTAAGAACCATCAGGTGTTTATATAATGTTTAATTCGTACTCGTAGGAAGATGTTAAAGCCGCATCCTTACGCAGGGTCCCGCGCATTCTCCTTCCTCCTCTTGGGCGCTGTGTGAGTCATGACGCCGCCAGATGTTCGGCAAAAATAATCGCCTTAAGACTCAAAATTAAATATTTGCCACTCACCAAGAAACGAGGCAATTTGTAAGCGTCACCGGCATGCTGCTTTTAATCCGAAACTTTTATGAAATTAATTGAACTGTCACGTTGACTCTAAGATGATAACAAAGAAAAGAAGAGGCACGGTGTTCCGGGCACTTTTAATTTACACGTTACCAACTTCAAAATCAAACGAATGCCGAAGGGAAGGGGGTGGACAAAAAAGCACCTTCAATTACGGCCCAGAGTAATGAAATATGACGTAGAATGGCAATAAATAAAAATTCGCAATTGTCACCATAGCAACACATTGAAATTCTCAATCTTTTTTAACTTACCTCGGAGCCCAGGAATCTTTTTCAATTTGAAATTCCCGAAATTAAAACTATTCCACAAATCTTCTTAGGGAAAAGATTATTATGGAAAGAGTAAAATAAATGTCTTTGAAAAACAATTTCATTTGGTGTTCTTCAATGGAGGGAAGAAACAGAAAATTCGATTTGGTAATATTGGAATCCAGATGTATGCATCAGCGAGTTCAATTACTTTGTCTAGAAGCAGTGCAATGGCCTCTTCTTATGAAAGGAATGTTATAAAAGACTTATTTTTTTCTGTATTTCCATTTTCGAATAACGATCATTATATTCTAAAGCTATTCATTTTATTTGCAGTTGGCAACGAGCTTGTCTTTCCGACTGATCGTTTGTTTATTTAGGAAAGAGTGGTAAGCTAAAAGGATCGAATAATGGGGTAAGAGCCTTTGTTGCTCCAAATCCCAAATAAAGATATTAACTGTAACTGGGTCGAATAACAACCCTTTCTGAAGAAATCAAAACCGTAGTGCCTGAGTAGTCATGTTTCATTAAAAAAATATCAAATAAGTTTTTTTTTTAAAAAAACATCAGTGATAAAAGTTTTTTTTTTTTTTGCTTTCTTTTCTTTTAATTATTTCCTCTCAGCTTTACTGCTCATCTCAATATCATAATTTAAACCACGATCTGATGAAGACTTGGCAATATCACCAACGTGAGAGAAAAAATGTTGAATAAGAACAGCTTAATTCAGGGGAACAGCGGCACATAAAAGGGCTTGATTAGTTGTGTTAATGTCAAACGGGTGGTCAAATAGCGAGGTTGAAGCTCACTTCTCTCAGCATCTCACTCCTAACTTCACCTTGCCATACGCATTTTGAGAAAATTACGAGGGCCGTCGCCTAAAGCCTTCGAGATAATGCGAAATAAATATTCACTCTTTCACGCGGTGCGAGGTTTAAACAGTAGTATCTGCAGTTGTCAAAACGAGTGGATTCTAGTCTCAATTTCACAGCTTTTTCTGGCAGTTACACAGAAACCAGAAAGAAATGTTGTTCAATTTTCTTCCTTTGACATTATTTTTCATCTTATTTTGATTAGATGAACATCACATGCTAAGTGGACCCAGAAAGGTCAAAAGATGTGGAAAGCATCGTATTGGTCCAAGCATAATTTGATTCTTGCAATTTGTTCACGACTCTTCAAGCTTTTGTAACAATCACACAGATATGTTCTTGGATAATGAATTCGTCCCCATCCTTTATCTTTTCCAGACACGTGACTAATACGATCCTCCCTCCTTTCTATCTCCCCCTCGTGACCTGTCATCATCAACCCCCTCCATACTATTCGATGATGATTCCCTACCCCGTCACAGCATGAATAATCTTCCACCCTCAGACAAGACACGGGGACTACGGCCCCTTCAGACACTTAAGCAGACGAAATAATAAAGAGGGTTGGTTCCCCGATTGTGTAATCTTACGTCGTCGACCTCTGGCGGAAAATAATAGATTCTGTAAAAGGTGAGGAGAGGAAAAGAGAGGATTTTTTTCTTCTCTGCTTGCAAAGACGATTAGAAGTTCGCATGAGAGGAACGAAAAACAAGTAAAGAGGGAAAAAAGGATTTGCGGAGGGGAAAGCGTGATTTGTGAAGCGCAGATAAAGTGGAAACTACCGAGCCCTCGCTCTTCGAAGAAAAGTCGTTTGCATCGCACAAGTGTCCGCATTTCTCCCCAAAAAACCGTTTTCCAGGGAGAACAATCGATTGGAAGATAATTGGGAGCCCAAAAAATCAAGACATTGTTAAAATTTGCAAAGGAAATAACGGGACTGTCTGAAACTATTGAAGGAGGAGTGTATCATCGCATTCTAAAAAAGAAGATATATATATATATATGTGGGAGACAACAAGGGGTCCAATACGTTGGTCTATCTTCTATTTTATTTTAACATTAAACAAAAATTAATTAAAAAGGTAGTTTTTACAGATAAGTTTGACGATGATATTCAGAAGGTAACGCCTGCTCGCGCACCTCTCGCGTTCTCCTTTCTCTCTCTAATGTCTAAGAGTTTTTGTTTCTCTTCCACTAGTTCAAGTTTCAGTTTTTGTTTGCTGCGCCTGCGCGCGAAGACTGCTTGGCTTTGGCTGCATGCCACGACGGCCATTCTGACCGTACGCTGTCCGCAGCGGTATTTCCATGGAGACCAGAGGAGAATCTGAAACATACAAAAAAAAAAACGGAACAGACAAGGACTATACGACAAATATATAGAGATTAAACATATCATAATTTTTCTGAACTAGACAGTTTCTCCATCATGTGAAGGCACCTCTTCGACATCCGGAAGGTTCCACAGGAAAACATTGTGTTTCACAGGCATAAAAATGTCTTTTTTAACAAGTTGATCTTTGGTTGAACGCATCGATATTTTCCTCTGTAGAGTTCTGGACGTCTGTTCAAAACGATTTCTCTTTTTCCTTCGTTTCCACTGCCAAGGCTCAAAAATTTTTCGGAGCAACACAAATCGTCGATGTTCACTCTTCATAGGTAAAGGGTTAGGTGAGCGGGAGATAAATTCCACGGAACTCGTTTTCATGGCACCATTGGCTTTCTTACACAATACTATATCAGAACATTTTTCTCTTACGATACTCAATTTTAACTTAGTAATCTTAATTTTATTACATTTATAATCCTTAATTAGAGAACTCGAATCATTTCTAGTATTAAAGTTCTTAACATATGGCAAATCATAACTACAGTTTTTTATCACATTTGAAACAGAAACATTTGGAAAAGAAACACTTGAATTAAACTGAACACCCAAATCTGCACTCAAAGAGGATTCACTTTCACTTAATAAAACATCGCTCTTTGCATGGCCTAGTTTCATTATTTCAGAATATACACTGGGATGTATAATAAATTCTTCGGTCAAGGTCGGTGATATTGCCGTTCCAACACTCAAGCTAGGAGAGTGTTGATTAAGAGAAATATTTATGGGTTTAACTTCTACCATACGCTGTTCGCCAAAACATGAACTTAATGTTATGATCTCTTCGGAAGGTGTTTGCACTCTAATTAGTGAGGAATTTAAAACTGGGATCTGGCAACCTGAATCAATCAATGCTGTTACGGGCTGATTTTCCACAAAAATGTTTACGTATTGAAGATTTGCGCATTCATCGCTATTTTGTTTTTTCGCTCTCGATTTTCAAAGTATTCACGTTTGTTTTATTATGGATGTGATCATTAGATTCTTTAGGTTTAAAACGCTTCTCACAGTCTCTTGCGCAATGAGATGAATCACCGCATATAAAGCAATTTTTATTTTCTCTTTCATGATATTGGGGATAGTTCTCTTTACTCTTTGGTTTAAAGTTTTGTGATCTATTTTTAAAGGGGTCTTGGGTATATCCATAAGTAATAGGAATTTCTTTATGTGATCCGCTTCTAGATGAAATATAAATATCACACTCTTTAGCTAAATCAATAGGCCTAAACCAATCTTCTGCTTCTCGAATGCCAATATGAGTTGCAGTTTCCTTATTTAAAGTTTCAAATAATTTATCAGAAATTATAAGATCACATAGAGATTCAAAGGAATTAACTTTTCTTAACGAACAATAATATTGAAGTTTGCCGTCAATCTTGCAGCAAATTGGATGTATGTCTCGCCTGATGATTTTACAGCATTTTTAAATGAGTTTAAACACTCGCGAGGGGTTAATTGGAATTCTCTGAGTACTATAGATTTTAGTTTTTCATAGTCATTTAATTCCTCTTCTTTAATATACAGTAAGACGTTATGAGCTCTTTCGCCCAGAAGATTTATTAAAATTTCAGATTTATATTCGTCATTTATTTTCTCGGTTAAAAATGCGCGTTCTAATGATTGGAAGAACAGATTAAAATTTTCAGATCTGGTGGGAACAGGAAGAGATAAAGTTTTTATACTTTTTATCATATTTTCTATGTTAGTTTCGAACTGTTTTCTTCGACTTTAGTTGCAGGATTTAAACTTAATGCTTTATTTTTAGCTAATTGAAGTTCGATTTCTTTTTCTAATTTTGCTAACTGAAGTTTCGCGAGCTCAATTTTTTGTTCTGAAGTTACCTCTCTTTCGTTTTGCATACTCTCTCATCTATACAGTTTTGAATTAAAGTTTTAACGAAATCTGGATCACTTTCAAATGTACTACTGTTCTCAATTTTAGTCTTTAGTTTAACTATAGTGTCAGTACTTTCGACAATACCGTCTAGCTCTTGAACTACTCTTATGAGATCCTCTTTAAGAGCGTTTTTTATACATTTTATAAAAATTTGGAAAGATCCTACCTTTTTTTTTTTTTTTTCTGGCTCCCTTGTTGCTCGCACGTACGATGTATCCAATAAAAACGTTGATTCCACTGATGTCACCTCTTCGCAGGTAATATAGTTGAAATTGTAGTTCCGGCCTCTACACAGGCGGATTATTCACACTGAGTTAGTTCCAACCTCTACACAGGCGGAATTTTCGTCGATGGGTTTTCCAACCTCTACACAGGCGGAATATTTGTCGATGGTTCGTTGCAAAATACACCTCTACACAGGTTATTTTTGTTATTTGTTCCGACCTCTACACAGGCGGAATGAAGTTGAAAAAAATTCAACCTCTACACAGGTTGAACGAAGTTTCCGAAAATGGCGGAGCGTCTCCTTCACGGACGCTGTTGTTCATTGTCCAGACTTTGGTTCAAAATCGAAATTTTGTCGATCGCGGCCGAGCCCCCATAATTTGTGGGAGACAACAAGGGGTCCAATACGTTGGTCTATCTTCTATTTTATTTTAACATTAAACAAAAATTAATTAAAAAGGTAGTTTTTACAGATAAGTTTGACGATGATATTCAGAAGGTAACGCCTGCTCGCGCACCTCTCGCGTTCTCCTTTTTCTCTCTAATGTCTAAGAGTTTTTGTTTCTCTTCCACTAGTTCAAGTTTCAGTTTTTGTTTGCTGCGCCTGCGCGCGAAGACTGCTTGGCTTTGGCTGCATGCCACATATATATATATATATATATATATATATATATATAAAAAAAACCAGGTTATACTTATTGTCGAGAAAAATTGTCTGTATTTAAATATAGCTGAATGCTTGAAGTTCAAATTTGATTTACATTTTCCGTATTACATTACAGTTTAATTGCCCATTGTCTCTCGAGTAGCTTTTTGTTAAAAAGGAAATGACTCTTCTAATATTAAACAGAATATCTACATTGATACACTCTGAACGAAGAAAAAGAGCTTTCACTAAGTGACATGATTAACCGCTTACAAATCAACAACCATATCTTTCAACCCAATGGCTATTTCTCATTTCTTCTGTTCATGTTCAAAGAGTTCTCTTGCAAAATTCTGCAAAAATATAAAAAGTTCTTTTCTCTTCAAATTGAGAGATTTGTTTGGAACGACGCTTTTTTGATGCAACATTTGCGAATTTTCTATCCTTATAAGAGAACCATCTCTCCTGACATCCCCGTGCTAGGCGATGGCATCTAAAAAATATTGCGATCCTGACATGGATTATCTCTCGATACTTTTTAGTTCTCTCCGAAACTCATCAGTCAGCCCCTTCTTTGCTCCAAGTGCCTCGGAAGACTCTCTGTGTAGAGGCGCTGATGCGCATTGAATCTCAAGTTAGTGTGGTTTGGACTACTAAAGTGTGAATTGTGTAGTGTCTGAGAGGCTACTGTTGGCGAAAGAGTATGGAATGTTGGCGGGAATTGGCGCGGCTTCGGAAGGGTTAATGTGTTTTAGAAGAGAGGGTTGCTTGACCCCGGAGAATACGGTCGAGGGAAGAAAGAGTCCCTTGTGTTTTGAAAGCGCTGAATTGTTTTGGGTCGAACCTTTGGTTGGAGAACGACATACACGCGTGGTTCGGTGTAAGAAAGAAGAGATATTCTCTTGGGACTGTGTTTGAATTGATTGAGTTGAGAAAGGACGGACATTGTAATTTGATTGTTATCTAATTGTGTTGAATCAATATAATTGTATTTAATCAAGCGATGATATATTAATCAATTGAGTTGAGACAATGATATTTGTATTGATTGATTTGAGAAGTAATTAAGAAAGCAAATAAAGACTTTACAAATTGAAAACTCATGACATATTTGGAGAATCGTAGCAACAAAGATGTAACAGAACTGGACATTGGAAGCTTCAGAGCAACAGCCTGTCACTCGGTAAGAAACTGTTTTTGGAAGGCATCCACGATATGATTAGTCACACTTTCTAGACGGACCTGGAACGATGCCAGTGAAATAAATGGGCAGTTTTTTTTTTAATCTCGATAAGAGTGATTTAAAAAAAAAAACTCTGCCCAGTACTCTCATGAAAGCAGAATAATTTTGCCATGGACTTGATATTTAACTGGCTAATTCAAGAGCTTAGTGACGTTTCGGTTCCTCATTTAAAATTGTGTACTAGTGTTAGGATAATGCAAACAGCTGAACTATGAAACGTTCTAATAGTTGAACCATTGTTATAGAATCAACGCCCTGTTTGGATTCCGAGTGTTCTTCATTCTCTTCAGATGGTACTAACCGTCTTTGTTTGAAGCAATGTGCTGTACATTCGATGGTAAAATGTGAAATGAATGAGAGTGCGCATATCTATCTTCTGTAACCGATAAATTGACAATTGTGCTCACAAAACTTGTAGTTAACTCGCTTACTCACACACACACACAGAATAGTCGTTTTGAAATATTCTCAAGCTTTTATATAAGACTTCATTTTTATTTGCTTCTATTGGTCATTTTTTATGTTGAAACTCGATGCATTTTAAATTCTCGTAAGCCCCTAATTTGTTTTTCTCAATATAAAAAATAAAATACAGTTCAATGACCGGTTTTCCTTTTGTTTACTCTTTCTCTCTTTCTTGTTTTCTTTTTAGCCAGTATCTATTTTTTTTTTTTTTTTTTTTTTTTTGCAATTCTCTCGCTAAGTTTAAATTAATTTAAATTAGAAACTTAGGTTGATTTGGACTATATTTGTTTGAAGTATTGGATATAAGGGAAAGTTATGTCGTTTTTGAACCCGTGCACTTTTATGCGTTGATCCTTAGTAAGAATTCGGATCCGATTGAAATCGGTTTAAATATTTAGATCAGTATACCCTTGATAATTTATGCACAGCTGTTTTTGGTTTTTTTTTTTTTTTTTTTTTTTTTGCATTTTTAGTAAGTTTTCTTAAACTTGTGAAAGTGTCGAGATGAGTGAAGAAAAAGCACACACACACACTTAAGACATCGTTGGAGTTCTTAAAAGAGAGCAACGCGATGGAGGCAGAAAGAACCTTGGAGAGGACAGCTCGAACATACCACAGAAGGCTTGTGAAGTTTTACTTCAGTGGTTTTCCTTTGAAAGATGAACCCATATCAGGAAAAACATCAGATGTCAGTGACGGAGAGCTATGCACTAGGATTAAAAGAAATCCCACGTTAACTTCCACAGAAGTGGGCTTCATCCGACTCTAATGCTTCGGAGAACATTAAAAGGCTCAGTTTCGTGCCCAAACTCTCTGTGTGGGTGCCACACGAATTAAGCGAAAACAAATTTAAAATTGATAGAATCTTCAAATCTTAATCGTGACGAAAAGGGACTGTTTGGGGGCTGGAGATGAAAAGCGTGGTTAGAACAAAGGGGAGACACATCCAAAGCTGGTGTGTATCAAAAGAAGGGGACGTTGGTGAGATTCTTCATCACGACAATGTTACACTACACGTGGCGGGATATGAAACTGCAGAGTTGGATTGGGAAACTTTACCTCAGCCAGCATATACTCCTCATATCGCAACATTTGACAATCGTATGTTCAGGTCGCTGCAAAACTTTCTTCTTGGAAATAAATATATAAATCAGGGGTGTCCAACCCAAATGACCTTGTGGACCACTTCGGAAAAACATAATCTCGTGGGCTGCACATAAAAATATGTACCTTTATACCAGATTTGGAAACAAAAAAAAACATTTATTGGAGTAAAAATTTACAACAAAATGAATTATTTTTCATGTATACAGACATAAATAATATAATAATGTTTATATAATAAAATAATGCAATGATCAAATAATGTTTAAAATACATTTTTTTTTTTTTTTTTTTTCTTGAAAATTACTGTGTTCCTATTGAATTGATCTCTCGTTACTTATTGTTGAAATTTGATAGTGCTGTCATTCGCAAACGATTAAGTATACATTGTTCTTTATCTTAACCGTTATGAATATTTTTTTAAACTTTAAAAAACATCTCTGACTGCCTGTTGCTTTTTGGGCACTCCAAACAGAAAAAGGAGGAGAAACGAAAGTTGCACACAGACAGAATCATGTATCATCCATAGTAAAGGAAATACGTAATGCAATTCGAAATTTATTAAAAAAGTAATTTACTATAGTAAAATCAAATGTAACTGTTTGATGAAATATAAATCTATTTTGATCTAAAGGACATTTCTATTATCAAAAAGGATTTATTTTAAAACAAGAACAGGTATCAGGCAAATACTTTGTAGATTAAAGTATATATATATAAATTTCCCCTCAAATAAATTTCAAAATGAAAAAACTTTAAAAATGTTTTAAAGTGTCGGCGGGCCGCGTGTAGGACCCCCCTGATTTAAATTCTAAGACAGTAAATAATGGAAGAATACTTTGTCTCCGAAACAGAGGACCTCTTTTCCAGGGGATAAGACGCTGACAGACAGTTGAAACTAACGAAAGACATTATATTTTAGATTAAATTTTAAATAAAAAGTGAATTTTTCTTCAGAAAAAAAAAACCTGCAGAACTTTTCCTTACACCCAATATATCAAACTACCTGGTAAAATTTGAGATATTCTTAATAAAGTTATCTTTAAAATTACTTTATGAAGTAATTTTACATCGGTATTTTGAAGTATATCCCAGATGCTTGGAGTTAAACTAAAAATTCTCCTCAAACTAATTTTCCCATAAATACAGAGAAAAGGCCATTAAAAATAGTTATTGTGTATTGAAGAGTAATGTTTATAATTACTTAAACGTAAGGATTTAAAAAAGTAATTAGATGAAATAAATTAATATTTTCTCCCTTTGTCCTTCTTGGTCCTGTCTGAAGAACATGAGGTTTGAATCTTTCAAAACTTTTTTCCTATGAGCTTTTCTTCTACTTTCTTGGAAAGTATCAAAAATGTGTGTCATTGAATCACTCATTGTAATTGCCTTTCATTCCAAATCTTGCTCTACGACCTAGACATCTCAAATATTGGATTTTCTGCATGTCATGTTTTTCTGAAAACCTTCGAACTTAAATCAGTAAAGGTTTCACTTTGTAATTCTCACCTGGAGATATTTCCATCGAGAGTTGAATTCACGTCATGGGACTCCCGAAGAAGCAATTCTCAACTTTTTCTGGTGACTGCACTCTAGAAGTTATTTGCGGCCAGCCTGAACAGAAAAGAAATGCACACACAAAAAATTACTTATTAAATGTATTCAATTTGCCTCTTTTCTTCACTTAACTAAATAAAAAATGTGTTTCCTACGAGTAAGTCGCCAGAAAGATTTGCATTTCATCACCACCTTCAAAAAGTTTCAACAGCCGCGGTAGCCGAGTGGTATAGGTATCGGATCGTGGCTTACCTTGTCACGAGTTCGAGCCCAGTACCACTAAAGACCCACCATGTAGGGCAGCGATGCACGTTAAATACGTTGAGAGCTGAAACGTCCTCCCGTTAGTGTTGTGTGGTAGTTAGGAGAGGGGGTGCCAGCTCAGGTGTCGTCCACGTCACTTGACCATGATTCAAAATAGTGAGGTCCGTCGCCAAAAGCCCTCGTGTAGCTGAACAGTGCGACGTTAATATTCACTCACTTAGAACATTAGGTAAGTGACTGATAAATAAGCTAGCATCCTCACTCAGAACTTTCACACTTTGAAAGGGTGAAAACTTTGAGTTTCGGCAGATTTAACTCGCATCGGCCCCTTTTCAGTAGTACCTGGACCAGATAACTCCGGCCAAGAATCGGAATCCATTTGGTCACACAGCTGAGAGAAAATTTTATTTTTATGAAGTCTATCCTTGATGGAATAGACCAGTTGGATGACTTAGTTCATAACAAAAATATCAAGGATTAAAAAATTTTTAAATAAGATAATCTCTGTAATTATGTGGAGGACGCTTATGATATCTCAGCTCCCAAGTGGGACATATCCTTTTATGTTTCCCTACATTGATCGACATCCATCTGTACACACTAACGTGATCTTCAACGGGAGAATCAAAGCTTGAAATAAAAAAAATTCTCGTAAGAGCTCAAATATATCCGTCGCCAAGGAGGACCCTTGGCGACGGATCTCAAAATTTTGAGCCACAGTGAATTGCCGAGGGTGACACCTGTGCTGTTACCCCTCTCTCCTAACTTCCACACCACAACAACGGGAGGACGTCTGAGCCTCGATAAGTTTAACGTGCATCAGCCGCTCTTCAAAGGCACAAGGGCTGTAACTCATGACGCCCGGCTATGCCTCGGTAACCATGACCTACCTCGGCCATCTCTGCAGGCTCCTAGTTCTCCCGTTGGAAGAATCTCGAATATTATTCTCGTTGCAACTTCAAAATCGCGATGCTCGGGATCAACAGCCTTCAGGTTGCTTCAAAATGCGTTGCACGTGCACTATCAATCTCAATTGCAATTCTCATTTTTATCGCCACAGATCCTTCATTGTCTTATGTTCTAAGACCCACCGTGTAGATGTACTGATGCATCTTATATATGCCTAGATTGAAAGTCCTCCCTTTGGAGTGGTGTGAAAGTTCGTAGAAAGGGTGCCAGCTCATGTGTCGTCCTCATCACTTGAACATGGTTCAGAATTGCGAGGTATATCGCCAACATACAAATAATGCAAGTATTACTTGACTTTTCAATTTCATACGTGCTTTATTGTATTAAATATCCTAAACTTATTTCTTGGTGTCGCCTTTGTGAACAGCTACTAGAGAATCTTTTATTTCGGCTAATTGTAAAAAGCAGCTACTTTGAATTTCGCTGATTGAATTAGTTATCGGTTTTCTTTTGTAAGAATGAATTTTTGTGATTTCTGCCTGAAAATAAGCTGAGTATAGTGGCGTAGATTACCCTAGTGGATGAGATTCTATTGTCGGTGAGCTTTGAGTATAACAAATAAAAAGATGTAAGGCGAGTCCTCCTCATATACCATTTCTTGCTAAATGAGCTCTAAATCCTTGGGAGAGGCAATCAGGCATAAGAAGGCAATGACTGGGGCTCGTTAACCCTGTTTTTCTTCTTCATTGAAGTGAGCTTTTCAACTATAACATACAAAACATATTATAGCGCCAATTTTTTTTACTTGCTACACGTGAATCGAAATAGAAGCCCCGTGAGTAATTTTAAAACAAGATGATACCTGCTTTCCTTATTTGGCATCACATCAGAAAGAGGACTTTTAGACCCAACAGAATTAACGTGCATTGCCCGTAACAATCACGACTCGAACTTGCGATTCAACTGGAACATCACTATCCCCGAATTCGAAGCCACTATCTCTCGACTAACATGATTACCCAACTCGAAAAATGATACGTTTTGCTTCAACAAATACTAATTACTGCAAAACTCAAAGCCATGATTGGGATCTATTTAACTATAGCAAAAGGATTCTGGCAACTGATAAGAGAACGTTATGCAAATTACATGGCATTCATCCCGCTTCTTAGAGAGCTACATAAGGCCAACGCGAAAGTGAGAATATGTTAAGAATCCCATAAGGCTCTTGTGAAGCTCTGTGGCAATCTTAGTTATGAATCCTGATCTTGTAACTCCGAAGAATGGCAATGCACCGTTGGACGTACCCAATGCCAAGCGAATTCTGATAATTGGGGATCCTGGCATTGGAAAGACCTCCCTAATCAAAACTTATCTGGAGTACAGCGACAACAAACATGTAACAGAGAGTTCCCGTTTCTATTTGAAGATGTACTTGACCAGAATGATCTTCAATGAGAACATCTACCCAACGTACCTCGTAGACGTACCTCCTAATCTCCCGACACCGGATCGCATCCGAAGTTATCCTCTGGTAGACGCAGTCGTCCTCTGTTTTGCTATCGATGATCCTCAAAGTTTGGCCAGCTTCTACGAAACCTGGCTGGAAGACTTGAAGTTTATAAAACCAGCTCAAGCTGGTTCGGCTGGTGTCCCTGTCGTCCTAGCAGGGCTTCGAAAGGACCGAAGGACCATGCCGGAAGTGGTCCAATCTCTTCAGAACAATGGCATGAGTCCTGTTACTAGAGAGCAAGGAGAAGCCGTCAGAGCAGCCAATAACTTTAAACACTACTTTGAATGTTCCACTAACAGCTTGGAGGGCATACATGATACGATCGACCACGCTTTTTATGCGGGCATGGAGGCGAATCCGCAATAACGTTCTTAATCCACTTAATCTAGGAAGCCGATTAAGTGGAGTGAACTCTCCTGCCATCCTCTAACTGTTTTGATGACTAGCTCGTATATATCGAAACGCTAATCTTTTATGCTTCTGTATAATTCCTACCGTAGTTATTGGATCAAAGTGTGTAGTTTATGTTCGATTATCTTGTAATCCGCGTTTGTCTTAACTAATTTTGTTTAGACTTTATGTACTCTATCTTTACCCGAGCCTGTTTTTATCTTATTAAATAGTGACTATAATAGAGTGTTTACCAGACTCGCAATCAACTTGCTTGTTCATAGTAATTATATTGTTACTTTTAAGAATTGTCTCTTTAATTGTTTGTAAACTGTTTTTAACTTTGTTTTGATATTGTGTGGGTAAAAAAAAAAAAACGCCTCTTAAAATAAAATACACTTAAATAGTTCACTGGCATGCTTTTTTTTTCACTGTGCGTAGAAACCGAGTTCGTATTCCTTGTCGACATTGAAGTAAAACTTAATTCTATATCTCACTCTGCCCTTCAGGAGGACATAAAAGTTTCCCTGCCGAGGAGATCACAACGCAGTAGATAAGCAGATTCTTTTATTGTCTCTGTAGGGTTCCAAACCTCGTCGTCTATCAGAAATTATAATTTGCTTTCATTTTATTCCTTAGAAAATCTGCACTTCAACCCTTTATCTACCCATGGTACTTATAAGTACTCTCACTTTAAAATTGCATAGAATAACCCTTTTTGCAAATAATCTGACGATACTCGGCAGGAATATTCTTTGAAATCCACTTTCCAAGATATATGGCAGTACGGGTTCCATGATGAGTATTTCAGCAGGGAAGGTGAATAGTTTTATAGCAGAAATTGTGTTTTCAGCTGATAGCGTTTTTTTAGCGGATTGCGAAGATTGGCAATTTTGTTCCGAAAAAGTAGTTATTGTCAAAAAGTAAGTCTTATGTTATGTAGTCCTGGGAAAACGACTTGACTCCTTTTTCCTTGAGTGAACAGCGTATATAACTTTACAGTTGAATATCTTTAATTAGCTCGAACGGATTAAATTTCCCAAAGTTGAATATTTTTGTGTATATCCCTTAATTTTCAATGTATTGATTTAAAGTAAAATACTGAATGGGGAAAAAAAACTGCAGTAAATCATAATGCGGTAGATAAAGGGTTCAAGACCGCAATCACCCTCTGAGTTGCAATCCATTTCTTGCCCTTCATTCGTCTCGCAACGCAGGGACAACCGTTTATAAACTTATCGTATAATGACCTCGATACTTAATGCTGCAACGACTTGACTGTAGCTCTTATTTTTAGTCTATCTAATGCGAAATGAATATCTGGCCACGATAGCCTAGTGGTCAAGGTAATGGACTCGTATCGCAAGTTCGAGCCTAATACCACTGAAGACTCGTCGTGTAGAGGAGACCGATGCACGTTAAATCTGTCGAGGCTGACTTCCTCCCGTTGGTGAGGTGGGTAAGTTAGAAGAAGGGGTGGCAGCTCTAATGCTATCCTCGTCGCTTAAGGTAACGTGGTCTTCAGTCTTCGTGTAGCTGAACAGTGTGACATAAATATTCACTCTCTCGTAATGAATATAGCCATTGATTTCAGCAACCGTTTGGATCCCCATGATAGCATAATTTCCCCGCTCTCTTGTAGCTATTAGCATTTAGAAAATTTGGGATCAGTTTTCATTAATCTGGGGGGTATTAATGTTAAAAATCGACGGAGTGATCTCGGTCGAAGTGCACATCCTTCTCTTACGACTCATTTTCCCCCTTCACCGACCGTTCATATGTTTAATCCTTCCGGCTATTGATTCGAGATCTAGAATTGAAGTACTGCGATTTCTGGCAAAGGTATTTCGTGGTTTTTCATTACGAGTATAGAGTTCAGTTTTCATTATCAGAGTTAAATTAATAGATTCTTGCTATTCCTTCGTAAGTACAAGTATTATCAATGATAAATTGGCCCCTTTTCACCTAATGAGACTTTAGAACAGTGATTCCCCATGTGGTCTATATAGACCCCCAGGGGTCTATGACCTACAAGGGGTCCACGCCAGCTAAAAATTTGGGGTTCCATGAAGTGTAAATGGGGGTCTACGATAGTGGTTCTCGTTAAATCAGATCGTGATTTAACTTTAAAAGGAAATTTAAGAGGACTTGGTACCCTTTGAGCAAATTTCTTTATTTACGTATTTAAAAATTATATTTTAGCATTTTATACAATGTTTCTATTCAAGAAAATGATACCAGATGAAAATTTTCATATATTCACAATTTTAAAAATTTAAATTTGTTGAAGAAAATTGGGAAAATATTAAAAACCTACTTTTGTAAAAATTAATTTTTTGACCTGAAATTTTTTTATATTATTCTTATGGATGTTCTAAGCAACGTTAGGGATCAATTTTAAAATAACTTCATTCGTTTTCGAGAAAAAAAATAAAATGTGGATATACAGGCTAAAAATCAACGAAAAAGCCAACATATCTTACATTTTATTTTTTTTAAAAAAAAAGTATTCAGTTTATAGCAAAACGTGATCCCTAATTTTGTTACATAATTTATTTTTAACACGCAGGAAAAAAAATGGAAGTGATTGGTAAGTAATTGTTGAAGGAGTAGCATTTTGAATACACTAAGGTTTTGAAAAACACAAACTGAGAAAAACCAGTTTAAAGTTTATAATTCTGAAAAAATAATTATTATAAGCTTAATGAAACTTAAAATACCCCTTTAAGATATTAGTTATACGTTTTTCTTTCAAATAATTGCATTTTCATATTTTTTCAACCCACACATTTTTATAAATGATCAACTTTTAGAGAGTTCTAATTGCACAAGAAAATTCACGAAAAACGTTACAAAATTTTTTTTTTCTGTCATGACATAAATTTTAGCTGTTTTTCTTATAATATTAAAGTATTACATTTGTATGAAAAATATATCAAGAATAAGAACTAAAATTATAAAATTATTAAGATAAAATGCCTTAATTTAAAAATTTTACATGCACACATTTCACAAAGAAAAAAAAATGATTGTATGTATTGCCTCGGAAATATTCTGCTTTATATATTGCACATTCTTTTTTAATGTTATTATTTCTCTTTATAAATTAGATTTTTTTTTTACCAAAACGCTTTTTTAGCTTTTTTTTCTAAAAAGGGGGTGTGGCTAAATTGCCTAATTTGTTTTCAAATGAAGTTTTATTCAACTTCTAACTTTCCGACATGCACAAGTGATATATCAATCGAAAGATAATAATGCAAATAATAAGATTAAATGAAAATAAAAAAACGATAGGTTTGTGATTTTGGGGGTACCAAGTCCTCTTAATCAAATGGAAACTAGATTTACTTATTTAACAGTTTATTTATTAAATTTAATGGGGTTCATTTACAGTTACAACTCAACAGCATAAATTTTATTAAAACAAGGACCACACTTCAGCCTTTCTTGGTAAGATTAAGCTAAAGGAGTATAATTTTGGACGTCGCCAACAATTAAATGACCTTTTTTTAGATTTTAAAACTAGGTTTGAGAACGTTTTAACTATCGTAGTACCATAGTATATATATAGGCCATGAACTTATATGGTCACTTTGAAAAAAAATGCCAGATTACAAGAATTAAGCACTAGGAATATGCACTAACGAAGATCTTGAAGTAAAATTTAGAAACGATGTCAACAATTTTGGCTTTAAAGAGATATACATGTTATTTATTCCATATCAATCTTGAGAAAGCTTTTAATTGTTTTTCCCATTGAGAAGAAGTTTCCGTGCGATTGCCATTCTCCAAAACAAAAAAGGAAGAAGAAAATATAGGACGATATTAACCGAGGCGATATTTAGGGTTAAAACCTGATAAGATTGATGCCAAATGTTGAAAATTTGTCATTGAATCTCCAGATTCACCCCTCCCCCTAAAGCATTGGTTTGTTGCTCAGTTATTTTACGTATTAATTAAATTTTAATTTAATTAATTAACAAACATATGTGTGTTTTCTTAAGTTTTAAACAAAATACTTCACTACAGTTAAAAATTTGAATCTTTTAAAGTAAATAACTCTACACACCTGCTGTCAAAAACACATTTAAATTGATAAATTTGCAAAAATTTAATATTAGGTGAGTAAGGGGTCTATATATTCCAAACTGAAAAACTTCTCAAGGGGTCTATGAGGCAAAAAAAGTTTGGGAGCCTCTGCTTTAGAATAATAAAATCGAATCATACGATGATGAATGATTCGGATAAAAATCATTAAAATGCAAAAAAACTACACGGTTAAGGAGACGAAGTAGTGGAGTTTGAAAAAGTTATTTTTCTTTAAATAAAATTTTATCTATTGGAAAGATATACCTCAGTATTGTAAATGACGAACGAGTACGACACATGAGCTGGAAACTCACTCATCAAAATTTCACGCCAAAATAAAGGCTTTGAATTTCGAAGGATTTAACTTACATCAGCCTCCACTCGATATGTCTTGAGAGGTATAAGGTCTTGAACACACAATTCAGCTGAAACAACACCGGCCACGCATTTGTATTACAAAGCTCGTCTCCATTATCCCTTGTGTTGCTTCAATGATGTAAATTAAAAATCAATCTAACGGCCATGAGTTTGCAAGCATCACAAACTTGATTTCCGAGGCTTGTCAGTATCCCTCCATTCCAAGTTCATGAAAAACTCATGAAGGTGCTCTTTCTCAATCTTTCCTGGACTCCCATTTGTGGCCCCGGTAGCTGAGTGGCCATGGTCGAGAAGTAGCCGGCTTATTGATTCGCAGGTTCGAGACTCAGAGACACCCCGCTAATGCACGTTAACTCTGTCGAGGCTCCCGTTGTCGTGTTGAGAGAGTTTGGAGAGGGAATTGCCACTATATTAAAAACAAACGATTAATCTGAACCATTTTAGGGGGAAGCATGAGAATGTAGCAAAAGGTCAACACACCTACACTAGACACTACTGAGATACTCTTCGGAGAGAGTATCTCAGTATGAGATAACCGGAGAGTTGATTCCAAAACACAATGGCAGGCTGTGGAATCAATGGCAAAACAAAGTACCATGTTATCCACAAAAGAGTAATAATTTTCGAGTTGCACCTTTTAGAGCATTAGTCCCCAACCCCGGGCCGCCGACTAGTACCTGTCCATATTTCAAGTAGTACCGAACCTCACAAGAAACATTTGATTTTATTTTATTTTTTGTGGTGTATTTCTTTCGGGTTTGTATGACTTTCTATGAAAATCACTTTACATATTCCATGTTAAGTCACTTTATATTCTTTTTTTATTGGTGTAATTGTATTTTATTCTGAGTGCATATTTAAATATTGATAAAAGTGTAACACAACTGTTGGAATCGTACCATTAAAACGATACGGCGTACTATGTTCCATGAATGGGAGAGGCGAATTTCAGTTGCAATGTTGTGTGGATAGACTGTGTGGGTTGTAACGTCGTCAGAAGGTAGCGTGAAAATAATACATCACAGCAAGGTTGTGGGAGTAAAAAAATACTTTTAATTTTTTTCTCCAATAGGATAATCGATTTAAGTTAAATTGTGAAGTTAATAGTTCCCGTGCCTAGCCAGTATGGTAGCCCCGTTTTGAAGTCGCTCACTCCACAGCTTGTCTCGGTCCAGTCCGCAAGGCGTTGTTTCTCATTCGCGTTTTGGATTCCTGGTCCGCATCACGGAACAAAAAACTCTGGGATTCTCCTCTCCGCTTCCTAAAACGACCAGCCCTCGTCTTTTCGAGATCTTTTTTTTTTTTTCTCGTTCTCCTTCCTTTTCTTCTTCTTCTCCCGGTTTTTCCAGCCTTTTAAAACATCAGGGGCATTCCATTTCTCCCCCCTCAAGTTTTCTCATTGGTGGGCCCATATGAGTCGATCCTTAAACCTCAACTCATTAGAGCCCATTGGTCCATAATCCGCCAATCGTCCACTCACCCGGTTTCTTCACAAACCAGCAGGTGTCCGACACATGCTCCGCCGGCCGAACCCCTTCGGCCCACTGTCGTCGTTTTACCGCCTTTGAGGACAATTCGCCATTGTGTATGTATGGCGACAGTCAGCTGCCTCGGAAGCCATCTCGTCCACAGTAGAATGGTCAGACAATTGTTTGCCTAGTCTAACTGGCACCAAAGTCCAGACGCTAATTAAGCGATAATGAACCCCAGCTGCACGTGCACCTAAAACTCTGTCTAGTATTGTCCTGAAATAGAGTGAAACTCGTTTCGAAAGGAGAACGTCACAGGGTGCGGGCTCATCGATGATTACCAGAATAAAGTAAATATTCCCATATGGTGTAGCCTGTGAAGTCGTTGTACCTATAGAGAACGTTTGGGATTTCAAAGGAGTCATCGCACGCAGTCAACCCGCTCCCAGGACTCTTCAAGCGTTACTATTGGAAACAATCACTGATCCAATCCCTCATTAACAATTGTGATGTTTACGAAATTGTATGAGGTGGCTACATTCCTTATTGGTCAACCGGTCTAGATTTATGATATTTCCTGTTTGGATCAAGCTTCTCATTTGCTTATTTCCTTACGTTTAACTCCTGCGTCAACTACCGTAAAATCTGGCGTATAACGCGCACCCATTTGACAGCTACAATTTTTAATTTTAATATCCATTCGCCGTATAACGCGCGCCCTCTTTTTTACGAAGAAATTTGAAATGTACGCATACAATACTCGCATATTTTTAAGTCATTTATT
The DNA here is from genome assembly GCA_019973935.1 of Trichonephila clavipes. Lineage (NCBI taxonomy): Eukaryota > Metazoa > Arthropoda > Arachnida > Araneae > Nephilidae > Trichonephila > Trichonephila clavipes. The sequence goes on along the minus strand of BMAU01000044.1, from coordinate 754,693 downwards.
GGAGGTATTATTTCAGGCTTTTGAAAAAATAGTATACTTCTAGAAATACAACCCTTTAAGTTCATAAAAATGTAGTTTTTTTTTTTTAAAAAAAACAGCATTTTGATATATTTATGTCGAAGTCTAATTTTTTTTTCTACGCTCTCATCTTTTTTCATTTTTCCAAGATCCCATTTTTATACCCGGCGTATAACGCGTACCCGTAAGTTTCGATCTTATTCTTTGTGTTACAAGTGCGCGTTATACGCCGAATTTTACGGTATTTATATTTTTGTTTTGACTGTTTCCTGCTGCACAGTCTGTACTAAGTTCTTAACCATTAAACTAATTTGTTTTCGTATTTTATATGTATGCAACCTGTTTTTAGACACCACAGTATTTCATTCAATTAATATAAACAAAAGTATTTTAATGATGATTAGAAATATATAAGCAAACGTGTCCGTCAAATAACTTTATGAGTTAGAAATTCATTTGTAGATGACCTCGTGGTTGCTTTTTTTAGTGGAAAGTAGTTTTTGTTCTAACTCTTTCGTGCTCTGAATTTTTGCCAAAAATAATGCTCACTAGAGGGAAATAATTACAAATATTTTAGATAAACTTCACAAGACTATAATTCTTGAACGGAAAAAGAGCTGGTACGTGTTAATAATATTAAACACCTTTTCAAATAAAGGGTCCAAAGTTTTAAAAACTAGGTGATACATATTTTGTATCGCTACGCTTCAAGCAGCCTGATAGTTCGGGAAACATGATGTTTCTTCCCCAAGCACAATGGACCTTTGCAGACACAACACATCCATTCTGTACGAATTAGGATTACTTATGCGTTGTAGTCATCTTCTCGATGATCTATTTGGCTGATCAGCAGAACTCTCCAGGCGTGTTTTTTTAGGGCTTCTTATTCTTGATCTGAACACTTCTGCTGGTTGCTTTAGCTAGTTATTTTATCGTGGGAAAATAAATAAATGCATCTTTTACACATCTTATACTGTTATCCATCCTACATATTAAAACATTTTCAGTTTTTCCTAATTTGATGTTGTAAGATTAATTTTAGTTTAGTCCTAATTTACCTAATGTTACTTTTACTTAATGTTAAAATTTTAAATATTCTGTTCTATACATTATTTTATTTTACCTAGTTTTTATTTAGTCAACAAATATAATAAATGTATTAGTTGTAATTATTTTTCCCTGATCACGAGCTGCATATATATATAGCTCATTCAGGACATGTGTACATTTTTGTATGCCCTATTGTTTAATAAATATTATTATTATTTAAAAAAATGTAACTTACAGCAAATCTATCTGGTACAATAAACATGCCTATTATTGCGTAAAAATAAGCGTAATGCGTTTTGTATTTGTAAGGAAGATAGCCTTCAATAGCATGCATTTTTCGAACACTCCTATGTTCATACTAGCAACGCACACAGGAGGTACTAATTATTGCAATGTTGACTTATTCCGTTACATAACATTTGTACTTACCTGATTTGTATCAAATATCACAAGAATAACTTTCATTTACTCTTAAAAATGCACAGCGCAGTCACTTCCAAAATATACCACTCAATAGACTTACAGCCGATCAATGAATGAATTAATGCTTAAACCCATTGCATGCAATCAGCTTCTGACATCAGTTGGACACTTGAGTAACTACTAGGAGTTAACCTTTGTGATGGTTCAGAGAATGTACCATCTAGCATCCATTTCTGAGGCATTCAAACAAGTGGTACGTTTTATATACCACCCCACAATAAACGAATAAGAATGAGTGGTACATCATATGTACCACCAAGCATGAAAGAGTTAGAGTATTTTTGAACATGGCAAAGAGCTGTGTTCATAACATGTGGCATTTTTTGCAGAAAATCAATTGATTGGATCATTCTGTGGCTATTCTAAATAAAAATCTTCCACAGAAACTTTTGAACAAAATACTGCATATATTCCAAGCAATTTGTTATTTTTTTCATACCCACAGGAGCCAAGTTCTCTAATAAGAATGTTTCATGTTCCATCTTCGTATGACACATGTTTCATTTCGCGACGGATCGATGTCTGTATTTAATATTGACATTGAAAACAACTCAACTCCCGGCCAACGTTTTTCATTCCTGCTCGCTCGACGTACGTTTTAATTTCTTTATTTGCAGCCACGAATCCCGTCGTTGCCAATCTATCTGCCTCTTTTGATCGTTTCGCCTCCCCTCTCCCCTACGAACCGAATCAAGGGAAGAGAGTTCTTATTGAAATCCCCCTTCTTCAAATACAAGATGTCATCGGAATCCATTGGAGCAAAAATCTGTCTCTCTTTTCATGCCGCCTGCATTTCCAATTTCGAGTAATCTCCCCCCTCCCCTCCTGTAATCGTTTGCTTTTAGACATTCCCTCCTCTTAAAAGTAAGCTTCCTCATCCTTTTATTGTCATTATTTTTTTTTCAGCAGAAGCAGGCTCCTGTTCAAAAAAAGGGGTATTTTAAATGTGTAGAACATGTTTTTCTTTGATAATTTTTCACTAATACTTTCTGTCGTCATATTTTTTCGTACATTATTTTTTTAAAAAAATTACTTCTCTATTGCTTTTCTTTCATATTTGTCAAACAAGCTGGCATTTGCTACGGGCCTGCCTCGTTTGCTATTTTTCTTAATCTCACGCAAGAATAAATCAATGATCTACTGGTAATGTCAATTGCATACGAGGAGGACTATTCGTAAGTCGGTATTTTGCACTTTAAACTTCCGCACCACAGTATGCATTAATTATGAGGCACAGTTAATCCTTCAGTCTCCACGTACATGCCACGAGTTTCTTGATGTGGGACTTTCAGACATTCGAGACCTTTTAAAAGAGAATATTTTCCAATTCTGTGAAAGTATTTCTTTTATGTAGGATATGATATGAATACCTTCTGTTACAGCAAACGCTATTGACAGAAAATTTCTTAATATAAAACCGCGAAACTATGCATTCTATAAATTTCGGTTACATCAATACCGACACAAGCTAAGCCTTAACTAATAGGAAGCTTATTTACCACTAAAATTTATCAAAAAAATCGCATTCAAATAATGTCGAACTTTACTATAGATAAGTAAAATTAGCATTACTCTTTAACTAATCATACGACATAAAATACGAATTAAAGCGAAGTCTATCTTTATAATTCTTTTGCTTAGTTTTCAAATAAATAATTGTATCTTAAGAGAATATTTCAATTAGAAAATAGAAAAATGGGGTAAAAATTAAGTGTTCACACTTTTGGAAGATGGTAAAAGATGCCTTGTTGCAGTAGTTATGCGTTTCTTAGCTGGGTAGTTACAAATTCTGCGTCTGTAGTGATTCAACAAATGTTTAGTTTAACTAGAGTTCAACTTGTGGTGTCGCACGGGTGGAGTTGTCTGTTTATTGTTTCAACGCATTTGTTAAGCTTGTGTCAACACTACCTTTTCTATCAAAAAAGCTCTCACTAACATTTCCATGACACTCCACACCACCAAGTTCCTAGAGTAATCTCGTATTTTATAAAGGTGGATTTTTAAGGTTTTATTAATAAACTTATGTAAAATATTCTCTTTTAACTTAATTGAACACGTTGCAGCCACTTTGCCTTAATTTTTACACCATTATGAACTATTTTGTTTTATATAAAATGCAGAAAGAATTTTAACTGTTTTTCTAGTATATTGCGACAAATTGTGTTTCTGTTTTACAAAAATTATCAATTGTCTTGACCATTTATTACACCGAATTGACTATCCATCTCTTCGTCGAAACCGCTGAGTGAACAATGTGACCGATAATTTTAAAGGCTTTGAGTAAAATCAATAAAAAAAGAAGGTGCGCGAAGTATTTTGTGTTTTATTTATACGTGTAAAACAAACTTTTATGTATAGGAACAGGAGACATTTATTGAAACTTTGCAACTGCAGTTCAGAAATTATTTAAATATTCATTAACTATTAAACGCCATCATTACTGCATATTATTTATATATTTTCTTTCATGTTATCTTGGCAGCTGTTGTGTCTAAGATCAATTTGTTTTATCTAGTTGGTAATCACACGTTTACCTGAAGTGTTACCGAAAAATTTCATTTTTACTGACACTGTTATGTTTGATTGTTAAAGGTACTCTAACCCCAAGTTTATTTAATTCTTGGGTACTGAAAGGGATTACAGCTTTTTTAATGAAAAAATATTTTTTATTCAAATATAGTTAACGCAGAGTTCATGCACGTTCTATAAGATGCATCTTTTGCACATTTAGTTCCCCTACACTATTGACTGTAGTGCTTGTTCTCAAGGGTCTGCAAATCATATATGCTTTAAACACGCTGAAAACTCTTCCATTAACTTCAAAAGGAATGTAACATCCTGCTGCATTATCAAAAACTTATTTGTCCCCATGATCAAAATCCACACCTCTAAGAACCATCGTCTTTATTTAAGGCATGGACCGACTGGGCCCTGACTTCTCTCTATGTAAAGGCCCTTTTTTTTACCAACCGATGGACCTTTCCCGTGATTTTTTCAAAGGTTCAAGTTGCTTTCCACTTCTAATGGTTTTGGGGGCTCTCCCTGGGATGCCGATAACTGTGTATTTCATTGTCCTCCTAATGCCAGATTCCTTTTCGTAAAACCCACACTTGGAGCAATTATTTCCTGATTATATATTCTATTTTTCACTAAAATATGATTCATAACAAGTTGGTTTCCTGTTTCGTATTTCGCAATCTGTCTAAGATAAAATTATGTAATTTTTTCTCCTTGTGTCTGCGTTTTTGCAAAAGTTTTACTATTTGTATTTACTGTATTTTTCGTGTTTGTGTATTTTTTTTCCTGTATTGTTCCTAGTCTGGCTCGAAGAACCAGTCTTGAAGTCATCTCAGTGAGCTCTATCCTAAGCAAATAAAAGTAATACAAATTAAGTAATAGAGTAAAAGACTGTGCGGAAGGATTTTGTTCTACGTGTTAGAGAATCTGTTCAATACAATACATGACGAGGGGAAGTCGGAAAATAAAGCTACCGACTGTGGTCAGAGTTATGTATGAAAGTCAAAACATAGAATGAGACATTAAAGATAAGACATAACCTTATTTTTCTACATAAGTACCAAGAACATTGGGACATATGTCATACCGCTTGATAAGCTTCATAACGCCCTCCAGGAGAAACTCAAGGCTTTGCATACGGAAGAAGCGTTTAACGGCTGTGAGCGAACGACGAAACAACAGGTGAACGCGCAAGGCACTGGGTAGAGGTCGACCGCGATCAAGCAGATGGATTAGGAAAAAAGTGGCCTGAGCTTCTTAGATCTGGCGCTATGTTGTTGGAGGACAATGCGAGACCATACTCGGCTGCGGCAATTTCAAAACCATGTACAACTCTTGGTTGGGACTTTCATACATAACTCTGACTACAGTCGATAGGGGAAACTTATTTTTCGAGTCACCCTCGTATGTTAATGTTTAATATAGTATATCAATATTTTTTTTCTTGTATGTATGAATTGAATAGAGGCACCTACATGCCAATATTATGCTGGAATATTTTACATTTCATATTCCGAATTATTTTGTACTTTCCTTTTTAAAATATTTTGCAGTAAGTTCGAATGAAATTTCCTTATAATATAGTTTCTCAAGTTATTCTATTTCAAACTGTGTTATAAGGAAAAATCGTTCACGACCAGTAGCGCACACAGGAATTTTTCAAGGGGGGTCCGGGGTCGAAAGTTCACTATTCTTGTATCATACTCCTTTTGATTTTGTCGATTTTCGGGAATAAAACACAGTAAAAAACTAATTATTGAATAAATAATTAGCATTAATTAATAAAATTAATCATTAATAACAAATACTTAATTAAATTTTTCGTACTATATACTTAAAACTGTAATCAATCGGAAAAATAATCATTGGCTTTGGGGGTCTGCCCCCCCATTCCCCTCCCCTTGAGTGCGCCACTGTTCACGACTAATTCTTAAATTGTAAAAAACTCTTTTTGATAAATTTCAATTTTTAAAATAATACAATTAACGACGGATATTAAGATATTATTCTCAGAGGTCGATTGGGATCTAGTCTTTCTTCCCATGAAAACTCGCCCTGTAGAAGAGCCAATGCGCACGTCGAGGTTCAAAGTGTCTGTACCATTGCATAATGCCCTATTTATTCCTAATTTAAAATTAAAGAAATACTAACAAATTTTAAAAATCTCTATACAAGAAGAACAAAAAAATACATTTAATCAAATTAATCAAAAAACTATTAGTTTTAATTTAATATATCAATATTAACTAAACACCCGAAAATCTAAACAAATTTGCATATATTTTTATATTTACTTTTAATTTTCAGGAAATTTTCTCTATATAAATCTAAAAAAGAGAACAAATCGTGTCATTAGAGACCTTTTTTTGGCATCATTGATTTTTAAGAACATTTTAACTTCTAGAAATTCTTTCTTTTTGGGGGCGACAAGAGATTAAAAAGGTTGTTTTACTTTTCTGTTATGGAGAGATATTTCGTGGTGTCATCTGCTGGCAAAAAGTTAAACTAAAATTGACATTTATGAATGAAGGGGGAAAGTAATATTTGATTGCAAAAAAAAAAATCCTCTCTCTGTGTATTTCCATACATATATGTGCATTCTTAATTCTTATACATTTATAAAATAAAATTGCTAGAAATTTTAGCAGACTTGTACAAAGCTTAAGATCTTGAAAAATTAAACTAGCAGTTAATCAACGAATCTCTCCTACATCCCCTTGCGGGAAACAATGCGTATTATAACTTACTTCTGAGTAAATTAACCGTGTAAAAAAAATAAATGCTGTTAAATACTGCACGGTAAAAAAAAATTATGTGTATGTGTATTAAATATACGATTTAAAAATGTACTTTTAAGTTCCATTCTAGAAGATACTAGTTTATGATTTTGTTTTTCGTGTTTTTATTCAACTTAAAATGCATACAAACGAATATAAAATATTTCAAAACTCTTTCACGCCAGCTTCTTTTAAATTACGTGTTTTTCTATAACTCTAACTTTATTAATTGTATTACTATACAAAAGAAATGATATTGGTTGAGTGATGAAGTAGTAAAGACTTGAGTCAAGTAGCAACGGAAGATTATCATTGTAGAACACGTTGGACGATTGAAACAAAAATTTTGCAAATAATAACTCATAATTATGTATGGTAGATATAACTACAATTTAGATTTTTGTAAATTATTTTTTTTTACCTTACATATTTTTGCATTAAAAAAGGTGTTTTTTTTATTTTAATTTTTTTTCCAGGCATTTTAAAATACTTTGTGTGGCTTAACTCATTATTTTTTAAGTTTCACTCTAACTTTTAATGGCACACATTTATCTTTACGTTTAATATCTTGCGTCAATACGCTAGCATCAACTTAAAGCAGCTTCTTAACTTTATATCAGCATTCAGCACATAGTAGGAAGTATGTTTAAATTTTAGTTTTTTGAGTTGCTAATAAGGAATTTTTATTAATTCGGTTAATACAAGATTGTGGTAATTCGACTAAATTAATGAGGATGATACAAAACCGAGGAGGTAATCCAGTGCTTCTCAAACTTTCAATACTGGCGCCCCCCTTTTCAATTACAATTTTTATCGCGCCCCCCCCCTTATAAATAATAATTTACTGAATGCAATAATAATGCACTTTTACGATAAAGCAACAATATTTATTATAAACCGTACAAATTCATAAGTATTAAATTTTGTATATGTTACTTTTAAGCAAAAAAAAGTTAAGTAATAGTATAATTACTAAGTTATTTTTCCTTTCTCTGATTTTTAAATTGGAACATATTACAAAATGCGGTGGTTGCTTAGAAGACAAAATATAGATATCAGCTAAATATAGAAAATGAACTCGGAGGGTCAATTTCTTATCTTAAAACTCCTTTCAAAAACTTTGCTCTGTAAGACAAGCCCATGGAAGTAGCTAATAATTATTAAACTTGTTCTTAATTTAGTATTAATTAATTAGTCCTAAAATACTCTGTGCGCCACTCATACATTAAAAGCAGTGTTTCTCAAACTTTCAATACTGGCGACCCAATTTTCAATCATAATTTTTGTCTCGCCCCTGTACAACAATAATGTATTTACTGCAATAAAAATGCACTTTGAGAGAGAGACGCTAAAGTTACAATACGATCTTAATTATAAACCGTACAAATTAATACGATAAGTATATTAAATTTTGTGTATTAAATTTTTTGTGTATATTTTAAGTAATATATATATATATATATTTTAAGAAAATTACTTAAAATATATATATTACTTAGAATTATGTTATTTTTCTTTCTCTAATTTTTAAATTGGAACAGATCGCAAAATGATGTATTTAATTAAAGATTTATTTCCTTCAGCATTCATTTCTCAAAGCACAAATGTCATTAGAAAAATAGTCTAGTCAATGTCGCTCTCTATCATATCCATCACATCTGGCATTATAGGGTACGTTTGCGTGAGTCTGGGCAACCTATCGGACGTCTGCGCAAAACATGTAAAAATGCTTTTCCTCGTACAATTCCAGTCAGTTTTGGTCGACTCGATACTCCTATAGCTACCGAATCTAGCTTGAATGTACATTTTTTTAAATTTACACGTTAATTGTAATTCACGGTAATTAAGTATTTACGGCAGTAGATTAAAACAAAATCATACATACATTTTTAAGTCGTTAGCAAACATTCGATGATATTAAAGAATCAACAAGTACACAGACGAACGAGCATGGTTCCGAAAATTAAATCAAGGCGATATTCTCAAAAATACTTAAATTTTGGATTTACCACTACGGAAGTAAATGATGGGAAAAAAAGCCCCAGCTCGATACGTGTTAAAACTTACAAATCTGTAGAACAACATGTGAAAGTTGTTTTTAAAATATGTAAAATCATTTAGCTATGTTGGCAAAGAATTTTAAAAAGTATTTTCTGGATGAGGACAGCTTGGTAGCAAGTTACGAGTGGATTAGGGATCTATTTCAAGATACTCTCTCTCCATAAGGGCTCTCAACTTCCGAAGAAGAAATCTTCATAGATTTCACATGCAGTGAAAAATTAAAAGGCAATTTTGTAATAAATCGCTCTTTGAATTTGGGGTAGAGGTGGATGAGGAATTATGTGTACTGAAGACAAAAGCACTTCGTATACTATTACCATTTTCAACATCCTATCTTTTGCAAACTGGATTTTCTGCAGTGGATGCCTTGAAGACAAAATATAGATCTCAGCTAAATATAGAAAAATAACTCTTTAAGTGTCAATTTCTGATATTAAAACCTTCCTTTGAAAAAACTTTTCTCTACAAGAAAAGCCCGTGGAAGTCCCTAATAATTATTAAACTTGTTCTTAATTTAGTAATAAGATTGATTGATTGAATATTAACGTCGCACTGTTCAGCTGCACGAGGGCTTTTGACGACGGACCACGTAATTTTGAACCATGGTCAAGTGACGTGGATGACACCTGAGCTGGCACCCTTCTCTCCTAACTACCACACCACACCAACGGGAAAGTTTCAACTCTCAACAGATTTAACATGCAGCGCTGCCCTACATGGCGGGTCTTTAGTGGTACTGGGCTCGAACTCATGACAAGGCAAGCCACGATCCGATACCTATACCACTCGGCTACCGCGGCCAAATTCAGCAATAAGAAATTATTTATAAAATACCTTCTTCAGTACTAATACATCAAACGTATACTGGCTGAAACACCGACTCTTCACACGAGTTCATTTTTAAAAAAATAAAACATTATTCTTGATATAATAGCTGAACTGTAAGGAGAGTAAAACTGTGTGCACGACATTGTATACAAAAATGTAAAATGATTTTTGAATGTAAAATGCTCGGTTCGCGTCACCGACATGCTAATGATCTCCAGACTAGCGCAAGCCTGTGTAAAATACATCGACTATTTCTGACTGTATTATGTGCGCGTTGGACGCTTTTTGGATAAGTATAATTTTGTGAGTCACGTCACCAATACGTTATAGTAGCAGTACATCTGTAATTGTAAATGTGACGCGTTGTACAATATTAGAGTGTAGTTATACATAAGTAAAGTTAAATTGACCACGTGGAAACTTGTGTGTAATTTTGTTTAAATGAATTTTTTTTTTTTTTTATTGTAATTATTTAATTGAAGGGGATGAATTTATTGAATTTAAATTCATTGACTTCAGTATAAAAGTGAATGAAACATATTAATATTTTTATACAGATAAATGAATTAAAACAACGAATATATTTTTAAACATTTTTAATATTTGTACGAATATTTGTATTTAAAATTTAGCATTATTCATTTAATTATGTTTTTATTTAACCTCTTCATCATGAAATGAGTATTATTACGGTATAAGATTTATCTTAAATGGTAAAATAGATTTCTAGTTATTTGATAATATTTTTTTCGTGGATTTTAAAATTGGAAAATTAAAAAAATGTTATAATAATTTCAGATTTATAAATATGTTCAATTGTATTCAATGAAGTTATTAATTTGTTGTGTAATTTGTTAGATATAAAATACGTGCTCTTTATTTTGCCAAATAATTATTTATGAACTTATATAATTTAATTTCACTATTAGAAAAAATATTGTAACATAATTAAAATCATTTCTATTTTTTATACTTGTTTAGATCCTTAATCCCACGAGGAAAAACTTGAAGATGTCAACAGATAGAACAATTTTATTCGAAAATTTAATGATTTACAAAAAGAAGGTTCTGAATTACTCGGGAAAAATTTGACAGATATTGGCGCTTTTTAATATTAACTAGAAAAGTGACAAAAATTTATCATTAATTGAATTTTTGAATGAACATTAATATGTCTAATGATCGAAAAAGTGTACAACAAAGTATAAACGACTATCGATGCTGTTTTTATACGATATTTAGATAAATTTCAATCAAACATTTTATTTTCTTATTTCAGTTACATAAACCTATTTGTATCTTTTTTGAATACAATCATTTGTTTAAATTATGTAAATAATGAAAATAATGTTCAAACTTGAATTCATTGAAATTCGTGTAAATATAAAAAATACTATGTATAATTAAGATAATTGTATATTAATTATTTTTTTCAACCACTTTGTATTTATATTTTGTTCATGATTTGTTTAACCCATCATATGTAACTAAGAAAAACATAAAAATTTCTATAATTTTTGCATATAGTTTTAATATTCAACTTAATTTATAGAAAGCTATTTTTTTTTTACTATACTGTTTAAAAGAACTGTAATTTTAAACCTCACACAATTAGCATTTAGAATTAATGTTAAATTATGAAAAAGAATATAAAATTCCGATGAAGACTATTTAACATTTAAACGAGAAGACTTCAAAGTTTAACCCGGGATAATCGATACTAACATTAATGGTAACTACAAATCGAAATATTTTAATTTATAGAAAAACTTACCTTCTTTCCCAGGACTATTCAATTCTTTGATGATTTGAGAAAAAATCAATAAAACTGAACTAAAATGATTCAAAAGTACAAGACCATAATAAAGGACGCAAATCAGACATTTTTCAATTATCCTACATAAATGTTAAACCAATCAATTCTTTTCCAAATATCGCAAAACTCAATTATTTACAATTTCCTTAAGCGAAAAGCAAACACATGAAAGATGGGAGGGAACTAATATTGATAATAACCATACCATCAGATTGAAGGTCAAATTAACATTCAGATTTTTATCCAGAAACTGAAATATTTTGACATCTACTAATTTTTAAGAAACATCTGTCTTTTAGGGGATCATATATAGCCTTTGTTGCTCCATATCCCACAAAACCTGAACTGAACTGAACGTACTATGCAGCCTGGCTGAAAAGTGAATCATGACTTCCTTTTCTTTTTCTACAACTAATGTACAGTATTTCAATAATAATTGCAGCGGTAAATTGTTTATCTTCTTAGAATTTTTCTCAGGGTCTGGGTTTCGTTTTTTTTTAACGAGTAATATTTTATGTTAAAACGTAATAAAAAATCTCTCATTGAGGAAAAACAGCAAATAAAACAAAAATGTTTTTTTTTTTCTTTAATTTGGTTTTGGGATCAAAGATAGCTATTTGATGACGGAAAAAGCTAGATAATAAATATAAATTATGTCAGTGTGTTGTTGTGTGTATTTTTTTTATTATGGAAGAAAGCATTTTGTTTTACTTCTCTTTCCGGTTATTTTTTTTAAAAAAAATCTTTAAATTTTCGATACGCTCGCGCCCGCCCAGGGGGGCGCGCCCCACACTTTGAGAAACACTGAGGTAATCTAAGCAAATATTTCAATTTTCGTTTCTTTCATTTGAATAGAAATGGCCGTGAGTAGCCTAGTGGTTACAGCATCGGAATCCAGATTCGATGCCCGATGCCACCAATTACCCTCCGAGTGCACACGGAATACGTGCTCGTTAAATCAGTGGGTCCGAAGTCTTCTGGGTTGAGTCACGAGCGCAGGGACTGGAGAATTTTTCCCTCTCCTTCAGTTCAATGAAGAAATTGTGGAGGTGGAGACAGGTGGTGTCACCATCTATCGTCCCTTCGGGGAATTTCACCGAGCTCAATCTCACTGTCACCTGTATGGTTCTCAAGGTCAACTACAGGCGTACTTCTAGCCCCTTGCCATGATGAATTTCGTGGGCGTCGATCTGACTACGTCATACAGGTGACATTCGAAACAACAACAGAAACACAAACTTTAAGTGATTTTTTCAGTTCTATGTAACAAAGAAAAAACCGAGTTACTAAAAATCTCTTTGTCCCATGAAGACCGAATTCCTTGCGAATAGAATCTGCACAAGTTTTTAAATAAAAAACGATGCATATTTTATGCAGAGTCACTCATTAAATACAAATGTTAAACTACATTTTAATTTGGATCGGTTGCAGCTTTTGTATAAAAACTAAAAATATAAAAAAATAAGGGTTTCCAAATAGCATCAATCTAACAATTTTAAATTCATTTTTGAAGGAATTTTCGAATTACACTCTGCTGATCTAATAAATGATAACAGAAAGCTAGAACTGCTCATTGCTTTCTGCTGGTGCAGTAGCTGCCGTACACATGTACTCCATACGTTTCGGAATATTTGGATGCGTTCGCCAAACCTGCATTCATAATCAATTCAAGGCCGCTTTCTTCACACATTCATTCAGTAAAACAAAAACGAAAAAAAAAATACCGGGGCAGTCATGTATTCGTTTCCCCTGGTACAATCGAATTCGTTTCCCTCAAAATAGAAAAAAAACTATTAGAAATGAAATGGTCAAATGAGAGAAAACTAATATAATTGCCACATATATTCAATTTAAAGGGCAAGATTACGAACTTTGCATGTTTGTCGCGCCCTCTCCATGATATTTTTATTTTATCACGGAGTTGTGGATTCAAATGGGTACTGAAAAGGGCATCCACGAAATAGTAAAATGTCATTATACCTTGCGCAGATTGCTAATGCGTAAGACAATAGGTCACGTTTAGTAATCTAGCGTACAACTTTAACAACTTGACCTTCAGTTAATTAAAGAGGCCGATTGCGTTGTACTTCATGACACGTTCTTAGTGGCCATTTTTGAACAATATGGCTCACATATCTTTGTATTGTTTTCCGTGCTGTTGATAATCTTCAATGCTTAGCAAAGTCACCAGATCTTTCAGCTATCGAAAGCGTATGAGATATGATAGGCCAGCAGATTTGCGCAATTCAAATTGTTGCAGATCTGGTACAATAATGCATGAATGCATGACGGGAATCAGAAATAAAATTTGGGTGCAAGATAAAATTATACATCTTAATAACTTCTTACATCACATTATACAAATATTAATTGGATGAGGTTCATTAACAACTGATTTTTATATTCTCGAAGTAACTGCTTTCAATTGATAATTCGAGACAAAATTTTCAATAATTTCACAATCTATGCAGGATTTTATACAAGTTAAAATAGACATGGGACTTCATTTATTGTTTTACAAATGACCATGTTTAACTCAATTCTGGTATAAAATGGGGTTCGGATGATTCGTTACCACTAACCAGGTAGTGTAAAACGCTGATGCATCATTTTACGGACCAAAGTCGTGAGAAGTGAAACAAAAAAATTCAAGGAAAAAGTTAAAGCCGATTCCAAATCATACTCACTGCCTTATTAAGCTTTTACTGTTCGTTTTTTTTTATTGGGTTTATTCTATAAAATAATGAACACGACTGAGTTCTGATGCTGAGACAACATTGGTATCTTTCGAAACATTTCAAGTCGCCATCTAGTAAGAAAATGTAGAACTAAATATTTCCTCATCTTATCTTAAATGTAGGATTATTTACATTATAGTGTTACTCACAAGTTTAAAATACACATTACATACATGAAATTCTCTGAATAAATTTTGAAAGGACAAATGAACTTTTAGGAAGTGGAAAAGAACATAATGGATGAGACGGGAATCAAAGTCTTTCAGACTTCGTGATAACTAAATTCTAAAATAAATTCTATCGGATTTATACTTAATCCAGAGCTTTTCTTTGTGTGTGTGTTCATTATATTTTTCAATAATAACTCTGCATGAGTAAACATAATTAAAAAAAATTTATGTGCTTCGTGTATCGATGCGTAGAGAGAAAGGCATTTAGTCACATAAAGCATTTGGACTTCTTTGCATTGATTACAATGATACTTTTTTTCCCTAACATATTTTTAAAGAATTCTCTTCAAAATATCTTTAAAAGTATTTTGAAAAATGTAATATTGTGAAATAAATTCACATGTATAAAAATTAGGAATTGAAATTAAGTGTAATTAAACATTGATCGAATTATAACATATAATTCCCTATGTACAACTAATTAATTATAAAAATAAATAAGATATGAGAATCGATTATTTATTTATGGAATATCAATTTGTTAAGCGAAACCTCTCAATTAACTGTCTGCTGATATAAATAACTGCAATTGCGAGTTGACCCAACAGTAATTTGAGTCTAATTTGTGTTATACAGCTTGCATTAGTGTCGACACTCGTTTGCTGTATTCGAATGTTTCATAAATATCCCCGAGACACAGTGCCATGAGCAGCTCTCTTCAGATGAGTCGGAAGCGTTCGTTCAAGTCATTCTCATTTCGAGCCAATCGAGCAGCCATCCGATGACCAACAGAATACAAATGGCTGATCAAATGACTCATCAATCTATTTGCTCTAAATATTTTTTTAATTCGTTACACTCGCATGATTTCCGTAATCGGATTACTTTTTGCAAAAAAACTTTTTTTATTAAAAAAAAGATACGTAAAAATAAAAAGTATCTCATTTATATGCTACTCGCATATTTCCCTTTGCATTGCTAGATCTAAAATTTAAATTATTAGAGCCTTTTTTTTGACAATCAACAAAACATTTCTGTGATACATAGTAAAACTGTACATGGGTAAGTGTATATATGTGTGCATGCGTTCAATTTACAGCAATTTAATGTTTCGGTAATAATTATACACGCATATATATGACATGTTTCAAGTCAACACTAAGCTTTTTTGTTAAAAACGTTTTTATTCGGCTAGCCATCAGGAGATCTTACTCTGAGAGAAAAAGGACGCCGAGTGAAAATCTAAATGGCTCTACCACTTATGTCTAGATGTGAAGTACCATTCTTAATTATGAGTTATACTTTAAAGTTAATGCTGAAATATGGGGCTATAAATATAATGATCTGGAATTAGAAGTGTTTTGTATTTGGGTCATCTGCTCGGAGATATAATTGTGATTTATTTTAATACTTGAAGATTTAGTAGAAAATAAAAACTTAATGTTGTATAGGGAACTTAATTTTAAATCTAATTTAATTATCCTTACATATATATACATGAGAATTTCTCTCCCCAATAGAATAAGTTTGGGCTACAATGAGTTGGAATCTTTGCCCACCTCTGGATCTCTCTTGTCTAACTTGCCTACTTCAACGTGTTTGGAAAGCAATCCCGCTGGAGGACATTCGTCAAACTTTCAAGTTAATGGCCATCCGTAGCTCGTATCAAGGGCAACATATTATTGTTGTTGGTGTTGGGTGGGGGGCTCTTGTAGCTTTATTTCTTGAATTAAATTTTTAATTATTGTAATACGGTATACAGATTCATTTTCTGCTCAGTTACTCTATTCTTATCGATTTTCGTCCCATCATGATATCTTCAGTACGTTGTTGCTTTTTATGTTACAGACAATGTGTGGATTACTTTTCTTTTTTTTCAATTCCTACTATTAGCTTACACTATATATTTATTTATCTTGGCGGAATTTTCAATCGTTAAAAAAATACATTTTAAAGCGCTCAATTGAGCTGAAATTTTATATACATGATTATATTGGATGGCAATACAGTAATTTAATTATAATTAATAAAAATGAATTGATTAAAACTAATTGTTTAAAGAATTACAAATACAGCCACTTGGCATCATTTTTGGCGACTTAGCGACCCTTTTGATGACTTGTGTGTCAAAACTTTAAAGTTTTTTTTCTCACGTTTTAAAGCATTCAGTTGAACAGAAATTTTGTACACACGATTGTTTCGGATGACAATACGATACCTTAACCCTTTATCTACCGACGGTACTTATAAGTACCACTCACTTTGAAATTACATAGAACAATCATTTTTACGAATACTCTGATGATACTCTGATGATCAGTATGGGTTCTATGGTGAGTATTTTAGCGGCGAAGGCAAATAGTTTTACAGCAGAAGTTGCGTTTTCAGCTGACGTTTTGATCAGATTGTGAAGATTGTCATTTTTGTACCGAAAACGTAGTTAATGTCAAAAAGTGTCTTATTTATTTTTTTTACATGTTAAGGAAGACCTTAAAAAACGATTTGAGTATTTATTTTAAGTGAACAGTGTATATAATTAATTTTACAGTTGAATAACTTTGTGGTACTTATAAGTACCGACAGCACACTGAGTGTTGCAGCAAGAACTTAGTTTTTTTTTCGTCTGTGTAGCTTATTATTGATTTTTGTTCTGTTGAAGCGTCATCACTCTACTGCAATAGAGTTATGCCTATTTTAGACATAAGTCTATTTATGAGGTTTATTAATGATTGATATTGCTTTTCACTGATTTTTTTTTTTTTGCTTTTTTTTGCTTTTTTTTTTTAATGTTTTTAAAAAATTTGTAACTTTGAATCCAAGTTTGAATTTTTTTTGACACACAATTAAATGAAATATGTATTCTTATTTCAAAAATTATATAACATCATTTTTATTCATTTATGTGTAACAGAGATTTAACAGTATTTGGAGATTTTCTAGGGGCTAATATTATTTTTATTATTATTTCCTTTCCTTAGAAAGTCTGTAAAAAAGAAGCTCAGTCTTCAAGAGGCTTTGGATTTGCTATAGAACCTACCATCTGAAATCAGTGATGTACTAACAGATGATTTTGTTGATGAAGAAGTCCCAGAAAATTATCTGTTGGAATTTTCGTTAGATTCTTAGGATGACGATCAAGAGGCTGAACTCAAAGTGCAGTTGTTCATGTTAAGAAAATACAGCATTTCTTACCTCAGGATGGGGTGCTGTAAAAAACATTCAATCGAAACCTCACTCAAAATGCACAACGTGTACTGAATTTTTGTGTATTAACGAAAAAAAACCTGTTTCTTTGAATATCATCAAATTAAGCTTATGCATAAAAAAAGAAAATAAATTTTAAAAAATTAATAATCTTTAAAAATAAATATTTGTGATATAAAATATTAGTATTCTCAGTGGTTTTATTTAGCATTTTTAAGAGTTAAAACTGGGTTAAAAAACTCATTCGCTATTTTCGTACTGTCAGAATATTTAAGACCTTAGTGTGCTGAAAAGTACCAGTTTAATTAATTAGCTCTAATTAATTAAATTTCCCAAAGTTGAGTATTTTATTTATGTATATCCCTTAATTTTCAATGCAGAGATCCAAAAAAAATTTTGCATGAAAAAATTTCCAGTAAATCATAATGCGGTAGATAAAGGGTTAATGATAATGAATAAAAATTAATTACCACTTAATGTTGTGATTCTGTCCTATGTATATACATATTTATATTAATTGTAACTATTTAATAAAAAGTAGCTAAAATAAAAATTTTCTTTGTTGATCCAACAAGGAGAGGGCAAAACTAAGGAAATTCAATTGGGGTCGAGACTTGGGATAATAGTAGTACTCCTTTAGGGTGTTCAACCCTCAATGTAATTCCACCGGATGGCCAGTTGTGATGATCCCCTTGAATCTCACTTTGAGAACGAGAATAATTTTGAGTCAAAAAAGAACCAGTAGCCATTTTTATAAATAACTTTCTTTATTTGGTTATCTTTCCCAAATAGAATCAAAGACTTTTAATAACAAATAAATCAAAATAGCTTTATGAGGTTTAAAAGGGACTTTCCTTTATATTAACTTAAATATTTAATGATCCAATTAATTAACAATTAGAATATCGATCACGCAGAGATTACCGCAATAAGAGATCCCAGAATTATATTCAATAATGTTCCTACTGAACATTTAACTTTAATCTCACTCTTAATATAAAACTTTCATGAGACTTTAATTATAAATCAATATTTACCACACTGAATCTCAGCTCTTCCTGTGCCTAATTTATCTACCTAAAAATCTTCAATAATAAATCTCTAACTTCACTATTATAACTTCCTGCTTCAATCTATCTCTCCTACTATCTCTCACTTTACTATTCCGTTTGATTTAAATACTTAATCTAATCTGCATAATAAGGAATCCCTGTCCTCTTTTTGCAGTTGATTGGAAATAGGTAGGGAATTAAATTTCCCTAAAAAGACATCTCAGAAGGTTAGTGATAAAGTTCCGTATAGATTTGTCACACAGTCAATTCAGAGAAAAAAAGCCTTCGAAATTCATGCTTAGCTTTTATACAATTAAATTTCAATTTTCTCCAACGATTTCGTAGCTTAGTTGATATATCGTCTACATACTATGAGCGAGGTCTGGGTTCGATTCATCGGTCATTTTTTTTTTCATTTCATTTAATTATTTTTAAAATTAAACAAACTCATTTATGAAAGACTAGCTGATATACCGGGCGTTGCCCGGCATCAAAACACTTACATGAGCAACTTTTTGGAGAAAATAAATACTTTTATACAATAGAATAATGCGTATATTGTTTTAAACTTAATTAAAATGAAAATTCCATTGAAATGACATATTGCTTTGATTGACACAAAATTCGGCAGTAAAGCAGCATATATATTTATACATAAAACAAAATCAATAATTATACGCAGAAATGAAAACAATATTAAATTTTTGTAAGCTATCAGATAATGACATACTGGAGACTTAAACAGAATTATATGTATAAAGTGAAAATAGCATAAAGTAAAAAAAATGACATTAATAAGGTATGTGATTCCCCCATCATCTGGTATCACCTGGGTCTGGTATGTATATGGTATCACCTTCTGACCATGCTTTCAATTAGATGGTAAACCACCGCAGAATTAAGCAATCGCCATTCTTCTTGTAGAGCAATTTCCAGTTCAATAAGAGTGGCTGGAGGTGGGAAACGTGAAGATACGCCATACGCGCAATCCCTTTTCATCAGATAGTCATCTACGATGTCAGCTCTATGGGGATGTGCATTGTTGTCCATTAAAGCAAAAGTAGGGCTAACTGCTGCAGCACACAATCTGACAATTGATTCTAGGACTTCATCTCGATACCGGATAGCCGTCACAGAACCCCGTTTAAAGATGTGCAGGTCGGTGCGGTCTCCTAATGAAATCTCTGCCCACACCATAATGCTTCTGCCTTGGAATGCGTAATGTTCAGTGATGTTTTGGGGCTGATTGCGTGTTCCTCGTTCACGCCACATCCTTATACACTTGTCATCTGGCTCCAGAGCAAATCTTGACTCATCAGTAAACATGGCATTGCCCCAGTCAGACATGCTTAACTTTTTGAAGTGAGTGTATGTCATTTGAATATAACATATGTGCATAACATAAATATACATAGTTGATGGTAGAATAAACATGCTTCTTCACTTGTGATATTAAACAATAACGTGAACAAATTTCTCAATTGAACAATAATTTTGTATTTATTAAATATCATCATGAAATGAATGATATTTGATGATTGATGGTGAACTTTATTTTAGCAGTGCTTGTAAATATACAACATTTTTAGTTTTCCTATCTGGTGCAAGAACAAATAAATTTGATGGTTTTCCAACCCGTGAACACCCAACGTACAGCTGTTCATGTGAGAAGCATGGATTTATCAAATTTAATCCATATACTTGGAATGCCTGCCCCTGTGCTTTGTTAATGGTCATTGCAAAGACTAGTCGTACAGGAAACTGTAGACGTTTGAATTGAAATGGAGTGTCCATTGGTATCATGGGAATGCGTGGTAGTAGTACATGTTCCCCTTTGTGTTTTCCATTTAAAATGGTTGCCTCAATTATGTTATTCATTAATTTTTTTACTGATAGCCTAGTCCCATTGCATAGTCGCGGTGGATTTATATTTCGTAGAAGGATGATTGTCGAACCAATTTTCAAAGATAAAATATGTGGTGGCATTCCTGGTAGGTCCAATGAATTTAAAAACTCTATTGGATAATGAACTGATTCGTCTTGATTGACAACAGTATCTATGGATTTATATGTTGTTTCTTCTTCAGGTATTTGATTTTGAATTGAGCAGTTTATTAAATTCACATCAATGTTTTTGGCTGCCAATATAGCCCGCTCACTAACCCATTGATTGCTTTTATAATTCTGAGATAAATTTGGGAAAACTTTGGCAATCAATTCATCAGTGGATTTTACAATGTGACAAAATTTTTCTGGTTATGTAATACAGTGTGTATAGATTCATCTCAATTTCCATTTTACCATTCCCAATATCTAACAATTGTTTTGCAAATCGTTCAGAAGATTCATCTTGTTGTAATTGAACACGCATATTGGTCTTTAAAGATATTTTCTCCACATACCGCCATAACACTGATGATTTGAGACACGCATTCAATCCATCTGCAGGTGTTGAACGTGGTATAACTGGTAGAGTTTGTCGAAAATCACCAGCTAGCAAAATGAGTGCACCACCAAAGAGCTGCTCATTTTCTCTCAAATCTTGTAATGTACGATTGATTCCAATGATTTCGTGTGTGCCATGATGCATTCATCCCATATTATAAGCTGACATGATCTTAGTATTTTTCCCATCCCAGAAGATTTGCTAATATTACATGTTGGAGTTTCAATTACCTGCATATTTAATGGCAATTTCAATGCTGAATGTGCTATTCGACCACCGCCCAAAAGAGTTGCTTCAATACCAGATGATGCAATAGCAAGTGCAATATTATTTTGTGATCTTATAGTTGCCAGAATAATTAAAATAAGAAAAGTTTTGCCAGTGCCTCCAGATGCATCCAAGAAATATAAACCACAATTGTTAGCTATTGCATTTATAATTGTGTCATATGCTGTTCGTTGTTCTAATACCAATTTCGGCAGATTAATTCGAACAAATGTTTGTAATTCATTAACATCGAAGTGCGTTTCTCGATGTATATCACGATCGAAAATGTCATTACCAGATTTATTTGGAGCAATCATTCCCAATTCTGTCAGTGATTTGTTGGCTATTGTCAAACATATATCCTCAATTAAAATCAATGCTTCATTGTATATACTTGAGGTAAATTGAATGTTGGGATTAACATTAATTCTACGAATGCGATGAAAAATGTCTTCACTCATATAGTCTTTATATTTTTCCCAAATATCCTTTGGATTAGCCGGAAAACATGTAGTTAGTATGATGGAAAATAGTGTACGTATCTGATGTGGTTGAGCTGTATTAGAAGCATCAGCAAGTGAAATATCCCAATGAGCATCGTTTTCTAAGAGATTTAATTTCTGGCAGGCCTCATAAAATGTAGCACACACATGGCCATTGACTGTTTGTAGTTCTTGGAAAGATGTTGGTCCACGAACATTGATTAATAATAATCTTAGGTAAAAGCATTCTGCGTTATTTGGATGTGCTGTGTACAGACGACCCAATGCATCTGTGGAATATAAATTATGGTGCCCTTGTACTGCTTTACCTTGTTTACGACGCTGAAATTTTCTTGTTGATGTATTTCACGTAAAATAAGTTGGTACTTTAGAGTACAGTAGTGTCCTTGCAAAGGTATCATTTTTACATAATGTGAAAAATTCAGTTAATGTTGTTGGCGGTGGTGACATTGCTCTTGCACGTAAATTTTCTGATGTAAAATACACACGCTGTCCATTTTCGAAATGCACTGCTAAATGAACAAGAGTTGGATATCGCCCATGAATGGAAAATGATAAAATACGCCATACAGCCTCATTGCTACTTATGTAGCGTCCCAGTTGATATTGGGTGACTTCATCGTCAGATGCAGTTGTATTTTCCACTCCAAACACTGCCATATCGCTTCCTTTGTTCACATATTTGCAAATATATTTTATAGCTTTCACTGAATTGCAGTACTCGACATTTATGTGCGCGTAATACGTTTTTAGTAGTAATGGAGAATATGGTACTACCCAACGATTATCAACATCAATAGTATTGTTGAGTACTTTCAGTTTAATGGATTTTCCACCATCTTCAGTAGATCGTCGTCGATAGAGTGGATATCCATCATTACCTGTAATAGTTTCAGCAAGTAAGTCTCTAGGATACCGCTTTGTGCACTTTCCGTCTGACATGCATGGTGAATTATTATTTAGTGAGCCACATGGACCATGAATCATATTTTTTGAGACAATATCGTGCAAGTCTTTATCAATTTCAATGTCAGGTATTTCTGCAGAGATAATTTCATCAATTCTGTTTGGTGTTATCTTTTCCATCATCCATATTAAAATATGCGCATGTGGTAAACCTCTTTTTTGCCATTCAATGGAATACATCCAACAGCGCGTCTCTCCAAATACATGGTGAAATAGATATTAAAAGATACATGGCTCCAAATACATATTAAAAGATATTTTATGTAATTATTTTGTATTTTATAAAGTAAAAACAATTAAATAAATTTATTATTTAAATTATTTATTATTTACATTATTTAAAATTATTATTAATAAACATTTTTAAAAGAATTATTAATATTTTTTTTAATAATTATTAATAAGAATATTCAAAATAATTATTAATTCCCATTATTAATAATTAAAACTATTTAAAATAAATATTATTTAAAATTATTTAAAATAGTTTTTAATTAAAATAATTAATAATTCAAAATTAAGTAATAAAAATTATTATTATTAATTATTATTAATAAGAAATATTAATACAATTATTAATTATTATTAATAAGAAATATTGATACAATTATTAATTATTATTAATAAAAAATATTGAAACAATTATTAATTATTATTAATTAGAAATATTTTTACAATTATTAATTATTATTAATTAGAAATATTTTTATAATTATTAATTATTATAAATAAGAAATAATATTAATACAATTATTAATTATTATTAATAAGAAATGTTAATACAATTCTTAATTTATTTTTAAAATTATTAATTTATTTTTAACGTTATTAATTTATTTTAAATATTATTAACCTATTTTTGAAAGTATTAATCTATTTTTTAAATTATTAATTTACTATTAAAATTATTAATTTATTAGTAAAATTATTATTAATTTATTATTAAAATTACTAATTTATTATTAAAATTATTATTAATTTATTATTAAATTATTATTAATTTATTATTAATTTATTATTAAGTTATTACTAATTTATTATTAAATTATTATTAAATTATTAATTTATTATTAAATTATTATTAACTAGCTGGTATACCCGTTCTTCGCACGGGTGAACTGAAAAATTAAACAACACAGATTGAAGGATAAAGAAGTTTTTAATGAGTTAATTAAACGTGAATTGCAAATTAAACAAAAAAAGCTTTTGGCGTAACTCAGGTAACAAAAAAAAAAGAGAGAAATATAAAACACCTTTGTTAAATTTTATGTATATAGGTCTAATAGCTGATAAAAAGGATTTTTTTTAATTTATTTATAACTCCTCGTAACACTCTTGAGGGTTGATTTTTGAAAATACCTTCCTAAGCTGATCACTGCTCAGCAAAAGTAACACATTGTTAAAAGTTTTGTGTAATGAACGCTTAAAATAGAGTAAATAATTTTTATTTGAAAGCATAATACATTAATATTACTTTCTGTAGTATTTATTTTATGTTAAAATTGTAATATTCGCAAGCAACGCCGTTTCTTAAATTATAATGACGATCCAATGAAAAACATAGCGAAATGTTAACGATAGAGTCAAGCTGGCAAATGCCTAGCTACTTTCATAACTCGAGCTTTATTAGAGTTTTGTAAGACATACCCTGTAGGGGAGAGATGCACGTTAATACTTTATTCACCGCATAATGATTTACTGCAGTTTTTTTCATACAATATTTTTTTTGATCACTACATTGAAAATTAAGGGATATACATAAACAAAATACTCCACTTTGGGAAATTTAATCCGTTAGAGCTAATAAATTAAATAAAGATATTCCACTGTAAAATTAATTATATATACCGTTCACTTAAAATAAGTAGTCAAATCATTTTCTAAGGTCTTCATTAACATACAAAAACATAAGACACTTAAATTTTGACAAACTATTTTTTCCGCTAAAATACTCATCATGGAACCCGTGCTGCCATATATCTTGGAAGAATGGATTTCAAAGAATATTCCTGCTAATTATGAGTAGAATATTCCTTCTAAGTTGGTGTGGTGTGGTAGTTAGGAGAAAGGGGTGCCAGCTCAGCTGTCGTCCACGTTACTTGACTATGGTTCAAAATTACGTGATCCATTGCCAAAAGCCCTCGTGCAGCTGAACAGTGCAACATTCATATTCATTCACTCTCACACTCCAAGAAATACAGAACAATAGTTATTGCGTTTTTAAGTATAAAAATAATTATATCTGCCTATTCAATTAAAATTATAGCGTTATAATTAAGTACTAACCACAAATAAATTTTGAAAATTTGTTCAAATGATGCAGTGTGAAAGAGAAAGCTTATTTACTTTAAGTATCAGAACTGATAAAAGCATTTATTTGGAAAAAAAGATCAATTTCTCACTACCAAATATGCATAAGATGTTAAAAAAACACATTAAAATAAAGAGAGATTTATAACAACCTCTCCCGTCAAAACTTAGTTTGATTCTGAAATAAAAAATAGGCATTATATCAAAGGAATTATTTAGAAGCGAGCACCTTGCGTAGCCAAAACAAAAAAGGTTTTTCACAAACAAAAGATTGTGACATCGTCGATTGTTGTGAATCCCCATTTTTCGATTCACGATAAGTTTTATGGTTTCACCAGCTGTTCAAGGACAAGTACGATACCCATCGATTGTCCCTGAATTTTTACGATCCACTAGCTGTGGAATGACCAGTGCACGTGGCTAAGGGTCATTGTTTATTGTTTGTCCTCGGATCCATGACGACACTCTGTCTGAAAATCATAATGGACATAAGAGTTCGGCGCCCCATTGACAATAGGCGAAGTCTATCTTAAAATAATCATGTCGTCTTTTCTGGTGTTGAGTGAAGGGGATACTAGGAACAGGTGGCGTGATGGACAAGTGTGTCCAGATGTTCGACAAGGAACTACGGCGCCTTGGGCCAGACGGCTCGGGTGTGTTTTGGCGTGTTGTGCGCAAATAGGACGAGGGAGGTCCAGAGAGACTTTTGTGACCTGCCAATAAGAAGGAACGAGGGGCGTGTTGTGAACACACTCCTGGTGTTTAAAAGGGTTCTTTTTCAGGAGAGAAAAAAGACGGGAGAAAGAGAGGAGAGAAGAAAGACGGGAGAGAGAGAGGAGAGAGAGAAGAGAAAAAAAGAACGGAGAGAAGAGATGGAAAAAGAAAGGGAAGGAGAAGGGAAAAGAGAAGAAAAGGAGCCGGGGAGAGAGAGGAGCCCGCCGTGTATGGAGAAAAGGGCTTAGTCCGGAGATTGGAGGGAAAAAGACGATGAACGCCGGTGGCGTTGAGAATAGAATAGACTGACTGCACCGGCTTGGCATATAGACTGAATAATATTACTTCACTAACAAATTGTTTAGCTAATAAACAATATTTTTATATTACATTAAGCTGTACAAAAAAATTTATTGATGACTAGCTATACACGACGTTACAAGATAGATATATGCAGCCGTGGTTTTTTTTTTGCAGCGCATGCCAGAATTGCTAGCAGAAGACAGAATTTTTTCCTACTTACTTGACAAATATCGTTATATTTTTGACACTTTTCCCAAATCTTTATAAATTATAGTCTATGCTATAAATTATAGCGTATGTGCTATTCTGATGTATAAGCTGTATTACTGTAAAGTTTCATTAAAATCCATTCAGTAGTTTTTGTGTGAAAGACTAACAAAGATTTTCACAAACTTTCACATTTATAATACACTCTGTCGCAAAAAAATATATGCACCCAGAAGAAATCAAGCTACAATCACGAAACTCGGCAAGAATGTAGTCTGGTAAGAGATATGCAAATGATTAAAATTTCGAAGCCAATGAGACAAGGCTAAGTGTGCTATGCGCATATTAGTTGCGCAACTGGGAGAGTTTAAAAGCATGAGTACGAGCGCCGTACGGCTATCCAAACGAATCTGATGACTTTGATAGACGATATTGAGACTTAGGATGCCTCTAAAACGTAACCGGCGGCAGTACGAGCAGCTGACGGACTTTGATAGGGGCCGTATAATAGGCCTCAGAGAAGCAGGTTGGTCGAATAGACGTATCGGCCGCCACCTCGGTCGGAGCGATATGGTAGTTGCTCGGTGTTGGCAACAGTGGATCACAGAAGGTAGAGTGTACCGTCGCGGAGGGTCAGGACGTCCCAGGAACACAAATGATCGCGAGGATCGTGCAATCAGAAGAGTGGCCACTTCGGCACCAACAACGTCGCTAGCATCGATTCAACGCCACTTACCTCCTTCCAGACATCCAGTGCCATCAAGAGAAACCATAAGGAGACGACTGACCGAAGTTGGCTTGAGGAGCCGACGTCCGCTAAGACGCTTACCACTGACCCCACATCATAGGCAGTGTCGACTGGTTTTTGCCGACCTCGGGCAACTTGGAGTGTGACAGACTGGAGACGTGTCATCTTCAGTGATGAATCCCGATTCAGTCTCAGTGCTGATGACCACCGCACACGTGTCTGGAGGCGCACCGGCCAGCGGTCCGATCCGGCATTTATTGTCGAGCGGCATACAGCAATTTCACAAGGTGTGACAGTGTGGGGAGCAATTTCTTGGGACACACGATCATCTTTAGTGGTCCTTCAAGGCACTTTGACAGCTCGCAGATACGTGGACGATATTTTAACGCCGATTGTGCTACCCATGCTATCAAGTCGCCCAGGTGCCATTTATCAACAGGATAATGCTCGTCCACATACTGCGCGACTCTCCCAACAATGTCTTCAAGGATATGACGTCCTAACATGGCCTGCCAGGTCACCAGATCTTTTCGCCAATAGAGCATGTCTGGGAAGGCAACTGCAGCCGTCCGTGATACAGGAGAATTAACTGCGCAGATGCAAAGACTATGGCAGGATCTTCCACAGGGGGTCATAAGTGATCTAATTGAATCGATGCCACGCCGAATTTCGGCTTGTATAGCTGCCAGAGGTGGCTTTACTACTTACTGATTTTTAACCTTTTGCAAGCTGTAACCGCTTAATAAAATGATATTTTGTTCTGAATTTTTAATCATTTGTTTATTTTCATATACACTACATGCATACCAAATTTCGTGAATGTAGCTCAATTTCTTCTGGGTGCATATATTTTTTTGCGACAGAGTGTATATATTAAATTTATTAAATATGTTTTTTATTATTAAAATAATTATTATTTATTTATTTATTTTTTTAAATTTTTTTAAAAAGGACTTATTAAATGTTTTTTAAAATTATAAAATAATTAAATTAAAAATGTATAAAAAAAGACATACTTTTTATAATATTAATTATAAAATAATTAATTTAATAATAATATACTTTATAAATTATTTTATATTATATATAATATTTTATTTATAGTATATTTTATTTCACATTATAAAACTATCTGTAACTCATTTTTATGTATAATATCATTTAATATTTATTTTATATATTTTATTATAAATATTATTCGTTAATATAAAAATATATTTATATAAAATTTAATATAAATATTTATATATTTACAGTATTATTTTTACTTTATGAAATACAAAATAATTTCATAAGATTTCATTTAATATTAAATAAACCTTTCATAAATAAGTTTGTTTAATTTTAAAAATAATTAAATGAAATGAAAAAAAAACTGACTCATGTCTACTTTTGTAAATTGTCCCTTTCTTTCACAAAATCAGAGCTTCTAATACTCATTTATAAAATGACTTCCACCCTCCCCCCATCCACCGCTTATCCCGGCGTTGCACGGGCTATCTCTACTTTTATAAATTTTCCCTTTCTTTCACAAAATCAGAGCTTCTAATACTCATTTTTAAAATGACTTCCACCCTCCCTCCATCCATCGCTGAGCCCGGCGTTGCACGGGCTATCTCTACTTTTGTATAAATTGTCCTTTTCTTTCACAAAATCAGAGCTTCTAATACTCATTTTTAAAATGACTTCCACCCTCCCCCCATCCATTACTTAGCCCGGCGTTGCACGGGCTATCTCTACTTTTGTATATATATATATATATAAATTGTCCTTTTCTTTCACAAAATCAGAGCTTCTAATACTCATTTTTAAAATGACTTCCACCTCTCTCCATCCATCGCTGAGCCCGGCGTTGCACGGGCTATCTCTACTTTTGTAAATTTTCCCTTTTTTTTACAAAATTGGAGCTTCTGATACTTGAAGGAAGGTTCGTTCTGGGTACCTTCCGTTCCATATGCGAATACTTAACCGATCACGCCAAAACGATCGTCTTCACCTGTTGCTGGTACAAGTTCATATAGCTATCACATCGCCGCATACTTATTTTCAAAATGACGTCCACCCTCCCCCCATCCACCGCTAACCCGGCGTTGCACGGGCTATATCTCTACTTTTATAAATTTTCCCTTTCTTTCACAAAATCAGAACTCCTAATACTCATTTTTAAAATTAATTAATTTTAAATTTAATAATTAATTTCATAATTATTAAAATTAATTTCAAGGATAATTAATTTCATTTTAATTAATTATCCTACTGAATAACGGCTGTGGCCAAGCCCTGAAGGTAAGGAAGGACAACTGGCTCCAACACCTCGGAGATATAGCGCTGGAGTGCGAGAGTGATATCCAATACCGTCCCATACCATAATACCCGGTGCAGGACCAGTGTGGCGGTGCATAACGCAGCTGTTCAGCATCCTCTCTCCACCGTGTCTCCAGACTCGAATCCGACCATCGTGATGTTGCAGACAGATGCGTGACTCGTCAGTAAAGACAACTTCATTCCATTTTACCACCCACAACCTTCTTGGCGGTGGGGACGTCTGTGGTTCTGCGTCAAGGGTAGACCAAGCAATGGACGTCTTGCGGATGCTATGGTTCGTGATGTGACTGAGCGATCCGTCACTGCCATGCGCACAATTTGCATGTCCTCACGTGAAGTGGTGCACTGAGGTAGATGCGATCGACCACGTTAGTCGGTCGTACCCTCCTGCACCCAATGGTCACATATCTGCATTACAGTTGTTTGGTTTCGTCCAACACGACTACTGATTTTCCTGAAAGATAATCCACAATATCTCGGTAGCCCACTACCCTTCCTCTGTCGAACTCGGACACTTGATCAAAAGCTGGTCGCTGTTTTCTACGAGACATAACTGATCGTTTTTTGAAAAACCACAAAAAAAAAAAAAAAAAACAGTTACCGAATTTGAAATCGTCGAAATCTCCAAGCCTTAAATAGCGCTTTGAGGTGGCGCCACAGGCGCGCGTGATGTGTGTCTGTGCTGAAATTCTTATCGTTTGCATATCTCACCTCCACTAATGCATGTTGTAAATTTTATGTTAATTGCATGTTTCCTTCAGGGTGTTGCAGTTACGGTGAATAGCAGTGTAATATGAAATTAAGAATGGGCTTTCAAAATTGCATCCTTTTATCATGAATCTTAAGTTTATACATGTTTCAGTAATTAATTAAAATGAGGAACTCATACATATTTGCTTCAACATGACAACAAATTACTCATATTTTAAACAATAATGTCAAATTATTCACCTATACTTGTACTAAACTCATTTGCTAATTCTGAGTTGAGTAGAAATCGATACTTTGAATGGAACGAACTATGTCGAAGTCCAACAAAAGTACTCACCCTGTCATAACGTTTTGAGACTGCCTTAGAAATATATTACGGTTTTAACATTTTATAAATCAGAAGAAACTTCTTTTATTTATATAACTGTGTCAGTTCTGTAAGTTCATATAATTTTAAATACAAACCTAAATAAATATTCATCTGTGATAGCCTTATCACCACTTTTGTTGGTTGCTAGTAAATATTTGTCCTCATATATTAAAGGTGTTTCCGTTACAAGAAATTAAGAGGTCCGTCGCCATAAGCCCTCGTGTTACTGATTAGTGCGATATAAATATTCACTTCCTCCGTTACAAGAAATTTTGCACAAAGCTTTACTGACCTTGAAAACTACAATAGCATATTAATTCCCATCTATCTTGTAACAATTGTCTTCTAGAAAATGCAATTGATATTGAAAGATGAATAAACAGTAAACTCTGATCTATTGGTGAAATGTATTAATCTCGAGTAAAGTTACTTTAGCGTCCTGCATTTTACCTTTCAGCAACCGTGATTCCAAATCTGTACATTTTTCGTCAGCTGTACTCTTACTATCTAGATATGATCCAGTTTTAAAGGAACTTCTTTGAAATAAAAGGGCGAAATAATTGATTCAAGTCATACTATGCAAAATGAGATTATAAATTTGTTTGGAACCAAAGCAAGAGAAAATATTGTGATAGAAATTTAAAAAGCTTCACATTTTTCTTGCAATTATTATGTGTACAACACAGGAATTTTCTAAAATTATAATCAACGTTCTGTATTTATCGAAATGTCACGATTAAAAGAAATTGACGACCGAAAACTTAGTGATATTTTTGAAATCTTACAAAACCGTATGAACTCTTAACCTTTTTCAAACGAAGAAATAAAAAAAACAGGCTGCAAAACCAGCTATTGTATAAGAAAAGGACTTAATACATAATATATCTATGAATAATTAATTGCTTTAAAAAGCAGTTTGAAATCTGAAATCGAGAAAATCCATTCTATGTGAGGGCGCTAGAAGAATTATTTTCGATTAATTTCAATAGCCGCGACTATAGTTTTCCGAGTGTTGTAGCAGCATGTGCCTGCTATTTTTCACCCTTCCTATCCCAATTTCAACAGAATTTTCAAAAGTGAAATCCTCTTCGGGTACAACTGTTAGCATAAATGCATTTAGCGAAAAAGTACTTTTTAAACAACTTCGTTAATTCTTAAATAAAAAAAAGTGTGTGTGTGTGTGTGTGTGTGTGTGTGTGTGTGTGTGTGTGTGTGTGTGTGTGTGTGTGTGTGTGTGTGTGTGTGTGTGTGTGTGTGTGTGTGTGTGTGTGTGTGTGTGTGTGTGTGTGTGTGTGTGTGTGTGTGTGTGTGTGTGTGTGTGTGTGTACTTATGTATGCACGTAAAAAGTTATACTTCTTTGGCGTAACAAGATGAAAATCTTTCTAAAACTCTTGAGAAGGGCAAGCTGGGCCAAGGACGAAAGGCGGTCACGCGTAGAGTTGAACGATACTAACCTTAAGTCAATCGGACCAACCGAATCCCAGATAATCACGATTTAAATAAATTTAAACACCCCCGTACAGGGATAATAGAACCAATAACATGGGAGTTTTAGGCAGACTGTAATTGGAGATGAGGTGAACCGAATGTGATACCTGAGACCTCATATTGAATGTCTCGGTGGGAAGAATCGTTCCTGAGAAAATTAAGACATCCGCCCGAAGAGCCACCGAGTTATGATCATTTTAAAATAATTAAAACATTTAAAACAAATAAAATAGAAGCAGGGCACCCTGCAACTCGAAACTCGGCCTGGTAGTGAGGAAACAAAAGGAATGGTCACGTACATCCCAACGATACACAGAGTAGTAGGTGATCCCAAAGTTTCATCCTTCTATCTCTGTAATATCGTGACGTCATCAAAAGATCGAATCCCATAGGAATAACATGAGTATTCTAATTTTGGTGATAACGATCTCCCCCCACAGGCCCACTATCTGCACACGAATTTTAACAGAGGAAATACCTCGACGAGGAGAGCCAATGGCCCGAGATTCATCAACGAAACTCAAAAATCCTCGGAGCCATACGGGATTTTTAAAAATTTAAAACTTTAAAGTAATTTAAAAATGTGTTAAATATAGGTGAAGAAATGGGGTTATGGTCCTGAAAAAATATATCTAGCATGCTCATAGGGAGAACAATTGAATCCAGCCGGTGCGGTCAACCAAGGGGGCATAGGATTCGAGTTATTACTGTGAAAACCCTGTTGGGGGGGAGCACCGGAGGGGACCAACTCCACATAAAGCTCGTGCTAATACGAAAATTTGGCGGCCCCACAAACTCAATTCCTTAGGCGGGTGAAATTTTTTCCAGTCCCCATAGGATTCACATGGGAGCATGATATTTTAGTGCTTAAGCCCTCCCCATGCCTACACAATGGGAAGGAAGTGGATGACTGGATGGGTCTCAACGAGTGGAACAGTTGGTTCAAATCTCAAGTCCGAGACTCGAACAGGAGTCAAGATATTGGGAATTTAAACAAATTAAAAAAGTTTAAGACAATTAAAAACTATGAAAAAAATAGCCCTATGAGCACACACATGAAATTATAATAACTGGAAGAGCAGATACAGAGGAATCGAATGAGCCAGGTCCGAATGAGGCTCAGGTGCCGAGATATTGGCTAAAAAGCTGTAGAGAGGGGGGAATGCTCCAGGGAGAGGATGCGTCCCAACAGATATGGTTTATAACAATGGTTATTACGATCCCCCAAATATCTATCCCCTAGCACCAAAAAAGTGGCATGGTAATGTAACTGACTACGTTCGGAACCGCGATTTTGCAAAAGCGTATAAATGGATAATAAATGGTGTTTTTTTTAGAGGTATAGAACTTTAAATTACAATAAAACAACGATGTATTATTCGATTGACATGAATTTTTTTTATTCGAAAGATAATCTTGTGGCATTACATTTTAAATATGATTTCGGGCATAGGACTGCCACGGCTGGCTCGGATGTAGTCCAATCTGGACGTCCAATTTTCGATGACTTTTTCCAACATTTGTGGCCGTATATCGGCAATAACACGGCGAATGTTGTCTTCCAAATGGTCAAGCGTTTGTGGCTTATCCGCATAGGCCAATGACTTTACATATCCCCACAGAAAATAGTCTAGCGGTGTTAAATCACAAGATCTTGGACGCCAATTCACAGGTCCAAAACGTGAAATTAGGCAGTCACCAAACGTGTCTTTCAATAAATCGATTGTGGCACGAGCTGTGTGACATGTTGCGCCGTCTTGTTGGAACCACAGCTCCTGGACATCATGATTGTTCAATTCAGGAACGAAAAAGTTAGTGATCATGGCTCTATACCGATCACCATTGACTGTAAGGTTGTGGCCTTCATCGTTTTTGAAGAAATACGGACCAATGATTCCACCAGCCCATAAAGCGCACCAAAAAGTCAGTTTTTCTGGATGTAACGGTGTTTCGACATACACTTGTGGATTAGCTTCACTCCAAATGCGGCAGTTTTGTTTGTTGACGTAGCCCTTCAACCAGAAGTGCGCTTCATCGCTAAACAAAATTCGCTTATGAAAATCGGGAACAACGGCAATCTTGTTTTGGGCCCATTCGACGAATCTACGCCTTGCTTGATGATCGTTTTGATGAATTGCCAAACCAAACTGAGAATAAATCACTTGACAGCTGTTAAATCGGTCGCCATCTTGGAAAGTAAAGCCAACTTAAACTTCTATACCTGGAAAAAAAACACTTTATTTATGATATTTAGTGTCACTTAGATTAGAAAACATATATATAATTGCCTTAAGAATATTATTACAATAAAAAATTATTTAAGTACAATATTGTGACAAAAAATGAACCTAGAATGGCCAATTTTCAAAACATTCTCCTTTTATGAAAAATACTTCTATTATAATTATATTTTGCCTGTGTGTATAGAGGCTGAACTAGAGTTATTGAAATATATAACTTAGAAGTGGATTTATCCATATATATTTTTTTCTACAACAGAAGAGAGAAATTTTAAGAAAAAATGCCAATAATTATTTCAATGAATGGTAACTCTGAAAATAATGTGAATTTTTCAAAAATCCTAGTTCTTACTCTCAGGAGAGAAGTCTTTACTTTATATAAGCAAAATATTATTATAGAAGCATTTTTTATAAAAGGAGAACGTTTTGAGAAAAAGTATATTCTAAGTTAATTTTTTGCCAAAATATTGTATTTAAATAATTTTTTTGTCAAAATGTGCCTAAAACAATTTTATATATGTATTCTAATCTAAGTGACACTAAATATTACGAAAGCTATTCATTTATGCGCTTTTTTAAAATCAGTTCCGAACGTAGTCGGATACTTTAAAATATTGTCACAAACTGATAAGCTCTGAGCAGCCGAACGGTTAGAGCACTGCTATATCAAGCAGACGGCTCAGGTTCGAGCCTCCCAGATACTTGTTTAACTTAAATCATGACTTTCGTTATTTATTATTCTCGGGTTCGAGCCTCCCAGATACTTGTTTGTTAACTTTAATTATGACTTTCGTTAATTATTATTATTATGGACATTTGCAAATTATGTGTAAATTGAATTAATGTGAATCTTCCCCTGGTGGTCATTCTAGAACTCTCCACCAGGTGTGGATATAAAAGTACTGCAGCTGGATAAGTCTTCAGTTATGGTGCTGCCAAAATTAACCTTGCATTGGGTAACATCGCCTTGTTCCTTTCTACGTGACAATATAAGGCATCGGTGCCGTGACGGTTGTGCGTCACATCCGAGATGGTGTGCGCGCGCATCGTAAAAATTTACCCTCATCCTTTTTTCCAAACGCGCAATATAACTTCAAAAAGCTTTTTAATACGTTTGCCTATGCATACTTATTTTGCTATTTTCAAATGAGTTTTATCAATGTGATTTTTATTTATTTTGATACTGGCCCCACCAGGACTATATATATACGCCTGTGATTAATTTTTCCTAGTTCACCAATAATATAGGGTTGTACCCTTTTAGTACCAGTTAATTGTAGTTAGCTCTATTTCAAATAAAGTTGTAGATTTTTTTTAAATGCATAGGCATAAGAGAGAGAAAGAGCCATTTTGATTATAATTATATATTCTTTTTTAGACAAAAAGGGAAAAACTAAGCAACCGCAGTATCGTTTTTTTATATCAGCAAGCACTCAAAATTATATTACTTACAATTACACGACAAAAAGTATCATTGTCCTGTAGTACAGTTGTTTCCCCGTCACGATATCTAAATGTGTTAACAGGAAAAAAAGAACTTGATTAAACTTCTAACCTGTTGTATTGAACGAAGTAGGAAATGGAGCTGTTTTGTTTTTGAGATTCGGTTCCTTTTGTTCGATCCAAGAATGCTTCTGTTCCTGCTCCCACCCAACTTCTCTGAGGGACGTCTCCACTTCCATCTTTGGTCACGCTTCGCTTCCTGCTCTCCCTCTCTGCGCTTTTCGCTTCGCTGGACGCGAATCGAATCTGGCTCAATCAGATGCCAACCACTCGCGGGCGAAATGTGAATATATAACACTCGTTCGTATTACTTAATGCTTAGCCTAACTGGGGTCACTGGGGGCAGATCGACAATTGTTGGTCTGAAGGGAAAAGTTCTATTTTACTGCTGTTCATTTCGCGAAAGGTATTGGCGGCTTCCCCTCAACGCCATAGTCGTAATTCGCGATGACAAGGGGCTGGAATGACATCCCACATACACATCCCACAACGTAATGATGTTTATGGTCCATTTCAAATGAAGATGTTTCGATTCCTTCATTCTACGAAACAGTCCTCCCACCCCCACCCCTTCTCTCGTACTTTTTCTTTCATCCTTCTTTTCTCTCTGAACTGGGATTCGAACCTTATGTTTTATTCGTAAACGTTTCCGATGCTCAGGAAACCATGACAATAATTTAAAGTTTAAAAGTTGTCTTAGGGGTGTTAAATTTCTCTAGAGATCTGAAAATATAAACAATTTTCAAACAGGTATATATAATTCTTTTAAATTTCAATTAAACGATTCGAATCTTTTACACATTATTTATAAAAGAATGGGGCTTCAGAAAAGTATAAAATTAATCAAATATAATAATAATTTTAAAAATCGAAAGCAAATGAAAATACTATAATAAATATTAAGTATTTTTTGCGTTGCGCACGCTATTTTCTAAAATAGTAGCCTCTGATGTATAAAACTTTGTAGAATTATGAAAAATGCATCATACTCTCTTTAAACCTTACCTAATTTTAGTATTATATATCTTGTATTTCAAAATATTTGTAAGTATTGGAATTTAAGTATTTATTAAAAATGTATTTTTTTATTTATTAAAATATGTTATTATTCTATTTATATAAAAATAGCTACAGTGTAATAAGAATACATTTAACTTTATAAATCAACTTATAGCTAGTAATTAAAGCTACTATTTTAGAAAATAGCATGCGCGACATAAAACTTAAGAAAATTTTCTATAAAAAATATTTATTATTTTCATATGCTTATAATTTTTTAAGTTATGATTATATTTTAACCGTTTTATACTTTTCTAAAACCCCATTCCTTTATAAATAATTTGTAAAAGATTATAATTATTTAATTTAAGTTTAAAAGAATTATACCTGTTTGAAAATTGTTTATATTTTCAGACCTCTAGAAAAATTTAACACCCCCGAGACCTCTTAATAATTTTCCTTCTTTGATTCATGCCTTCTTTCATATAACTGAGTGGAAGATATAGAATTCTTATATAAGTCCGGGAGATATTAGATGAGAAAAAAATGTTGTTGCAGTGATTTTTCTTCAGTGACTTACCTTTGGTTTGAATTTTGCCCCCGAAGTGTTTTTCTTTTATTCCATTAGATATGCTGTCATTGGCGAATGCAATTAGCACTTCCTCTGGATGCTCTAAAGATCTTTATCTATTTCTGAAATTCCCTTCCTTGTCATCCAATAATGAGAAGAGAGAGAGGCTTTCTTCCTTCGCATTACGTCAGGATCACAGATACAAATTGCAACAATTATTTTCAAGATACACTAATCAATTGACTGTAGTAATTTTGGGATCATTGTTACGAATTCTGTGATATTTTGGTGGAATGGTCACTAAAGAGCCTTCGTGTGCGTTAAATCTATTGGGGTTCAAAACCTTCACGTCAAAGGGGGTCTAGTTTGGTGTAAATTAATAATTGAAATGGACGAAGTCCATCCCCAACATCCCTTGTGTTACTTTCACGAGGATGTTACTAGGATGCAACATTAGTAAATGATCTATTCGTCAGTCTGAATGAGTGTTTGACGTAGCTTAATCAAATAGAATCCTTACATCGAATAATTCTTTAGATCTTGTCTGCAATGGCAAAAGTAGGGTTCCCCCTCTCCGTTCAAACTAAACAGTGATCACGAGCGTCAGGAATTCGAGCCCTTGTGCCACTGAAGACCTTCTGATGATGTACGTTAAATCTGTTGTGTCTTCCTCGTTGCCGTGGTGTGGTAGCTTCGAGAGGGGTTGCGAGATCAGGTGTCGTCCACGTCACATGATCAGAGTTCAAAATTGCGAGTCCCATTGCTATTAATCAACACTCATAATAAACATCAGTTATTTCCACCACCCAACATATCTTAGAAAAAACTAAATTTGCTTAAATTTTTTGAATATTCAAAAGGCTTACGACATTGTTGTCAAGAGCAAGGGCACTTGACTTTTCCCTAGGTTTCAGCATCCCTATGAATCTCATCCTATGATCTCACGCCCTCTTCGAATAGGACATTTATTTATTATATTATGTATCTTAAATATAAAAACGAATGTTTTTGTGTATGTCTCTTATGCCTTCCTAAGCCGTTCATACGATTGCGATGAAACTTTGGGGAATGGTAGGAAGCATGACCGCGAAGGTTTCTGAGATATAGTAAAGTTGACCCCTAAGGGGCGTTAGAGGTATATATTCCCGTTTTTGAAGTATTACACCTGTAAATATGAAATTTGGGGGGCATGTTCCTTTCAAGGAGTAGAGGTCTGCGACAAAGGGGGTTGGGTGAAAAATGAATTCTAAGGGGCATTGAGGGGCCTAAGAGGTATTATAAATAAGTATTCTAAGCATTTTTGTATTTTCTATAAGTATTTTTGAACTATTAAACCTACATGCAAAAATTTAGTTGGCTCGTTCCTTTCAAGGAGTAGAGATCCGCTACAAAAAATGTTTTGAGAATCAGCCCGAAAAGTCGTTGCGAGGGCTTAAGGAGCGTTAAAGATAAATATTAGCGTTTTTGGACTTTCACACGTACAGACTTGAAATTTTGTTGGCATGTCTTGTTGTTTTACTGAATACAGATCCGCTAAGAACGGATTTTATAAAAATTGATTCCTATGGGGGGAGTGAGGAATTGCTGGGACTTATATATATAAAAGAAATTGTCATCGAACTACTTCTTACCGTAATGAAATTTAGTATGCGTATTACTTTTGTCGAATGGAAATTCGCTAAGAAAAGATTTTACGAAAATTGAATCCTATGGGGGAGAGGGAATCTTTTGCGGTGTATTAGTTAAAAAAATTCCCATTTCCGAACTACTAGAACTACCGTATTGACTCCGTTGTTGAATTGAACGTATTTGTTGAATGGGTGTTACAGAAATCGACTCTCAAAGGTAGTTACTGGAGATTATTGATTAAAAAATTCAGTGTTTGATCTATTAGATTGACTTGAAATTTTGCAAGCATGTTAATTTTATTGAGTAGAAATCCACTAAAAATGGGTTTTGTGGAAATCCACTTGGAGGTGAGTGAGTGAGTGAATATTAACGTCGCACTGTTCAGCTACACGAGGGCTTTTGGCGACGAACCACGTCATTTTGAACCATGGTCAAGTGACGTGGACGACACCTGAACCGGCACCCCCTCTCCTAACTACCACGCAACACCAACGGGAGAACGTTTGAGCTCTCGACAGATTTGATGTGCATTACTCCCCTACACGGTGGTTCTTTAATGGTAATGAGCTCGAACTCGTGACAAGGCCAGCCACGATCCGATACTACCTTGACCACTTGGCTACCGCGGACACGGGAAGTAAACGAAGGTGAAAGATAATTCTACTTCAATTTTAAAAATAATTATTATTTGGTAGTTCCGTCCTTTTTAAATCAAGAATCAAAAGAATTTTTTCCAATACAATTGAATCCTTAATGGTAAGATATCAATAATTTATATATATATATATATATATATATATATATATATATATATATATATATATATATATATATATATATATATATATATATATACAGTATATATATTCATGTAACATCATGAAATACCCAGCGAAGCGGGCGGGCACAAAATAAATATGTTAAGGGTTAAATAACTAAAGCTCATTACCTCGTAGTATGATTGGGGATGTCACCTTCGTCATTTGACAAACACTCAAAATTATGAAGTCCTATCGCTCTCTTCCGATACGACTTAGATGAAGCCAACCCTCCCCAAAACAGGCAATCTAAAGCGATTAAAACTATTCCACCAACAATTTTGCAATTCACGAAAGAATAAAATAAGGATAACTATAGTGATTCTGAAATCGTTGGGCTACAAATTTAAGTATTTCAAAAGAGCAGTAGCGCACACGGGAATTTTTCAAGGGGGAGGGGAGGTCGGTGTCGAAAGTTCACCATTCTTGTATCATGCTCCTTTTGATTTTGTCGACTTTCGGGAACAAAACACAGTAAAAAACTAATTATTGAATAAATAATTATCATTAATTAATAAAATTAATTATTAATAACAAATACTTCATTAAATTTTACGTATTATATACTTAGAATTATAACCAATCGGAAAAAAATCTATGGCTTTTGGGGGGAAACCGGACCCCTGGACGCGCGCCACAGCTAAAGAGTAATAGTAAGTGAATATCATCGAGGGCGTGTTGCGACGGACCTAGTCATTTTGAAGCATAATCAAATGACGAGGGATGACACATGATGACACCTCCTCCTATTTCTAACTACCACACCACACCAATGGGAGGACGTTTGAGCTTCGGCAGGTTTAACGTGCATAGCCCCTCTACACGGCGGGTACAAACTCACAAACTCAGGCACAAACTCATGATACGCCGGCAACAAGTCCGTTACCTTGACCATTAGTCTATTGATACAGATAACTGCACATTTAAGCTGCATTCACACCAAGGCTGTCAGCGTCTAGCCAATTAGAGACTTCATCTCGCCCGAGATGAAATCTTAAGTACTCTGGTTGTGAATATGAATATGAATAACTTTCTTTATTTGGTTATCTTTCCCAAATAGAATCAAAGACTTTTAATAACAAATAATTCAAATAGCTTTATGAGGTTTAAATGGGACTTTCCTTTATATTAACTGAAATATTTACTGATCCAATTAATTAACAATTAGAATATCGATCACGCAGAGATTACCACAATAAGAGATCCCAGAATTATATTCAATAATGTTCCTACTGAACATTTAACTTTAATCTCACTCCTAATATAAAACTTTCATGAGACTAATTATAAATCAATATTTACCACACTGAATCTCAGCTCTTCCTGAGCCTAATTTATCCACCTAGAAATCTTCAATAATAAATCTCTAACTTCACTATTATACCTTTCTGCTTCAATCTCTCTCTCCTACTGCTTTTTACTTTACTATTCCGTTTGACTTAAATACTTTATCTAATCTGCATATATAACACGGAATCCCTGTCCTCTTTTTGGAACTGATTGGAAATAGGTAGGGAATTAAATTTCCCTAAAAAAGACGTTTCAGAAGGTTAGTGATAAAGTTCCGTATAGATTTGTCACATGGTGCAGATGGATTCTTAACGCCACCCTAAGAAGTAACAATTGGGCTTTTAACAACAGACCTCACCATTTTAAACCAAGTTTAAAGTGACGACACCTGAGCTTCAACCCTATTCACCAAACTTCCAAACCACGTGAACATACATAAGCACTTCGAATCCCGAAAGATTTAACACGCATTATCTCCTTTTCACGGAGGGTCTTCAGTGGCTCAGGACTATATTTCAACAGATAGAACGAATTTTATTGTGGCATCACCAAATATATATTTTGATTAAATTTCTTTTCATTCGCTTTGTTTTATATTAGCATTTCTAAATTTCAAAAATATCTGATCAATCAATAAGCCACATATTAGGAAGCTGTGTCCAATTATATTTGATTTTATTACATAAAAAACTAGAATTATCTACTAAGTATAAATGTGCCATTTAAAAAAAAGTTATCAGGCATTAGTCACTCCTTTTATTATGAATACTATATAATTTAATTGACCTATATATATATATATATATATATGTGTGTGTGTGTGTGTGTGTGTGTGTGTGTGTGTGTGTGTGTGTGTGTGTTGTGTGTGTGTGTAAAAGTGTGACCATGGATTCTAGTGATCATGGTCATGAACTCGTGGCCGAATCACTGGTTCCAGTCCTGGTGTGACTGAAGACTCACCCACTGGTGCACGTTCAATCTGTTGTCGCGAGGCTCAGGTCTTCCCTTTGATAGGTTATGGAAATTAGAAGAGCGGAGTGCCGGCTCAAGTATCATCCTCGTCACTTGAACAGGGTTCTAAATTTCGAGGTCCATCCCCAACAGCGCAATGTTAATAAATACTCACTCACCTAAAAAAAGTAACAGTTTCTGTGAAAAAAATATTCGATTTATTTGATTTAAGAAAGCTAATTAAAAATTCAGGCAAATTTAGAAATGTTGGTCAAGAAGAAGAATTTTTAAGCTGATTATATATGTTTGGAAAATTTCATTTTTCAAAAAATTTTCATGTTTCCTTTCTTAATTTTAAATTATTTTCTATCTGCAAACCATACAGGCAAGCACTTTTTTCCAAACAATTTATTTTCCATAACTTCAAGACAGCGAATAGAGTGTTAACTCACTCATTCTTTTCGACCAAAAGCAGACGAGTCTCTCGTCCGCTTACTCTGAAAAAATTTCCATCACATCGTATGTCTCCGCAGCAGTCATCGTAACCACACCCTCTTGCTCCTTCCAGTCCACTAATCAGGTAGCTGCCTCTCACTCCAGGCCTCTCCACTTCAAGGCCCAAATACTTTTCGATATGGGATGGAGGAACGTTTCGCGTTTTATTTCCCCAAAATGCCGAACTTTCTTTTTCAGAAAAGGAGAAAAGAAAAATTTTCTACGTTTGAGAACTGACCGGCAGTCATAACTCTTTGGCATCGGGCATTTAAAACCACATACCGATCCTCTGTAGGTGTTATGACAGTTGAACGACCTTCTTCAGTCTTCCTGGGGATTGTACACGATATCTGAAACTGGCCATGACTACATATGGACCGGATACTTGTAGCCAGCGTGTACCTTCCGCCTGTGACTATTTAGTTTCTAGCCTACCAACGGCTCTCCATCGCAGTTCATCAAAAAATTTTAAAATTTTAAAAAAGTTGATTCCTATACTTAGATCAACAAAAAATGTTTTATTTTAGTTACTTTTAATTAAATAATTACAATTAATGCGAATATGTATACAAATATGACAGAATCACAATATTATAAGTGCAAAATTGAAAGCGATTTTCCATTTTCCTTTCTATATATGGTATTTCTTCCCATCCCCCACCTTTTTTCTTTTATATTATGAACTTTCTTTTTTTTTAATGCGCATTTTAAAGTTTAAATAATTCATCCATTGCAACATTGTTTACTAAGATATTCATTATAGATCAGTGCTAGAAAATGAATTAACTTCAAACTGTCACGGCTTTCATATATTTGGTGTAAGTGAATATACAGTCGATCATTCATTTTACAAACCTCTATATTGCGAATTTTTCTGTATAGCGAACTTTTTTCTTGAACCAAAAACATTTCATGACTCTCTTCATAAAATAACCTCCCTATAGCGAAGTAAATTTTCTACATAACGAACTTTTCTTCTTATGATCCAATTTTTTCTCTCCCTATTTTTGAAGTATTTCTGGACATTTCAAGTTATTCTCTCTTTTAACACATTTTATGGTGGTCATAAATCTTGATCTGGTATTATTAGATGCCTAACTCCCTGAAAGCAGCATAATTCAGGGCGTTTCATCCAAGAAGTGTAACCTTTAAACCCTATTGTCCAGTTCACTAGAAACATCTTTGATATCACCCTCAGAGGAGTTGTCTCGTGTCCCCTTGTCCTTGAACTAGTTTCCGTGATTTGTAGTTGTACTGGTAACTTCGTTTCTTGTAGCTCGAAAATGTCAATACGTAAGTGCTTTAGCATCAAACAAAAAAGTCAATTCCTCAGGAAGTGGATGAAGGTGTCAGGAGAAACTTCCCTTTCAGTTTTTCTTTTTATTTATTTATTTATTTGATAGGTAATATGTATTAATGTACAAAAAGGGACAAATAGTTACTTATTTTAATTTATAGTGTTTGTGAATTTAAAATTTATTTTTTGTAGTTTATAAAGAAAATTGAAAGATGAACCTCTATATAACGAATTTTCCATATAACGAACTTTTTTCCGGGATTTTGCGACTTCTCTATATAAAAGTCCGACTGTTTTTTTAATCATTATTTTAGTTAATTTAATTATCTCCATGAAAGACGCTTAAAAAAGGCGCAAAAATTTCAACTAATATCAGTCATTACTCATTTCTATTTTTAAAATAACACAAAATTGCTAGAATTGCCAAAATAAAATATCGAAATTCAATTTAATTATATATACCATCTGCAAATTAATTGAATGAGAGTATAAATGTTTTTAATTTTCATTCTTTTTTTAATATAAGATGAATAAACTTATTCCCTTTTATTTGTTCTCTGAATTATATACTGGGGGAAAAGTTAAGTGTTAATACACATCTAGAAATTTCGTGTTGCCACATTTTTTCCACATACTTGTTAGATTTTTTTAGTTATTCCTGAGATATTTCAATTACTACTCATTGGTATTCATGAAAAGTGCTATTATTACAATAAATTCAAAAGAAATATAAAGAAAGGAGAATTGGTTTAAATAGATTGAATTGATCCAAAACTGTAAATTTAAAGACTTAATTCACACAGTTCATTTAACTAGAGATGATAACACAAATCGGGTATTTAATCTTTTACCATTATCCGCATTTACATGGTTTAATAATGCGGAAATTCTGTTATTATTTTTTAATAAAATGCATGAATTGATTGAGTCGACCTGGCTCGTCAAGGGCACTGCTTAATTATCTTTG
This sequence comes from Trichonephila clavipes, assembly GCA_019973935.1. Classification (NCBI taxonomy): domain Eukaryota; kingdom Metazoa; phylum Arthropoda; class Arachnida; order Araneae; family Nephilidae; genus Trichonephila; species Trichonephila clavipes. The sequence goes on along the minus strand of BMAU01000044.1, from coordinate 709,860 downwards.
AGTTGGCAGTTGGCATGGTGACAACATCACCCGGGATGTTGTGTTGATGTTTTGCCTAAGCGCAATTTATTTACCAAATGGACTGCTTTTTAATGTGATTTTTAGTTATAAAAATTTGTTAATACACTTTACTGAATAAAATTTTAGTTTTAAAAACTTTTAGAACGCCCAATAGCCCTGCTTGTACATAAGAACTATGATTAAGTGAGTTTTTATAATGTTAATAATTCCTCAGCTTATAAATTTTTATGGACAGTTTATTTATTTAGTAGTTTTATTCCTAATTTCAAAGCTGCATTTAGGTAGTAATATTACCAGAATTTGAGTTATGTATTTATAGGTTTACGTTATCGGAATTTTTACAGTCAGAAAATATATAAGTGTGGTTGTAATTTTAGTAGAATTTAATTACACGAAAGGAATTGCTTGTAAACAATTGAAAAGGTAGTTTATTTTTCGAAATACATTTAGTCAATAATATGATAGCTTTTATTTCAATTTCTACTGTCATTTAAAAAATTGACTGTCAAGGTATATGAAATAAGATTCAGTGTATTATTTTAATAAATTTTATAGAATGAATGCGTAGAGAGTAAAATTATTTTATCATAAATGGTGAGCATTTATATCATTATAAATTCTAAACGAAAATATCTGTTCTTGTTTTCTGTCAATCTTAATAAAGAATTTTCAACAGTTTTGTGTGTGTGTGAAAATTCTCAATACCAATGTCTGAAATAAATGATAAATGTCTTTTTCTATGATATTTTAAAAGTATTAGTTAATTTTACGTATTTGTACAAAAATTTTAAGGTACACTCATATCTGTTATTAATTTTAAATCATGAATAACTAATTATTTACTATATCTTTCTTTCCTTTTTGTTTTTATAACATAATTTAATTCATGTATGCTACTCCAAATTTTTATGTTTCCAAATTACAACTTAACTGTCTTTTTATTATTATTTTTAAACTCTTCATTTTTGCTGCATTCTCTTTTTGTTAAATATCACATTTGATTCTTAGAATTTAAAATTATCCTAAATACAAGGATTAAATTTGGCTTGCTATTGTGTTTATATGTATGTATAATTTATTTTGGTATTTGCATATTATCACAACCTATTGGTGACATTATATGAAACAAAGCACATGATTGCCAATTCAGTGCGTACGATACTTACAAATTAGGGGTTATCACTTGGTGACTTGAACGATAACATATTATTGCGATAATATGTTAGTACCTTTATTTTTTTATTTGAAGATGTATTTTTTTTTTTTTCATTTAAAATATTGAGCTTTCTCAGGAAAAATTAAATTGGATTCTCCTCTCGATTCCCTGCAAAAAGAAAAATCTTATTTTTTTTATCAATTAATGATTAAAATGTCTGTTACATTTTGGTTTTAATATTGTTTTTGTGTTTTTTTTTTGTATTATATTGAATGTTAATCACAATACACATATAATCTACAGCTGGGCAAATATGTCACCTTCTCCAGTCGCCCCCCTCTCACTGTGGAATTTTAGAAAATGATAGTGCTGATTTATTGGCCAAAAAGGTTGCCTCTGTTCAACACAAATCAATAATAACCCTACCCTTCTTTAAATGAATTTTTAAAAGAAAAGCCCTTACTAATTTCTGCCTGCAACTAGTGGAAAGAACTTTTCATTAAAAGTGGAAGGATCTTTGACCCAGATTGCATCCCTGACTGGCCACATCACTTGGCTGTGGCTCGGTAAAATCCTAGGAGAGCCCACACCCTTGGCAACAAACCAAAAAAAGTGTCAAGCCAGAATGAAATGGCACCAAGCGAAACCAACAATGACCGCAAGTGAATATAGCGGGACAAGGTGGATGTGTATTGAAAATATATGCAAACAATACAGAAATTAATCAAATGTATTTAAGATGAAATTAAAAAATTCAGTACTTACTTTCCTACTGCTGATCTTTTCCGAGTTTAGGGTACAGCGTGACAGCAGATTAAAAAAATAACCTTGAGGGCCTCCTCGCTAAGCAAATGACTGTGGGAGCGCCACCATAAATATTCTGCGAGGTAATGGTCGAACATACCCATTCGAAATCTCTGTTCAAATCCATCCAAAACTCTTTTGTTCGTATAATCCCATTTGCTCATTATATTTAGAACATTCATAATTTGAAGCAATCAATTCTTCCTTCCTGCCTTCATACACAATTCAATCAATTTTTTCTTACATTTTGCATTCAACAAAGTAAACAATTCAAAGGTATATTCACTCACACTTGCCATACTTCCAGCCCAGTTCCCAACAACAAAATGACACAATTCAAAATGCCCGCTGGCAAAATATGAAAATTCCAGAAATGGTTAGGTTTTCCATATATAATGTATCAAAGTAGGGTTACGAAGATAGCGCAATTATCCCCAGCCAAAATAATTTGCGCCAAGGGTGTGGGTTCTCCTAGGACTGAACCCTGTGGCTCATTTCGAACTTTTCACAGAACATGACTGTGTTGCTACTTAGTTTGACAAGTTCAAGCTGGCTTCTGATCGATATTTCCTCATCTGTCAAGGCCAATTTGTCATAGATAGCTACCACATTCTCCATTACAGTGTTCTCCACGGAATAACTATTATTGCTGGGTAGCAAGATGTCAATTGTGGAAATGACTGGTTTATGTTCTTGTTCTTTTATTGTCAAACCTCTGTTCCATTGTAAATAAAGAAATTGCATATAATCTTGAGTAAAATATTTCAATGTACAGCATATGTATAAAAAAATCCTATTTTTCATTAATTTCATTCATGCTAACTCCTAAACTGACTTTTTTTTCACTTGAGCTAAATGCCATCTGATTTCAATGTATATTTCAGGCTGATCTGCATTTTAAGAATCTTTTATCTTTTAATGAATGGTTTTAATTTCAAAAGAATGCATTTAAACACTTTTTGCATACTCCTTAAATCTGTGTGTCATTTCAGTTCTTTCATCCTGATGTTCTTTTAAAGTAAACATGACTGCAACACAAGACCTGGCCCCCAATAAAGCTGTGGAGAATGTCAAACCTGTGGAGACGCGACGCCAACCCATCATCCATCCTTCTTCTGATGCTCCACAATGCAAGAATTGCCATCTACTCGACCTCCCTTTCTTTGATCCCAGTTGTTGTGGGTGCATGGAAATTTTGCAAAATACTGAGACATCCATTCCACAAATATTCGCCATCATACGTCAGTGGATGCCTCGAACTCAACAGAAAATAGAAATGCTTGTGAATGAGGTGATTTTAAAGATTTTTGAATGATGTACTTAAGTCTTATACCAAGGCTTATGTAATTCTTTTTCTCTGAGTCTTTTTGTCCAATCAGGATTAAGTACCAACATATTAGTGTCATCACTACTAAATTGGCACCACTTGAATCATGCCTTGATATCAAAACAACAAAGATTCTAACATGTTTTATATTGGGAAAAAAACAAATCAATAAAAATTTCACAATTTGCAGGGTACCAATTTGGCTCTGATGAAATTAATACATAAGCACTCAGGATTCTTAAAAGAAGAGCTGAACTTTTTAAAATTAATATTGAATATGAGAGGGATTTTTTGTGTATGAAGGTGTTCCTTTGTGTTTAGATATTGCAAAATTAGAATGCAACTGTAAAAATTCTTTCAAACAGATTTCAAATTTAAATATGTAAAAACTTCTAAAATTAAATTTTGTTCATCATATAAATAAAGAAATTATATATGCTGATTATTCTTAGTTGAAAATTTAATCCATATTTTCATTTTTTTTCTTTCAGATTTAAGTGTTTCTTTTGGTATAGAAGAAAGAGCTCTTTATATAAAAAACCAATGACATAATTAAAATTAGATTTCATACATCTTGGTTTTAATTTAGTACATTAAATAACTATAAGTTATTATAGATGTGAGTGAGAAAAAGTGCATCAATGTCCCATCAATAAAATAATTATGGCTTCAATTTAATTAAAGTAATCAAATTAGAGCTAATAATTAATATATATATTTTCTTTATTTTTTTTCAAGAGAATGACTATGAGTTAAAAACTGTATAAAATATGAAGCAATATAAATATATAAAATTAATTTGGCCAAGAGAACTTGAAATAGTTTAAACTTGTGTTGGGAAAGGTAAATAGTTCTTTACAGAGATTTTTTTTTTGTGTCAATTTTACTTGTTTAAAAGTTTTTAGGATTTTTTTGTATTTATAAATCTTAAAAATTTATATGTTTGTTATTTTAATTTTGCTAAAATTTGAGCTTAGAAAGTTTTTTCTTTGTTGTATATTCAATAATTTTAAAGGGTTGAATATTATTTTATTTTAGTAAAAAGTAAATCAATTTAATTAGTAATGAAAATCCATGTTGTGCAATAAGAAAAGTATAATTGTTCAGTTGAGTAAAAAAAAAAAATCTAGTTGCTCACAATATTTATTGTCATTTCTTAATTACACAATATATATTTCTCTCTTTCTATCAGGTCTTGATTCGAGGGGCCAATGTGAATGACAGAGATGGCCTCACTGACATGACGCTATTACATTATGCTTGCAAAGCAGGTGCCAATGGAGTGGGGAATGTGACAACAGCCACTAGGACAGTGGGGCTCTTACTTGACAAAGGAGCAGATATACACTTGAGGTGTCGTTGGACTGACATGGCAGCTATACACTATGCTGCATATTTTGATGTAGCACCAGTCATTGAGTTACTTCTAAAAGCCAGCAAAGGATTAGGTATGAGAATGATTTCAGTATCCAATCTAATATTTTAATGCCCAGTGAAATTCTTTAAAGCTATTGCTAAAAATTATATACATAAACTGATATTTTACTTTTTTCAATGCTGTTTAATTGTTATTTTTTTATTTATTTTCTTTTTATATGTTGTATAAACTGATTAGTGCATAACTATAATGGTATGAATTACTAATATAATATTAAACCTGTGATTTTGAAATGTGCTACAAGTTTTATCTGCTATTTTATATTACTATTCATATTATGCTACTATTTATGCTATTGATGTATCAAAATATTTTAAAATTTGTTTAATTTTTTTCTAAAGCTTTGTTCACTCTTTCACGTAATTTCGTTTTAAACTATGTGTTGATATAAAAAATTTTAAAGCATACACAAACACTTCACTTTTTGTTTACTTTTTTGTCTTCAAGAAATTGATCTCTGATCACACATACATCTTATGTATATTTACAGTAGCAGATGACATATTTATCAAATAAGGTATTAATATTCAATCTTATTTTAAAAGATAATTTAAAAAAAAAACCCCAACTTAGCATCTAAATAGAAAAAGTAATGTAGCATCTAAATAGAAAAAGTAACGAGCCTTACAGTAGTCGCATATGATGTGTAACATCTGACATGTTATCGTGGTAAATACGCAATAGTAACTTAAGTCCTGAAAAAAATTAATCAAGTATGATTGGAAATAATTTTCTATCAAATAATTATATCTTTAATTAAAATTTTTTTTATTTAACGTAAGGAGTAATGTAATTTTTTTTTTATCAAAAATATTTATTTTTGTTCAATTTGGGGATGAGTAGATACAATAGACTTGAAAATAAACAAACAGGGATTTCGGTGGCCATATACATTTCTCTGAATCAAAGGGTTTAAAAAATTAAAGATTTCCTGCATTTTGTTCTTTTACCATATACCAAAGATGGTTCTGCTCTTTTAAAAACAAACTATCACTCGTTTCCCATGATTTTGAGTGTTATTGAATTTATTGAGATTAAATTGAGTTTTGAATTGAGTATGATTGGAAATAATTTTCTATCGAATAATTATATCTTTAATGAAAATTTTATTTAGGAGTAACGCAATTTTTAATCAAAAGTATTTATTCTTGTTCAGTTTGGGGAAGAATGAATACAATAGACTTATGATAAGTAAAATATGACACATGTTCTTGTGATTTTAAAGTATTTAAAAACCGTTGAAAAACAGCGTCAATAACAGTACCACTGTTAGTTGTCAAAATACTTCGATTTGTATTCATTTCAAGCTTTAGTTAATCAGTCAAAAAAGCTATGAGTGGCTCAACTCCTGGCAAAAAATCACCACTCAAAATCATGGGAAGTTAGTGATAGTTTGTTTTTAAAAGAGCAGAACTATCTTCTGTATATGGTAAAAGTACAAAATTCAGGAAATCTTAAATTTTTTTAATTGTTTGATTCGGAGAAATGTATATGGCCACTGAAATCACTGTTTGTCCATTTTCAAATATGCATTCTGTCGCACATATGTCCCCGATATCTTGACTAGCAATACCCAGTCCACTTATTTGACAATAAATAATGTCCATGTGAGGAGTCACAACATATGAGTTGTTCTGTTTGCCATTGACAGCAACAGGAATTAACCTCAAAGTATGAAAAAGATACACACTAAAATATTTATTCGAATAATTCCATATTACTTACTCATATATTCTTAAGAATGTTCAACTTTTTCAGACACTTAACAGAAAATATAATTATTAATATAGTTTGCACATATAAATTAACCTCAGATTTCTTTCACTACGAGTCCTGAGACTTTGACAATTAAGCGTAAGGATCGTAAGTTTATCCTAAATAAGGATTCAAATCTTTTGAAATGCTAACTTTAACAATATAAAAGAACAACTACCTACTAGAGTTGGACCCTATGCATGGTTGGTGAAGAGAAACTATCATGCGAGTTGAACCTCAAAGCGAGGGTAGCGAAGAGACCCATCACGCACACTCATTGGTCAAATCAAATAACGCACGTTTACGTCACTCCCTGTTACCCACATCTGTCCCTTTCGACGAAATCACTTCAACAAAATTTGGCAATCGAGAGGAAAGATGTTACGCATAAAAAAATTACTGTAATATACAAGATTGAAATGTATTTCATCTTGGATATTAAAAAGGTAAAAGGATATAATTTGTTATTCAAAATTAATAATTATGGATTATGTTTCAAGATTAAATAAGTTTGAACTATAAATTAAAATGCATTGTTTTAAATTATGTAATTATATATACTGTAAAATCCGGCGTATAACTTGCACTTTGAACACAAAAAATAAGATCGAAACTTAAAGGTGTGTGTTATTTGTTAGGAATAAAAATGATAGCTTTAAAAATAACAAAAGAGTTTAGCTGAAAAAAATTACTGCTACATGTATCGAAACACTGTTTATTTTAAAGAAACGATTGTCCTTACGCACTAAAAGAGTTGTAGTTTTTTAAGTATACTATTTCTTTCAAAAGTCTGGGACAATACCTCAAATAAATGACTTCAAAACATAAAAGCAATGTATACTAATATTTCAGATTTCTTTGTTAATAAGAGGATGCGCGTTATACGACAAATATACATTTAAATTAAAAAATTTAGCTTGAAAGTATGGATGTGCGTTATACGCCAGATTTTGCGGTACATTTAAAGGAAGAAAATAAATTTTTACTTTTATGGTACATTACCGTAAAATTATTAATGTTGATTATTTATTATTTGTGAGTAATTAATGAAAGTGTCTTCATGTGAACTAGTATTAATTTATGAAAAAATGCATAAATATCTTTTCAGATATCAATAGCCCTTGCAGAGAATTTGAAGGAGGCTCTCCTTTGCATATTGCTGCTACAAATTTGTGTACAGAAGCTGCAAAACTTTTATTGGAACACAATGCTGATGTAACTTTGAAAGATTTTTCAGGAAGGACACCTTTGGGTATACATTTGATTTTATTTCACTATTTATGTACTATGGCTTTTTTTAGTATGAATATTCAAAAGTTTTCAATCAATAACAAAGTATAAATTTTTTCCCCTTGCATATTCTTGTTTTAATATTCCATTTTAAATTCAAAATACATTTGAAATCTGGGTCAAGTAGGAGGTTATGTAGTATGTTAAATTAATATTTAATGCTGAAACATATTTTGTCTTATGCAAAAATAATTTGAAACTGACTGTTGAAATTATAATTTTTAAGTGTCTTCTCCTTTAATTGAGTTATATGTATCACTGAAATATTTTAAATCTTTTCTGCTGTATAGTTCATCTTGGCCTCCCTGATCCGGATTGGTGCTCTCGTCTTATTTTTATCCACGCTACCAAAAGCATGCAGTTTTAATATCATTACAATCTTTTGTTTGCCCTTCCCCTCCCCCTACTTTTTAGGAGTCCAAATATTCATATTCTAACTATCTCAGTTGCTTAAATTTCTAGTGAACTTTTCTCCATGGCATAATCATATGAGAAATGATGCAACCAACATAGCAGTGTGAATCAAAATGAATTCAAGGCCATGGTTAGAGCAGGGGTACTCAACCTTTTTTTTGCTGGGCCGCATCCATGTGTCAGTCATTTCATGCGGGCCACAAACATATTGTTACGAATTTTGTGTAAATAGTGTGAATAATTTGTATTTGAGTGTTTAATGCATTTATATTACTCTGTTATATTTATTTCATGTTAAAATTGTACTATTCACAAGCAATGCCACCCCTTATGTTATAATGGTGATTCAATGAGAACTTGGCAAAATCTTGGCGGTAGAGAAAAGTTGGCATCATTTTTGGCGACCAAGTTGGCGGACAATTTGGCGACCATTTTGGTGTCATTGGCGACCATGTTGGTGAGTTCGGAACCCTCTGGAATCTTCTAGAAAGTAGTAGATCTCTCCACTAGTGTCACGTTCAATGACACGAGCAGTTATATTTCTAGAAGTTTCTGTCGCGCATATAAAAAGGATGCTCGCCAGTACGGCGAGGAGTCTTGGTTAAACCAGCGAGTAGTGAGGATTGTTTTGACTAGCTCGGCTGTGCTTGTGTATAATCTCTACATACGTGCATTTTTAAACACTGTTCTTGTGTTTGATTGCAGTCGAAGGTGTGAAGACCTTCGGATATTTACCCTGTGAATATTGCTGCTGAATCCTGTATTTAAAGGATTGGATTTTCGCTAAAAAAATTCGCATCGCTCTTAAAGAACTGATTATTTTTTCTTTGTGATTGTTTTTGCATAAAATCTTCGAACCCTGGGATCTACGTAACAATATGTTAGTTATTTCAGGCAGGCCGCAGCATGAGGATAAATGGGGAGGGGAAGAAGAAATGCTTTTTAAGATCAAGATAACTTTGAAAAATTTAAAATATGGAAAATTTATCATAATATTATAACTCCCATTTTGATTTCTTTAATTATTATTTTTCATATTTTTTTATTTTTGTTTCTAACATTAAATTGAAAGCATTTAAGAAACACTCCTTCACAATTTATGCATCAGTAAACGGTCTCATATGATAACCAATAATACAACAAACTTCATGGGATGTCTTTGTTACCTCTGTGATATTACCACTGACAAAATACTCTGTTGCTGTTGCAAGGATTGTTCAAGAAAAAGCCTATTTATCACCTCTTGAAAGAGATCTTCGAGGAAAAGTGTCATTGAATGATTCTTGTTTTTTGGTATTTTTTGAATACAGCACTTTTGTGACAAATCAAACAATTACTGATCCATGTTTGTTTTTCACTACAAAATAGTCAACTTCCCAATTGTCTTTTGAATATTTTTTGCTTGTAACATATGAAAGATAGTTGAAAATTAATTCCACCCACTGTTCTTTATACTGTTGTCTATTATCACTAGCCATAACTGTTCCAAATAGAAAAAGAATATCAATTTGTACCCGTATGACACCGACAACAAAAATCAAAATTGATATATTTGTTTTCTTGACAAAGAATCTCCCATCAAATTTTTTATACAACGTTCTTAAATAGTGGATTTTTCAGAGCAATGGGCTATGACCGGGCCATTTAAAAAGGCTCGGAGGGCCGCTGGTTGAGTATCGCTGGGTTAGAGCATTGGACTCCAGACCAGAAAGCCTGGGTTCGATGCCCAATGCCATAAAATATCCTTTGAGTACACACAGAATACATGCTCATTAAATCAGTGGGTCCAAAAGTCTTGTGAGCGGTCGCAGTTGAAACCATGAATGCAGGGGACTGGAAAATATTTCCTTCCCCTCCAGTTCCTTGCCTTAATTGTGGAGGTGGGTGGTGTCACCATCTATTGTAAAGAAATCCAACCTGTCTCACAGGCTTTGGCAACATTCATTCGTTCCCTTTGGGAATTTCACCAAGCTAAATCGTAGTATCACCTGTATGGTGCTCAAGGCTGCCAATGATAAGCCTACATCTAACCCCTTTCCACGATGAATTTTGTGGGCCTCGATGTGACACTGTCGATCAGGTGGCATTGGCAACAACAACATGAATTTGTTGCCAAATTAGATGCCCTTTTTTAACCCAGCATGCATTATGTTTGAAAGCTGCCTTGTACATACCAAATGTTTAAACAAACCTAAAAATTTAATAATTTGCATCTCCTAAGAGGATGTGTACCATTCTTTTTTTGTCTTGGAGTGTAATTTGATGATAAAAGCTCATCATTAATTGTATAATTTACTCTATTCTATGAAATGCCTTGTGGATACTATAACATTCAGTGTTTTGATCAATGAAACTATTGAAATTGCCGACTGTGAAATAATAATATTCAGCATTTTGTAACTTTGAAGATTTATATGTGCTCTTTTATATCCAAAGAGATTTCCATCTGCAACATTCTTTTTTATTACAATTGGAATATGCCAGAAATGAGTAGGAGCAACTACAAAAAAGCATTCTTTAATTTTGCTATTGCGATACAATCTTCTAAGAGCCTATTATGGAGAAAAATGTGGTTTCCATTATTTTCTTTTTATAATTGTGCTTTTATTTTCATTTATCAATAGTTTTTCCCTGAAAAGAAGCCAAACAAAATTAATGCTATAAAAATACATCCAAAATAGTGCAAATTGCCTGTGATGAAAAAGTGCCAATGTCAATTGACAAAATTTAATGTACCTCCTTCTGTATATATGCATACTTACAAATCACTTCTTTGCCAATAGAAACTGTTAGGGAAAAGATTTTGTTTTGTAAAATAATATGTCCATATAGCTGCAATTCTTATTATTCAGTCTTTTTATTTGTATATGAAGTTAAAATTAAGAAGCGAAACTTAAATTTTTAATGAAACTTCAAATGCTCTTTCATCTCATACTATTATGTTCTGGAAAACATGTCAAATATTTTTACAAACAAAAAAGTTTTTTAATCAATGTTTTAAACAAGCACATAAAAGGGATGACTATCATCAATACAAATGTTCATATTTTGCGTTCAAATTTCAGTAAGACTTTGCTTTTTTATAAATAAGGATAAATTTAATTTCAATGCAGCGCATTGATGATTAATACAATATTTATTATTCATTTTTTAAAAAAAAAACAAACAGAAAACTTGAAAAAACAAGATTATCTAAAATTTTATTTTATTCTATTATTGTGACTTATTTTTTCTATAACTACAATTTTGTGCTTATAAATTCTTGGCATTTTTATTTATTTTTCATTTGACTCTTTTTTTTTTTTTTTTTTTTTTTGCTTATCCTTTCAGAATATTAATTATCTAGCATATGAAAAATAGGTAAATTGATAAAATATAAATAACAATTTTGAGCTTGCCCAGTTTTATGAAAAGTTATCCAATTTCATGTTAAAATATTGTTATATTTTTTTCTAATATTATTGGAGATTATATTTTTGGTTTTTATTAAACTTCTTATATTTATTGTCTTCCTATTGAAGCATTAAATGATAATATATTTTGCTTTAAACTTAGTTAACTTCTAACAGTAATAGATTTTTGTGTATGTAACTAATACTTTTTAGGAGTATCCTTTTCATTCACAACTTTTATCAGTCTGTAACTATAATTTTTTATTGTATTGGATTATAGCATTATTAGTTTTTGGTTAAGTGGCATTAAAATTAATTTTATGCATTAAATCTAATAAAGTTAGCAAAGTTGTCCCATGCTCACACATCTACTTGTGGCCAGTGTTATTTCTGTTGAATTGTAGGTTCAGCTTTTGGTGTCATTGAAGCCTTATTAAGCAGTGGGGCTGATATGCTTATCTATTGAAGTTTAAAGTCTTCATCTTGGGCATATTTGAAAAAGGGGATGCCACAGTCACAGGTGTCATACTCATCAAGTTCAAACTTTTGAAACTCATCACAAATAGACTTTGTGTTGTTATATAGTGTAATGTTAATGAAATGTGTATAGTGTATAGTTAATGTTAACCAATTCAAAGAAACGTAAAATTCTGTTATAAGATTTGGCTTAAATTGCACAGTTGGATCTAGTTACATTGTCTTAGCTACTATTTTCTTTGTAAGAAATTGATTCATTACTTACTATTTTCGATAAAATACATATTCTTTTAAATCTAAAGTAGCAGTTTAGTTGAGAATGTTGACTTAAGTAAAATTTGTTTAGATTGAAATTTGTGCATCTTTTCCTTGAGAACTGGTCACTTATTTCTTTTCTTTTATGCTTGCATTTTGTAATTGTAGAGTGCATTCCTGATTTCCCATCCACTCAACACACTCCAGATCTACGTGAAGTGATTGGATCACTGCGCCAGCTGCTAGAAGCAGCCACCCCAAAACACTTAGTTCAAGAGCAACCCCAATACGGTAGCATTGGAGGAAAGGCTGTTCTAAAAGCTATTGGGGTCCAGATTGGAGACAAAGTCCTAGTAGGAGGGGCGAAAGTAAGTAGCATCATAACATTGGCAGGTGATATAGCTTTTTTGTGAGCATTAGTAATTATGGAAAGAAGCATACTTTATTTTACCCATTCACAGCCAAATACTAGCTACAAGATATCTTGCTAAAAGATATCTAGCTACAATCCCAGCTACAAGATATCTGGCAGTATGTGCTGCAATTTTAGGTGGATTAGAAATTGTCGTTTGGTTTAGGAATATTAGAAAGGATGAATGAAAAAGTAATGTAGTGCAAAAAAAAAACATTAATTAAAATTTTTCATTATTAAAATTATAATTTGGACTTTTACATTATAACATAATAATATATATATAGATAAATGTATTACTAAAATTGAAAATTTTTCTGAGTTGTAGGGACACACTGAACAAAAATACCTAGTCTCCTTAGGGTTTTTTTTTTGCTCTTTACACATTCAACATGGCTTCGTAGGCTTTCCTTTTTTTTTTTCTGTGGGGGGAAGATGTTTTAAGTAATGAAAATCAATTGTATTTTTACTATAGGTGGTGTTTTCTCTTGCATTGTTGCCATGCCAATATGATTTGCCTGCTAATTATTGCTTGTCATTCAATTTTTATTACTTTACAACCCTTTGTATCTACCGTCACTTTATAAGTTATTCCCAGAAAGGATCATTACACATCTGTATTGTTGACTGTTGCCAAATGAAATTAGATGACAAGTTTGTAAAATCAAACAAAACGAAAAGAAAATCTTTTTGTATATGAGAATTTGTATTGAAAAAAAAAAAAAACATCATGAGATAATTTTTAAGTGGCACTCGGCACAGGAATCTTATTCAGTGATGCCAGTTACTAGTTATCTTGTAGTGTTGTTGTTTTTTTCAATTAAAATTACTGTAAATGCCATTAAAATTAATGTAAATTATTCGATTTTGTAAAATTTCATGTTCTTTTATTTTTTTAGTAAAACCTTTGCAAGACTCCCAAATTTTGCCTGGCAGTAAATAAATTAAATTGAAATTCCATAAATTCATTTTTGTAACATTTTAATTTAGTTTGTATTTTGGCATTTTTAAAATATTAACCATTTAAAATATTACTTATTCTAAGGAAGGTTTTATAATATTGAAATGAAAGAAATTTTACACGTAGTAAAAAAAGGATTCCATTTCAAATTTAATTTTATATTTGATGTCTTTATTAATGTATGTTTCATATACTGCGTTAGATAATCATTCTCTTTCATATGTTTTTTACAGATGTATTTTAGTCATCTGATATGTGTGACATTTATTAAGATAAAGTAATACCCTGAACTTATGTGACTGAGTTATAACTGTGTAAATAGGGGTATAATTTTTCATATAAACACATATGAATTATTTTTAATTGGGGCCAGAGATAAAATAAAATTTTAGCTAACAGAAATACAAAATTGCAAACTAAAGTTATTTTAATGTAGAAGTTTTCATAAAATATAGCAAAGTAGTCAACTGGTTCAAAGATTTTCTTCCTCATGCGAAATTTCCATGTAGCAGCATTTTAATAGTTTTTTTATTCCTTATTTTGTTGAAAAAATATGCTCTTCATTGGAGTCTATATTTTTTCTAACTCCTTTTCTATTTCTTCTTACCATTTTTCAATTAAACAAAATACTTCAATTTTTTACTCTTGCTCATGCGTTTCTGTGAGCTCATTAATTGTCAGCTCCTGGTTAGGGGAATCCGGCAGTTCTTGAACATCATCACTATACACTTCTGAATTTATTTGCCTGGCAAGGTCGACAACTTCTTCTATCACATTATCAATTTCATCAGGTAATTGAGTTAGGTAGCTCTCAAACAAAAGATAAATCAACAAGATTTGAAATTCGCTTAACTCCAGGTTCGCTAAAATCGGGGTAACATAAGTCAAGGTATTGCTGTATTAATAATTGACAAGTGTGGAATAGTTGCATAAAATTCAGACATTTTGTAGCAAAATTATTGAAATCCAGGTAAAAAATACTTTTGTTTGATTCATGAAATTTCTTTCTATATTTTGATTTTGTAGATGGGTATTTTGAGGTATTGTGGAGGCACACAGTTTGCGCAGGGCATCTGGGCTGGAGTGGAACTGGAGGAACCATTAGGGAAGAACGATGGTACACTCAAAGGTGTTACTTATTTCAAATGCTCACAAAACCATGGTGAGTGTGTTTAATTGCTTCAGATTTGCATTAGCTCTGATTAAGTAACAAGATATTCATTAAATATGACATTTATGTGCATTATTATTTAATTTACTAACTAGAATATTCATTCTTTACCTGGGTGTATCTACACTATTAAAATCCGAAGGTAAACAAACGTATCTATGTAGGTATGGGATGTTGCCCAATTTTCTCACGAACCACAAGACGCAGAAACTAGCCGAAGGTATCAAAATTGCGGGAATGATCCGAGGAATCCGTTTTGACCATTTATATTCCGATATTCCAATTAGTTAAAAATATATTAATTAAAAACCTTAAAAACGCATCGTTACACATGTGGCGCCATCTGCAGAGAATAGGAAAGATCATTTTAAAAATTTTTAGTGGAATGAAATTAATTCTTTGTTAATTAAGATAGACGATCAAAATACATTTTGAAAATCTGAAATCTATTTTATTATTTTAGATTCTTAAAAACTAACTATTATTCTTTTTATTGCTTCACATTAAGAATTTTTTGGGTTTTTTTATTTATTTTGAAATGACTGTTACGACCTTAAAACGCATAGCTGCAGAGAATCGGAAAGATCATCTAAAAGAATTTTTTAGTGGAATGAAAAAGGTTAAAATTAAAATGAAATAACGATTGATTGATTCATGCAAATCTGAAATCTATTTTATTATTTTCTCACAAAACTTTTTTTACGATTTTTTTAAAATGAGTCGAAATCGATACGCTTTATGAAAAAATTTCTAAATTGTTCCGCTTGAACTTTCTTTCACGTTAATGAAAAAAATATTTTACACTGAAAAAGTTCATGCTTTTCTCTTTTAGAATCAGTCATTTAAAAAATTTAATTTCAAAAACTGGTTGTTTTTTTTACGATTTTTGTAAAAATACTCAAAATTTTATTTAAGTACTTAATAACTTCTTTATTAATAAAAATAATCTCGCGACACTTTTTTTTCCGCGTGTAGAACAATATTATACGTAATCTGTACAAAGATTGATAAAATATCTTAAAATCACGGTTAAAAAAAATTGTGTTTTTCAACTCTTTTTCCCTTTTGCGATAAATATGTAAACATTACTTTTTTTTAAGGTTTTCTGTTTAAAAAGTACCATTGTTTGCAATCTATATATGAAGTTTAAAAGCATTAACTTAAAAATGAAGCCCGAAATTTTTTTTTTTTTTTTTTTTTTTTACTTTAACAAAAAACGAAATGAGAAATTGACAAAAATCTTCTGATATTTTAAAGGTTATTTTTACTGTTCTACCCAAAGGAGAGCGGAGCATGGATGGTTAAGGCGCTGCTTTATAAAACGTCAGTTCCCAGGTTCGAAACTGAAGAGAAAGAAACTTTCAATTTCGCATTACCCTTTAATCAAACATTCAGAAAAAAGCAATCATTTCAATAGCTATCTGTTAATTTTTCTTTCAATTTAATTATTTTGCAATTTTTTTTTAATATTTTCGAAACTGCTTTTTTTCCCCGGGGTTTTTAAAACACGATCTAATTTTTTTCATGAAACTCACACAAAAAATAATTACAGATTCATAAAGAGCATTTATTTCTCCACGATATGCTGCTATAATTTATTTTACAAAATAATTATTATTTTATATTTGTTACGATTTTTTTAAAATGAGTCAAAATCGGTTCCTTTTTTTGAATGTGAATTATAAGTTGTTGCGCTGAACTTTCTTTCGCATTAATGAAAAAAATATTTTACACTAAAAAAAGTTCATGCTTTTCTTTTTTTTCCGCGTGTAGAACAATATTATACGTAATATGTACAAAGATTGATAAAATATCTTAAAAATTACGGTTAAAAGAAAACAATGTGTTTTTAAATTTTTTTCCTTTGCGATAATTATGTAAACATTACTTTTTTTAAAGTGTTTTTTTTAAAAAAATTACCGTTGTTTTCAATTGATATATGAAGTTTGAAAGCATTAACTTAAAAATGAAGCCCGAAAAAAAAATCTTTTACTTAAACGAATAACGAAATGGCGTATTGAAAAAAATGTACCTTTATTTTAAAGCTCAATTCAATGCTTCTCCCCGGAGTAATGACAGCTCATCTGTTTAAAGCGCTGCTTTATAAAAGGGTAGTTCCCAGGTTCAAAACTGAAATGGAAGAAACTTTCCATTTCGCATCACGCTACTTTTTAAAGTTTAAAATATTTTAGTGGAATAAAAAGGTTAAATTTAAAATAAAATATCAAAATGTTTTTATCAGATCGGCTTTTTTGTTGTTTTTTCAGTATATATATATATAGGCTTTCCCCCACACTGTTTTTTTTTCTAACTTATATATTTATATGTTTAATCAAACGTTCACAAAAAAGCAATCATTTCAATAGCTATCTGTTAATTTTTCTTTCATTTAGTACTTATAGAAATTTGATTTCATTAAATATATATGTTTTTTTTAAAATGATTATTTCTATTATTTCATTACAAAATTAATTCTTTGTTAATTAAAAAGTACATCGTCTATTTAAGAAAATAAGTGGAATGGAACAATTTTCAAAAAAGGGAAATATTTTGACATAATTTTAGAAATCACTCACATTGTGCGCGCACAAACACACACACAGAAATGCTGGTGTCACGAGAAAAAGAGAAAGCCCGAGCAATGATGGGCTAAGTGGTGGATGGGGGGGGAGTCATTTTGAAAATGAGTATTGGAAGTTCTGATTTTGTGAAAGAAAGGGAAAATTTATAAAAGTAGAGATAGCCCGTGCAACGCCGGGTCATGCAGCTAGTCTACACTATTAAAATTCGTAGGTAAACAAACATATCTATGTATGATGCCCAATTTTCTCACGAACCACAAGACGCAGAAACTTGCCGAAGGTTTCAAAATTTCAGGAATGATCGGAGGAATCCGTATTGACAATTTATATTCCGATATTCCAATTAGTTAAAAATATATTAATTAAAAACCTTAAATCGCATAATAATTACCATTTCTCACCGCCAGGGGAAAATTCGGAACTTCTTTTTTTTTCAAACGTTTTTAAAACGCGATCTAATTTTTTTCATGAAACTCACGCAAAAAATGATTACGGATTCGTAAAGATCATTTATTTCGCCACAATACAGTATAATTTATTTTACAAAATAATTATGTTTTCTATTTTTTACGATTTTTTTAAAATGAGTCAAAATCGATATGTTTTCATGAATAAGGTTTCTAAATCGTTCTGCTTGCATTTTCTTTCGCACTAATGAAAAAACACTAAAAAAGTTCATGCTTTTCTCTTTTAGAATCAGTCATTGAAAAAATTTAATGTCAAAAACTGTTTTTTTATGATTTTTCAAAAAATACTCAAAATTTTATTTAAATATTTTATAACATTTTTATTAATAAAAATAATCCCACGAAACTTTTTTTCCACATGTAGAAGAATATTATACGTAATCTGTACAAATATTGATAAAATATCTTAAAAATTACTGTTTTTAAAAAAAATGTGTTTTTCGATTTTTTTCCCTTTTGCGATAAATATGTAAACATTACTTTTTTAAAAATTACCGTTGTTTTCAATCGATATATGAAGTTTGAAAGCATTAACTTAAAAATGAAGTCCGAAAATTTTTTTTTAACTTTAACAAATAACGAAATGAGAAATTAAAAAAATCTTTTGATATTTTAAAGGTATTTTTACTGTTCTCCCCCGTAGGAACCCACAGCAAGGTTGTTAAACCCGCTGCTTTATAAAACGGTAGTTCCCAGGTTCGAAACGGAAGAGGAAGAGACATTCAATTTCGCATTACGCTACTTCTTATGGTTTGAATAAATTTTTAGTGGAATGGAAAAGGTTAAAATTAAAATAAAATATCAAAATGTTTTTATCAGATCCTTTTTTCTAATGTTTTTTCAGATCATGTATATATATATATCTAGGCTTTCCCCAAAAATGTTTTTTTATAACTTATATATATTTATATGTTTAATAAAACTTTCAGAAAAAATTAATTGTTTCAAGAGCTATTTGTTAATTTTCTTTCATTTATTCCTTATAGAAATTTGATTTTAATAAATATATAGTGTTACGAATTTGTGTAAATAATTTGTATTTGAGTGTTTAATGCATTTATATTACTCTATGTTATACTTATTTCATGTTAAAATTGTACTATTCACAAGCAGTGCCACCTCTTATGTTATAATGGCGATTGAATGAGAACTTGGCGAAATCTTGGCGGTAGAGCCAAGTTAGCATCATTTTTTGTGACCAAGTTGGTGGTCAATTTGGCGACCTTGTTGGCGAGTTCGGAACCCTCTGGAATCTTCTAGAAAGTAGTAGATCTCTCCACTTGTGTCACGTTCAATGACACGAGCGGTTGTATTTCTAGAAGTTTCTGTCGCGCATATAAAAAGGATGCTGATTCGAAGGTTAGACACCGAGGTGAAAGCACGTTCACCGAGTGCGCTCCCACGTCTAGCATTACTGCGCACTTTCTAGGTCGTACTCACAGCTCTTTTTAGAGCTGAGTCAACTTGTTGAACACAACTATAATCTAACGTTGACGACCATGGCTTCGAATACTGATCTCCCCACGGATATGGACTTTGAAAATGCTACACTCCCAAAATCTGGAAATTCAACCCCGGAACGATCAAGCAGACCAACCCCATGTGCAAGACTAGAGGCAACCAAGGCCGACATCCGTCGTTTCACCCTAATTGTACAAGACTTCGAAAATATGATCTCCTCTCTAAGACACTCAAATGCCCAGGACGAATATGACCCCACCTTCGTTGAGATTGTCAAGCAATGTTCTATGTATGAAGATCTTCTTGAAAAAGCGGTAAGTGAATTTGGCAATCTACCTTACTGTGATACCCCTGGCTGCCCCCTGTACATGAAACCCCCACTTCATCTCCAGTAAAATCGCAACCCATTAAAAGAAAGGACAAGGATGGCTTCACCTCTCCCCCTCAGGAAAAGTCTCTAAAAATAACCTAACCTATAAAGAAAAATTTATAAAGTTAACCTACAAAATCGTTTTAATAATCTTCAACCCAAGGATACGAAAGCAGCAGGACCTTCCCGAACCAACACCACATTAATACCTAGAGCAAACAATCCCGGAGCTAAAAATCTCCCACCTCCAGTTTTTCTAAAATATACGAAAGATCATAGAATCCAAATGAAAACACTTAACCACATATACCCTGAATTACGTAGCAAACTCACCGGTGAGTACATTAAATTATACACTGACACAGACGAAGAAAGACGTGAAAATTAATTCATAAACTCGACGAAATCAATTTTCAATACTTCGTCATTAAACCTAAAGCTGAAAGACCTATAAAAGTTGTAATTAAGGGACTTCCCCGAGATTCCAACCCTCAAGACATAAAAAATGACCTAGTAGAACTAGGATACACGGTCGATAAAGTTTCTCAACTTATCGGCCGAATTACTAAACAACCTCTCCCAATATTTCTTGTCTCACTCCCCAGGAACATTTTTAATGCAAAAATTTTTGAACTCAAAAAAGTAAGCTTCATGAACGTTACTGTGGACGGTTACGATGGCAAAGGGGTTACCCAATGCTATTCCTGTAACCGATTTCACCACACAGAAAATTACCACATCACGCCAAGGTGTCTAAAATGTGGCGAAGCTCACCAAACGCGTGATTGTCAAATAGAAAGGGTCGAAAAACCGTACTGCATTAATTGTGAAACTTATGGACACATGGCAAACTACTCCGGCTGCCCCAAATTCCCCAAACCTCGTAAAGGTACCCAAGAAAAAACAAACACCTACATAAACACAGTTAACAGCATAGTCAGACCTGGAACATCATATTCACAAGCTGCAAGTACCTCCAACTCCACCAACACGCAACAGATGGCACCACATGTCAAGGGAGCTCCTGCTGCTTTAGTAACAAACCGGGCCAATCAATCCAACTTACTGACCCCCCTACAGTTAACAATAACGGAACGTTTGATATGAATTTCATCATTCAAACGCTCCAACAAACAATTTTAGCTCTCTCCATGCTTACCCAACATATTGGTAACGCAACAAGTCTTCCCCCACCTCCCCAACCTATACAATCTAAGAAATCAAAAAATAAAGAACAACGCAAGAAAGAATTACACGCCCTATTCGAGGCACTCATAGAATATGAAGATGATTAGTTGAACATTGATTGGCCTGAGTTTGTGTTCATGGAATGCAAACGGCATACTTAGTAAAATAAACGAATTTAAACTATTTGTAGAGAAGTACTCTCCCGACATTATTTTAGTTCAAGAAACAAAACTGAGACCTATACACAACATTAGAATAGCAAATTACACATGTTACAGAAATGACCGCGTTGCGGAAGGACATGCTACCGGTGGTGGTACTTTAATTCTTATCAAAAATTCCATTAATCACTTTAATCCGCCAATAAACCAACTTCAGTACTCTGAAGCTACCATTGTTACAATTAATCCTCCAAATTTCAATCCCCTCACAATTATTAGTATTTATATTCCCCCTAGTTCTGACAATAGACTTTTTACATGTGACATTGCAAACTTAATTCAAATCAACAGTAGTTGTGTGATTTTTGGCGATTTTAATGCCACACTCAACGCCTGGAACTGCTCCAACAATTCCACACGGGGAAATCAACTTAAAAATTTTAGACATTCTTGATATCGAAATTGCATTCCCCGACACCTCGACCAGATTTGGGCACAATTCATCTAATACATTGGACTTCACACTCATAAACAACTTTCAATATCCCTACACAATTCTCTCTATTCCGGAACTTTCTTCCGACCATAACCCCGTTATTCTTAATTTTTCTTTTAATTCTAATATTCATAAGGATAATACTAGAGCAGTTACCACCTGTTGGTCAAAATTTTCTGAGTACATTAACAATAACATTCATATTTCGGACTTTGAAAAAATCACAAATCCCGATATCTTCAAATATAAAATCAACCTTTTCACCGAAGCTGTCCGCTCCGCCTACAAACATGCCTTCCAACCAATCACAAACAAGAATCACACTTGCACTCCACAGCACATACAAAACCTCATAAGACAGAAAAATAAAGCCAGAAAAACCTTTCAAAACACTTTAAATCCCATTCATAAAACAAATTATAATAGACTACAGAAAATGATTAAAAAAGAACTTAAAAAATTCTCTGATCAAACCTGGAAAATTAAATTAGAAGCAATGAATACACAAGACAACACCTTATGGCAGTATCAAAAATATTTCCGCAAAAAACGTTCAGATATTCCTTCCTTAAATAATACGGCAATCACTGACAAACAAAAAACCGAATTATTAGCCGAAACATTTCAAAGCAATTTCACTGACAACATAAGACCTGCAAACTTTAATACTAACATCGATGTACTTGTAACTAACACGTTAGAAAATTTCTTTTCTAACCCGCCTTTTATTCCTATTACACCAACTGACCCGATTGATATTATTAATTATGCCAAAGAATTAAAAAACAATAAATCCCCAGGTGCTGATATGATCTCAAATAAAATGATCAAAAAACTTCCACTTTAAGCAGTTTTAACTCTTACTTTCCTAATTAACAAAATTCTCAAATTAAGACATTTTCCTAATAACTGGAAAAATGCAATAATTTTCCCAATTAAAAAGCCAGGCAAAAACAATCATCATCCTACAAGTTATAGACCTATATGCCTTCTATCTTCCCTCAGTAAAATTACTGAGCATATCATTCTTAACAGAATTAACACCTTCATTTCATATACAGACTTTATTAACCCAAATCAGTATGGTTTCACAAAGCGCCTCTCTACTTCCCACCCACTCCTACGACTGACTGAGAAAATTACTTCTGGATTCCAGAGGGACAGGTCCACTGGAGCTGTTTTTCTGGATATTCAGAAGGCATTTGATCGGGTCTTGATCGGTGGACTAATTTACAAACTCATAATTAACAATTTCCCACCCGCTCTAATACACGTAATCAACTCGTACCTTACTAACAGATCTTATCAAGTTTGTGTTAAAGATACTCTCTCCAATGTCAATAACGTCAACATTGGGGGCCCCGCAAGGAAGTTTACTTGAGCCAATTATTTTTAATATTTATATTAATGATATACCCACACATCCACAGACAAGTCTCAATATTTACGCAGATGATACTGCCATTGCTACAACACACAAAAATCACAAATACATCACCAAATACTTAAATAATCACTTAATGCTACTTGAAATATACTTCAACACATGGAAAATAAAACTAAACGTTGAAAAAACTGTTGCAGTACTATTCACAAGGAAAGCAAAAAAACTGCAATACCACCAACACTATATTCCACACCACTCCAATGGTCTCAAAACACAATTTACTTAGAACTCTTGTGTGTGCTTGATAATAAACTCACATGGAAACAACACATATTACATGCGTGAAATAAATTCCGGAATGCTCTAAGATTAATTTACCCTCTAATTTGCCGGAATTCTACAATGACTATGGAAAATAAGGTACTTCTTTACACTGCCGTCCTGCGGCCCATTTTGAGTTACGGTAGTCCTGTGTGGGGATATGCTGCTAACAGCAATCTAAAAACGCTAGAAATTTGTAAAAATGAAACCATTCGCATGATTGTTCATGCGAATATGTATATGAAAAATTCTGATATTTACAAAGCACTGAAACTCCCGACTTTTAAAAATTTCATTAAAAAACTTGCCACAAAATTTTTTGATTCCTTACCTCTATCTAATAATTACCACATTCTTAAACTTGGAAAGTTACACTCCCCATGACAATACCAAAAGACCAAGGAGAATTCTCCTTGACTCCTATAATCCACCATAACATTAAATAACCTCATTTGCCTGTTGGCAAATGACCTGCTAATTTTTTTATTCTTATTTTTCTAATGTTTATTTTAATTTTAATTACCTAATTTTAATATACCACTCACCCACACAGGCTACTTTTCCAATCAATTATTCTTACATTAACATCAGGGCAGCCAATAAAATGCCAGTTCACTTCTCACCATTTTCAAATCGCAAGGAACCTACTCAGCTACTTCAGGATGAACTTTTTCCAACTTCTACTTTCAATAAGCCACACCTCTCTCCTACGTCTCAACGAAAGCCAGGCTGTTTCACCTCATCAAGGACTTTAACTCTCCCAGGCGCCATTAACTTATATGATATGGGATGGAGGCTCGCTCCGCGAGCCATATGCCCAGCGACAGCGAGGAGTCTTGATTAAGCCAGCAAGTAGTGAGGATTGTTTGACTAGCGATTAGCTCGGCTGTGCTTGTGAATAATCTTTACTTATGTGTATTTTTAAACACTGTTTATTGTGTTTGATTGCTGTTGAAGGTGTGAAGACCTTCGGATAATTAATCTGTGAATATTGCTGCTGAATCCAGTAATGAAAGGATTGGATTTTCGATAATAAATTCACATCGCTCTTAAAGAACTGCTTATTTCATTTGTGATTGTTTTGCATAAAATCCTCGAACCCTCGGATCTACGTAACAGTTTGGTGTCAGAAGTGGGGGTGGCCACGGTAGCCAAGTGGTATAGGTATCGGACCGTGGCTTGCTTTGTCACGGGTTCGAGCCCAGTACCACTAAAGACCCGCCGTGTAGGGCAGCGATGCACGTTAAATCTGTATAGAGCTGAAACGTCCTCCCGTTGGTGTGGTGTGGTAGTTAGGAGAGGGGGTGCCAGCTCAGGTGTCGTCCACGTCACTTGACCATGGTTCAAAATTACGTGGTCCGTCGCGAAAAGCCCTCGTGTAGCTGAACAGTGCGACGTTAATATTCAATCAATCAGTCAGAAGTGGGGTTTTATGCCAATAATACGAGCGATGGATGAACAACTGAAGGCTCTGTTGGAAGGCATCAATGCCTTGAAAAGCGGCCAAGAGGATATGCAGAATAGCCGAGAAATACTTTAGAAAAGAAAATCGATAGCGTGGAAGAAAAAATAGCATTGAAAGTTGAAGAAAAGATTGCAGTAGTTGAAGAGAAGATAGTGAAGTAAGTAGGGGAAGAAATAGGAAGAATTGGAGAGCAAGTTGAAGAAAGAATTGATGAAGTCGCTGGAAAATTTGCCCAGCGATTTGAAGATCTGGAAAAAAAAAACTTCTAGCTTGCGGGAATACAAAGAATGAAAGCAAGTTGGTACCTGTTTCTTCGGTATCTTTGCCTGCCTCTGACTGCCTCACCAGTGTCCGTGAAACTCTCCACCTATGACGGAAAAACCAACTGGGAGGTATATAAGACTCAATTCTCCATAATTTCTGAAGCCATAGGATGGACTGAAGGGGTGAAAGCATGTCAGCTAGCAGCATCTCTTGGAGGAGAAGCTGCTGAAATACTGCAGACTCTTCCCGACACAAAGCGACTTAATTTGAACTTCCTATATAATGTTCTGGAACTTCGATTCGGTCAGAAATACTCCAAGGACTACGCACGTCAGCACATGAAAACAAGACTACAGAAAACCGGAGAAAGCTTGCAGGAATTTGCCTCCGAAGTAGAAAAGCTCGCCAACTTGGCTTTCTCCGATCACCCAGCAACTGTGCGAGAAACAATCTCTTTACAGTATTTCGTGGACGGCCTGAGGGAGGGGGAAGTCCAGAAGGCTGTAAAAAAGAATGGCAGATGTCCAAGATCTTAAATTTGCCCTGTTATGTGCCCTGAAATTGGAGGCCGCCACTCAAGCCAGTCGCCGAGACCGCCAATCCATCCGAGGAGCTAGAGTGACTTTAGATGCTCCCTGTGAATCTCCATGGAAAAGTGACATTGAGAAATTTATAGATGAATTCCAAGCTTTTAAGGGGGTTCAACGTCAGAACCAAGAGAAACGCAGCTTCAAGTGCTGGGGATGCAGTGGAACTGGACACCTGAGAAGAAACTGCCCCCGATCAAGGAAGGATAAGAACATCGTCTCTTCTTCCAAACAGGAAAACTAATATATGGCCATCTCGCAGGGCGGAGGTTACCTCTGATAATGAAAAGCCCTATTACAAAATTCTTCAGATTACGGCAGTAAATGGTGGCGACAAGGGACTTTACGTAATAGGACAAATTAATAACATCTCGTGCCGTATGGTTGTTGATACTGGAGCCAATGTATCTATAATTAGAAAAGATTTGGCTCAAAATATTTGGACGCCGCCCTGCGTTTCCTTGCAAACAGTGACGAGTGACAATATTCAGGTTCATGGGAAAGCTAACATCACTCTAAGGTTTGGAAACATTGACTATCCCCATACGGCATATATAGCAGATATCACTGACCCCTGTATTCTTGGACTGGATTTTCTGAAGAACAATAACTTTAAATTGGACTTTGAAAATAGCAATATGCATTCAAAATTTGTAGACATCACTCTTTTTCGCTTACAAACTCAATTTGAATCCAACCAGAAAATTATAGCAAAAACCAAACTCATTATTGCCAAGAATTGAATGTATAATGCCCAGTTTAGTAGCAGAAAATAGGAAATTCCGATTCAGCGTAATCGATTATCCTGACCCAAGCAGTTTAAAAGCAGGAGTACTGATAGCCTCGTCGGTAGTAGACCTCTCGAATTCAGTCATCCCATTGAGAATTGCTAACATCAGCGATAGGACGAGGACTATCCAGGAGGAAGAGGTAATAGTAGCTTGTGCACCTGTCACTTGTGTAGACCGCAAGTGCAATACCCAAGACCTTTCTTCAGAGGATCTAGTCAAGGATTTACTGCAAAACACGGACTTGGACGAGAAACAAAGATGTGTTGCAGGAGGGTTGATTAAAGAATTCCAGAGCCTCTCTCTCTTCTATTTTCAAGAACATTTGAGGACTTTGGAAGAACTAGACTAACGAAACATCGATCCATACGGGAGAGCATCCTCCTATTAAGCAGCCCCCCGACGACTACCCTTCGCTAAACAGGAGGAAGTCCAAAAACTCATTAAAGACATGAAAGGAAATGATGTCATTGAGCCATCGTCAAGTCATTGGGCATCTCCCATCGTCTTGGTCAGGAAGAAAGGCTCTACCAGATTCTGCGTGGACTATCGTCGGTTGAATAACGTCACCAAGAAGGACAGCTATCCTCTGCCAAGCATAGATGACACGCTGGACACACTTGCCAGCAATACCTGGTTTTCTACCCTAGATCTCAAGAGCGGGTATTGGCAAGTAGAACTCCACCCTGACAATAAAGAGAAAACTGCTTTCACGTGGCAATTTAAGGTTATGCCTTTCGGCTTGTGCAATGCACCTGCAACATTCGATCGTCTTATGGAGACAGTCCTCGGAGGACTTTCGTACGAGGCCTGCCAGGTTTATCTAGATGACATTATCATCGTGGGGCGCTCCTTCGAAGAACATCTGAAAAATATCAGACGTGTGCTACAAAAGCTGAAAGAAGCTAACCTGAAATTAAGTCCAACCAAGTGCCACCTATTTCGGCGTGAAGTCACCTATCTCGGGCCCATCATTTCGGCAGAAGGTGTACGAACAGACCCGGATAAGATCTCGGCTGTGAAAAACTGGAACTGCCCGACGGATGCTCACCAGCTCCGGAGTTTCTTGGGCTTATGCACGTATTACCGGAAATTCGTGAAAAATTTCTCAACGATTGCCAGACCACTCCATAAGCTGACCGAGGCAAAACAGAAATTCATCTGGATGGTTGATTCTAACAACGCCTTTAGCAAGCTTAAGGACGCACTAACATCTGCTCCAGTTCTGGCATATCCTGAAATTGGGAAAACAATTTATTCTGGATATGGATGCAAGTCATGAGAGTATTGGGGGCTCTATTGTCTCAAGAGAAAGATGGTCAGGAGCGTGTCTTCGCCTATTTTAGTAAGTGTCTGTCCAAACCAGAAAGATATTGTGTGACCAGGAAGGAACTGCTCGCTATCGTAAAAGCCGTGGAGCACTTTCATCCTTACCTCTACGGTCGAAGGTTCCTGCTGCGAACAGATCATGCCTCATTGACCTGGCTGCTGAATTTTAAAAATTCAGAAGGCCAAATAGGTAGGTGGATTCAGAGGCTACATGAGTATGACGTTCAGCACATGGAAATGCAGACGCCCTTTCAAGAAGACCGTGTCCTGAGAGCTGCAAATACTGTTCGAGAATCGAAAAGAACTTTGGCGTAATAGGTCCAATAGTCCGCCAAGTTACAACGCCATCAACATCGGCATTGGTCCCGTGGATGATGAGAGCGTCCTAAAAGATCAAATGGCTGATCCTGAAATAAAACCAATCATAGAATTCAAAAGAGTCGTCTGACGAAAATCCCAGCTGGCAAGACTACGCCCCTTTCCATCCTACAACGAAGCGTTACTGGGCTCTTTGAAATCTCTCCATCTGAGAAATGGTGTTTTATATCGAAATGGGAGTCTGACGACGGAAAAACATTCAGGTGGCAATTAATACTCCCAAAGACAAGAGTTTCAAAAGTCCTTAAGGAACTCCATGGCAGTCCATCTGGAGGTCATTTTGGTGTTATGAAGACCTTACAAAAGTTCGTGAGCGCTTCTACTGGAACAATGTGCGGAGTGACGTGGAAAAGTGTTGTTGCATATGTTATCCCTGTGCTGCACGCAAAGGTCCCAGAAAACGCACTAGAGGAAGACTGCAGCTGTATAATGTGGGGGTGCCTTTCGAACGAATAGCGACATTCTAGGCCCACTTCCGAGATCATCAGATGGCAACAACACCTTGGTTGTCATGGACTACTTCACTAAGTGGCCTGAAGTCTATCCTATTCCTGACCAGGAGGCCTCAACTGTTGCAGAGGCTCTAGTTCAACACTGGATCTCACGATTCGGGGTCCCTCTACAACTGCACTCCGATCAAGGGAGAAACTTCGATTCTTCAGTTTGCAAGAGACTGTGAAATACTCGCCATCGACAAAACCAGGACAACAGCTTTGCATCCTCAGTCTGACGGCATGGTAGAGAGGTTCAATCGGACCAATCTGAACAGCCATCTCTCCTGGTATCAAGTAATCAACAGGACTGGGACAAGAAATTGCCCTTTTTCCTGCTTGCCTACAGGATTGCCGTTCACGAGTTCACCGGCTATTTCCCATCCCAGATGCTCTTTGGACGTGATCTTCGTCTGCCTGCAGATCTTCTCTTCAGTCGGCCACCAGATGCACCCTTGGCGCCTGAGGAGTATATCGAGAAACTCTCTCCAGGCACGGATGGAGGAAATGCATCATCTGGCTAGGGAAAGAATCGGCATGGCTTCCGAGAAGATGAAGGCCCGATACGACGCAAGAGCAACCGGACACGACTTCCGTGAAGGCGACAAAGTGTGGTTATGGAATCCGAAACGTCGCAAAGGACTCTCTGCAAAGCTGCAGACAAACTGGGAAGGTCCTTACACAGTCCTAAAAAGACTGAATGACGTTGTGGTGCGGATACAGAAATCACCACACTCAAAACCAAAGTTAATACATTACAATAGGCTAGCCCCTTATCTTGGCCAAGATTAATAAGATCCTTAAGTTCAGACCATGGTCATTAATTATTTTGTACATAATGTAAATTATATTTCTCTTTTCTAATTCCTTAGTTTTATTTTAATATTGGAATTTATGTTTACATCTCTTCATGTGCTTTTAATTTATTTGTATTGTATATGCTGTGGAATACATTTGTTACTTTATATGTGATTATGATGTGAGTAGTTTGCCTGTAAATAGATGCCTCTTACTCAAGGATTGTACTGCACGGGACGTGCTGTCTTTGAGGAGGGGGCATTATTACGAATTTTGTGTAAATAGTGTAAATAATGTGTATTTAAGTGTTTAATGCATTTATATTACTCTATGTTATATTTATTTCATGTTAAAATTGTACTATTCACAAGCAATGCCGCCCCTTATGTTATAATGGCGATTGAATGAGAACTTGGCGAAATCTTGGCGGTAGAGAAAAGTTGGCATCATTTTTGGCGTCATTGGCGGCCTTGTTGGCGAGTTCGGAATCTTCTAGAAAGTAGTAGATTTCTCCACTAGTGTCACGTTCAATGACACAAGCGGTTATATTTCTAGAAGTTTCTGTCGCGCATATAAAAAGGATGCTCGCCGGTACGGCGAGGAGTCTTGATTAAGCCAGCGAGTAGTGAGGATTATTTGACTAGCAATTAGCTCAGCTGTGCTTGTGAATAATATTTACTTACGTGTATTTTTAAACACTGTTTATTGTGTTTTTGTTTGCAGTTGAAGGTGTGAAGACCTTCGGATAATTAACCTGTGAATATTGCTGCTGAATCCTGTAGTGAAAGGATTGGATTTTCGATAATAAATTCACATCGCTCTTAAAGAACTGCTTATTTCATTTGTGATTGTTTTGCATAAAATCCTCGGATCTATGTAACAATATATATGTTTTTTTAAAAGGATTATTTCTATTATTTCATTAATAAATGAATTCTTTGTTAATTAAAACGTACATTGTCTATTATTTTGGATCAAAATACATTTTAGAGACATTTTTAAGCCAACTATATGTAACGATTGATTGATTCATGAAAATCTGAAATCTATTTTATTTTCGATTCTTCGAAACTAACTATTATTAAAAAATAATGAACGTTTTTTGTTTTACTCTTAGCATCAGAATCGTTTTCTTTTTATTGCTTCCCATTAATAATTTTTTAATTCTAACACAATATTTTTATTTATAAGTCATACATCGAAATTTGCTATATCTTATCTGTGAGAAGGAGGGGAAGAGATAGAACAATAATTTTACACTAAGAAAAAACATGTTTAGGCTAGAGAGAGGGGAAAGAAACCTGTCTTAAATCAAAAATAAGTGGATTGGAACAAATTTCGAAAAAGGGAAATTTTTTAACATAATTTTAAAAATCACTCACATTGTGCACGTACAAACACACACAGAAATGCTAGTGTCATGAGGAAAAGAGAAAACGCTGGGCTAAGCGGTGGAGGGGGGGAGTCATTTTGAAAAAGAGTATTAGAAGTGCTGATTTTGTGAAGGAAAGGGAAAATTTATAAAAGTAGAGAAAGCCCGTGTAACACTGGGCCATGCAGCTAGTATGTGACTTAAAGAAATGTAAGCTATCTATGCTTTTATCACTTGACCTGTTTGATTGTTAATGACATAGAAATGTGATATCCAAAAAGTTTGCAAATTAAAGTTTTGAAATAATTTTACATTAAAAATAATAAAACTAAATTTAAGAATTTTTTCATTGAGACTCATGAGCATTACTAATTTCTCGATTGTTGCTAATATATATAAGAGATAAATAGTAACAAAATCTTCAAAATTTATTTGCAACTAGAGTAGCAATCATGTGTATTAAAAATATTAATTACTGTATTTAAAAGATTTTGTTTGTATTACTAATTTTTTTTTGCTTATGGAATTACATAGCAAGCGCATTTAATTTTGGAATCAGTTTAATTAGGTAAATATATACCCTATCGCACATTTTTAGAATCTTTTTTTTTAAATCAGGAGTGAGATTGCTTATTGAAATACATATCATAGCCTGCAAGTTAATGACAGCCAACTCGCATTTATATTTTTATGGTATAGTTCTCACTTTTTTCTTAGGGTATAGTGTTACTGGTGTCTGTAGTAATTTAAGCTACATGTGCCCCCTAGATTGTGCTAAATGAGTAACAGCCACCATTGGTGCATTATACCCTAAAGATATATGGCTCCACATTTCTAATGATGGCTCTGCCCAGGATAACAGCTCAGCTGAGGCCAGTTTTTATTGTGAAAATCTTTTTGAAAGCTCTTTCTCAGCAGGCTTAGATGTTACAAACTTTTAATACAGAAATAGAGACTAGACAATATGCCACAGGACCAATTGAACTACATCTTATACATGAGCTGTTTTCCTTGTGGATTTTCAGTCTGTGATCCTCACTTTTTACTCCTTACACAAAAGCTACTCAATAGGGGGTGGGCAAGGTGAAGCAAAAAATTTATGAACTCAACTGTACTGATTGGACTAATGTCTTCTAATTTATCCTTTGCCGTTGTGACATCCCCGACAACGAAAGGGCAGACTGAGTGGCAAGCCTACAGCCTTCTGGTGGATTGTCATACAGCCAGTCTTTTTCAATTATCCCCTGGTCCGTGGAAAAATTTATTGGCAGAACAAGATAATGTTGCTATGGGAAAGATCTGGGGGACCCTGCTGCATAATCTAGTCCCAGTGAATCTTCTGAATCTTCCCATGCAAATCTTCTGTGCAAATTTTAGAATTGACAGAATATGATTATCTCCTTGGACACTTACACCAATTTGGTGTGAAAAACACTTCTGACTCTCCAGTATGTCTTAAAGAAGTGGTCATGATTTTTACTCGTCTGATGGTATGTGCTTTCCTGGCCAATGCAAATTTAAATTTTAACCTTTTATCTTGACAGCTTTTCTGCAAATGCTTGTTTGTATTAGGCTGCTTGTGGGAAAATGGCATATACCAGTGTTTCTTAAACTA
Source organism: Trichonephila clavipes (assembly GCA_019973935.1). Lineage (NCBI taxonomy): Eukaryota > Metazoa > Arthropoda > Arachnida > Araneae > Nephilidae > Trichonephila > Trichonephila clavipes. The sequence goes on along the minus strand of BMAU01000044.1, from coordinate 677,467 downwards.
TGGTCTGTCGACACCTGGAGGTCCACAGCACATCTAAGGGGTCCATGGAGTCTCGTGTAACATTGAGATTTCCCTCTTTTACAAGCTCTGAAAAGCGGGGGAAATTGAAAAATATGCCATATTGGACTAGATCACTAAATTGTCCCCAATGAAAGAACTCTACTAGAACATGTATTTTCATCAAAAGTATTAAGGCAGGAGGAATGTTCAAAATCTTGGGGGTCTGTGATGTGTTGCTGACACAAAAAAGGGTGTGTGGCGATTGAAGTTTAAGAACCGCTTGCCTACTCAACCTCTTCCACGATATAATGTAAAACAAACATTGTGAGTTACAAAGTTTATTAATGAATGCAATCATTTTTAAAAGATGTGGCCCTCTGTTATCCTCTGCATCCACAAAGTGACCTTTGAACCAAAATAGTTGCCCACCCCTTAATTAAGTCAATTTACTTGCAAAAAGTGGAAAAAGAAATTACAGTATTAAGATGATTGAAGTGAAAAACTACCTGAAAGGGGAAAAACAGACTTAGCTTTATTCAAATGTTAACTGTATGAGGGCCCAAACTGAAAAAGAATTTATAATATTAACATTATTTAATGTTAAAAATTATCTAGAACAGAACAATTTAATTTAGGATTGCTGAGAAGGCGTAGTTTTGATCAAGTTATATCAAATGTGCATATGGAAAACTTTAAATACAAACCTTGTTGCCAAAACTAAAATGAAATTGTTGAAAGAATACTTTTTATGATAATTCATTCATAAGACAATTTTAATTCTGTTACAAAGAATAAATGAATGAATTAAAATAATGTTAAATAATTATAATTATGAAAAATATGTAAAGATTTCTAAAAAACTGTATGAAGAGTAATTTGTTGCATTTAAAGATAGATGTGGCCTCATATTGCTAGAGTTGTAAGAAATTTCTTCAAAACTAAAGATTAAAAAAAAAGAAATTCTAAAGCCAATTTTGAAAATAATTTCTGTGAGATGCAAACGATCACATGACCCATTTTTTAAGTGTGTCAAATATCATGTGTCTGGGTCTTTTTGTGCTACATTGTACATACACATGCATAAACTTTCTTTTATTAGTGTAAATTACAGTAATATTTTAAAACAAATACTTGTTTCTATATATTGAAATTTTAGTGCTAGTGTATTAACCCGATGCCAGTGATTCATCACCAAAGATTTTGCTAGTTTTGGCAACCTATTTAATTTTGCTTATTATCAGCCTTATGGGTATATTTTTCAACCTGTATTTTATGAAAGGTTGGTTGAAATTCATCAATGGTCTCTAATGGCATAGAGTTAATTTGCACATTCATTTTATTTTGCATATTCAATTTTTATATTTTATTAAAACAAATTACTGAATTATTTCTTTCTATATGCCTTTAATGAAGTTTATTTGTATTCTTGTTTAAAAATATAAATTTGTGTGTGTGTTTTTTTTTTCCTTTTCAGGTATTTTTGCTCCAATCAATAAAATTTCAAAGTATGATTCAAACCAAAGCCGAAATCGATCGCCATGTGCCTCCAGGTGTTCTCCCCCAAGGAGTATATCATTTTCTAAAGTAAACGTTTCACATGTCACATCCAAAATTGAGACGGGTAAGATTTCTCTTGAATATGTATGTAAAAATGTTTATAATTATCATCAGTTCTAGTGTTAAATATTATTCAGAAAAAGCAAAACTTTTTACATTGCCGAGTAAACTAAATTTGCTGCAAAGAAAATATATATTTTTTAAAAAAAACACAGTTTCAGTGTTTATATATTGTGCATATATTTAGTTTTTGATTTTGTAATAATTTTTTAAGCTAAAGCTGAAAAATTATTACATTTTGAAAAAGTTTCCAAGTTAATATTGACAGTAGTCGACATTAAAATAGTATAATCAATTTTTAAGATTAACAGTTTTAAAAAATTAGGATAAATAGTTATAAAGTGATAAAAAATAAATTTTTATGTCAAGATTTGAGTTCTAATCATATGCTTTGTTGCTAAATTACTTGGTACTGTTGAGTTAGTCTGATACAGATGTTGCTGCTAATCACAGATAAAAAACATATTGATAACTGCATTGATTTATCATTATTCATTATGTGAACAATATATGTAGCAGTTTTCAATAGTGTTTCACTAAAATTAGAGGCAACTGATTGTATCTAACTTCTATTTTTGAAATTTTGAATGCTTTCGAAGTATGAAGTTGGCTAGGTTTATACCCGTTTAATCATGTAACACATGAGTTTTATATACTTATTACAATTTCTTTAACAATCCATTATTTTGTTTTTAAAAAGATAATAAAAAAATTGAACATGTCTAAACATAGGTAAGCATTTTTATAATTGGTAAGCATTAAAAACATAATCAACATTAATTGTGTACTTATGGTAATGCAATGGAAGCATTAATTGCTTTTGTAACATTTAGTTTAAGTGATCAATAAGCAATAATTATTGCCTGTAAAAATATGTGGAATGCTTTCAGGTCTTTCTAGTTTACGAAGACAGAATTCTGATGACTTTGCAATAGGAGACAGAGTTTTAGTGTCGGGCCACCGCAAAGGAACCATTCGCTTTGCAGGAGAGACAGAATTTTCTTCAGGTTAGGGGATGTAATTTAATAAGTATGGAAGTTATGTACATTTTGCACTAATATGGAAGATTCTTGTAGTAATTGAAATAACTTAAAAACATATCTTATTTAAACCTAAGCTATAAATACTAAACTAACTTATAGCTGAGAAAGGTTATAATAATACTTTTCTCTACATATGTTGATAATCAGGTTCCAAAGAGAAGGTCCAATCAGTTATCAAACTCTAATTATGAATTAATTATCTATTAATTTAACACTAATTATTTTAAAGGTATTGAAATATTCCAAAAGAATCTATAAAGTAACATTAAATTATCAAATCTCCTGTACAATGTGTAATAATTGAAAATGTGTTTTCTTAATTTCCTGTTTGCTGATAATCATCTAGCAAAGAAATTTTATTTTTTAGTCATGACTTTAAAAAATTCTAAAAATTGTTAAACTGACCTAAAAAGTTATAATTTTTAATAGCATAGATTGGTGTGGTGTAGAAGTTAGGAGAGGGAGTGTCAGCTCAGTGTTGTCCTCGTCACTTGACCATGGTTCAAAATTATGAGGTTCATCGCCAAAAGCCCTGGAGTAGCTGAATAGTGCGACGTTAATATTTTCTCATGCACTCACTATAATAGCATATATTAATAGAAAAATAATTAATAGTTATACTTTTATTTAATATGAAAACTGGCATTAACTTTTGAGTTAACTGTGTTGGATGTTCATTAATAGAAGACATTTGTAAATCCAATTATGTTAACATAGGAATGTGAAAGCTAATTTTTGGATTTGAAAATGAGATGGTCATATATTAATATAAAAATAATTAATAGTTATACTTTTATTTAATATGAAAACTGGCATTAACTTTTGAGTTAACTGTGTTGAATGTTCATTAATAGAAGACATTTGTAAATCCAATTATGTTAACATAGGAATGTGAAAGCTAATTTTTAGATTTGAAAATGAGATGGTTAAAACATTATCAAAACTGAAATCACTTAAGGAGATGAAAGAATATTTGATTAATTTTTCCTGAGTTTTTAAAAATATAGAATGTATTTTAAACGAAAATTATTAAATTATAAAAGACTATTTAAAAAATTAATTTTAAAAAGTATTTTTTATTGAATGTTTATCACATATTTGAGCAAATCCTTTATGGTATTGACTTCAGAAAAAACCTTATTAAGCAGGTTTGTATTTTATAAAGCAAGAAAATAATTTTAAAAATATGGTTAGGTTCCAACAAAAAAAGATATCCTTTTATTCTCATATAATATTTTCATCTGTATTAAAGTTAATGTTTAAACTTTTTTAAAAATTTCTAATGGGTCTATGGATTGGTTTTGTGCCATTGCAAACCTAGCACATTCTGCAGGAGCTGGTATCTCTTTTTATTGCAGCACTATATAGGCAGTTACCAATTGCTGCAAGTAATTCTGATGCCACAGAGGTATGCACCTGAGCTCTGAAAATGCAAAACCGTAGTTAGGAATTTAATTTTACTGAGAGCACCCAAGCCAAACAGACTCTCAAGGATCTTTTACATGCCACATAATCATATGACATGGATGCTGTCGATTTTCCGCATAATGAAAATCCAGGGACTTGAGCTGGGGTTGAACCTGCAACCATAGGCATACAAGACCAACAACAAACCAACTACACCACCCTGCTGGTATGCTTAAACTTACTAAGTTAATAAAAATTAACTTGTTATTGAAGGATTTCTCTCTTCCCAACACCCAGGGACTTAAGTAACAATAAAAATCTTATTTTTCTTTTTAAAAAATCAATAATTTAAGTTATTGCACAATCACCCCCTTTCCTCCTGATTTTTTAAAAAGATGCCTCAGTGGTCATGTGGTTTTGGCCACAACTTCGTATCTGGCATTGTTTATGTCTATTCCTGGTGCCACTGAAAACATGTCATGTAAAGGGGCTGATTCATGTTAAATCTATCAAGGCTCAGAATCCTCACCTTTGTATGGTATAGATGTTTGAGGAGTAAGGGGCCAGCTCAGATGTTATCCTTGTTACTCAACCAACATTAATAATAAACCTCAAAATAGCAATCACCCTTGTGTTGCTTTCAAGTTCAACATTGATAAAAACAATTAATTTGTTTAAAAATTAAGAACTATGTGACAGGAACTATTTAAACAAAACATTATTAGTTTTACTTATTTCTCTAGGTTTCTGGTATGGAATTGAATTGGAAAAACCTTTGGGGAAAAATGATGGCTCAGTAAACAATGTTCAATATTTTACTTGTTCTCCTGGGTACGGGTTGTTTGCTCCACCACATCGTATTTGCAAGTATGTAGAATTTGTGGTGCATTATTTTCTCTTTTATTTGAAAAATTTGCTGTTTACAAAACATTTTTAATGTATCTTTATTCTCAGATTATTTAAGAATTCAGAAGATGATTACTCTGATCATGACTCAGCTGATTTGAGTTTGATGAGCAAAAGTTCAACAGGTTAGTTTTCATACAATTGTACCTTTCATGGAATTTCTTAAATTGATTTTTCTTTAAAGCTATATAATATGGTTACAGAAGGAGAAAATGGGATCCTCAGTCCAAGCTCACCACGGTCAACTCTAAATAGCCAGAGGTCAATCAGGTAATATAAATTCTTAACTAGATTGATGAATGCATTTCTTAGCACTAGATTATTGAATGCATATATAGATGATTTAATAAAAAAAAAAGGGAATATTGATATACTGGTATCTTAAATGATGTCATAAGTGTGAATACGTGATTCAATAATTTACTTGCGATTTCATCATAAATTTTGTTTAATTTTTCTTTGGACTAACTTAACTTGAGGATTGTGAAATATATTTTATTTAATTACAATAATAATAGAATCATATTAAAGAAAGGCCTTTTCAAAAATTTTTATTCTATTTGACAACTTATTGCGCTACACTTGGAATATTTTCCTTTTGTTTTCGATAACATAAGCACCCAACTTTCATAGGAATAATAAGTTGTTCTGCTGGATTATATTAATGAAACCAAAAAGGAAAATATTCACTTATTTAATGGAATTTGCTGTTTTGGAATTTCAGTTTTTGTCACTTCCTCTTAATTTTTCTTTTGAAAAATTCTAATGTATTTATTATATAACCAGAACTTTTAAAATTTCAGTTTCTTGCATGCTTTCTTAAGAAAATAAGTACAAAAAAACTAGTTATTAATGTAAGTAATTCTCTTTAAATGTTTTAATAATAAATAAGACTGTTTATACTCATTGGAAATAACCACTGAATGTGAATATAAAACATAAATTTGATGAAAATTATATAAAATCTGAATGCTGATATTATGTAAATTCTATTTTTAACTTCTAAGTCACTCTTGTGAATATCCATGTTCCAGACTTGAACTATAGTTTTGAATGAAAAGAAAATGGTATGAGAGTTGCGTCATTTTAGAATATATAATCTCTGTGGTTCATATTTGATCTGTTCATGTCTATGCACACTGTACAACTAAGCTCTTGAAATTGCTCTGTCTTTAGGAAGAGTCCCAGATTTTCCCATCAGCTTTCAAGTCCTTTGAATTCTCAGAAAAATTGTTGGTTGACTGTTGGCATTAATGTATTTGTCAATAATGAGATTGGTGAGGAAATATTTTGGACATTATGTTTATAAACTTCATTAAAAAGTATAGTTATGAATTTAGATTTTAAATTAACATTCTTAATTATTCCTAAATTATATGGCATTGGGTCTCATTTTGTAAAATTCTGTAACAAGTTTTTCCCTTTCTTCTATATTTTTCTTGCCATGACTTTTTTCAGTGATGATTTCCTATTATATTAAAATAAGTATATTTTTTACTAAGGCACTCCTAGATTGTTTTGTAATCTTTCTTATTCTTATAGATTTGTGAAATTCACTTTTAAGTATTGAATTAAGAAGATCTGATTGTTGAGTTTAATAAAAATGAATTTCATGAAATGGATGAGATTCGAGAGATCTATAATATCCTCCCTCCTTTGCAAGTTACTTTTTAGTGATTTATCTTGTATCCTTAACCCGAATTCTGACTCGGAAGAAACGTGATAAAAATGTTTTTAAATAGGAGTTAACAAATTCAGCATTCTAAAGAAAAACTTTGAAAAAATAAAAACATTTGTATATAAACAATGTTTCCAAAGCTGTAAAACACTTACATAGGTTTAATCAAATGTTCAAACAATCAGAAAAAAAATTATTTCAATAGCTATCTGTAAGATTTTTTAATTCATTATTTATAACTAATGAGGGGGATGGAGTGGGAAAATAGTTCTACACTCAAAAAAGCCACTGTAATGCTGAGCTGTAGAAATAAAAGAAACGTGTCTGATAATGGAAAGATGCGGAAGAAATTTTGATAAAGGGTATTGTAATGACATCATTACAGCAATCACTCGCATCATATTTGTACACATATTCACAGAAATGCTGGTGTCATAAAGGAAAGAAGGAATTAACTTGGAAATTAAATTATACACTCAGTAAAAGCCTGTGCAATGCCAGACTTAAGTGGAGGGGAAAGATATAAAAAAAGTCTAAGTAGTTTCGAAAAAAATAATGGAAGTGCTGATTTTGTGAAGGGAAGGGAAAATTTATATAAATAGAGAAAGCCCATGCTACCTGGGGCATGCAGCTAGTTGCAAATTAAATGATGGTAGGAATTGCTTATATATTTGCATATATTACACCTAATTCTGTTTAAAAAATTAAAGTAGAATTTTGAGAAGTTTTTTAAGTTACAAACACATGGAATATATTTGAAAAGTGTACTCTTAATGAAAAAAAATATTATTTCCAACTCAAATTTATCTCTTTGTGGAAGGAAAATGTTATAAAATTTGTTATTACTTTACAGGTGTTGTAAGATATATGGGACCTGTAGATTTTGCAGATGGAACATGGCTGGGCATTGAGCTGCGGACTCCCAAAGGCAAAAATGATGGCATGGTTCAGGGTAAAAGCTACTTTTCCTGTCGACCCAATTACGGCTTACTCGTTCGGCCTAATCGAGTGACAGTCAGAGGTATCAATGGTGCAAAACTTTTGGACGAATCATATTCCTGATGATATTGGCTTCAAATCTTATTTATTAAATGAACAACTGTTTCCAAAGCAATGATGTTATTATCTTTTATTTTGTTACATTTATTGTTGGAAAGCATTGTTGTCTCAATATAAAAAATGAATTTATGTGATTATTATGACTTTATGCATGTGTAACATATCATGAGGATAATTTAGCTTCCTTGTTGAAAATATCTTCACTTAATGTTGATTTTTACTTTTCCTTAGTGATGACTATTATGTGTCATAAAATGGTGCTTCTAAAATAATCAAACAGTGTTATTTCTTTTTTTCTTTTTATGTGTTATAGTTTCTGTTAAAGCATTCTAGTGAGTTTTTGAGAGATTTTTAAAATGGATTTTGTAGAAAAAGTGTTTTTTTTTTGTATATTATTTGTGAATGAAAGTTGACTAGTATCCTTTCCGAAGTATTACTTATGTTTAAGCTTTATCCCTGTGTTTTTAAGAGCTTTTATTTTGTTTTAAATTATGTTATTTTTAATTTTAAAATTTAAACAATTTATGAAAACTTTGATTTCTGCCAAAGTAAAGAAGACAAAAAAATAAACATTCTCGTCAACCTTTTTTCCTCTCTCTCTCTCTCCTTCCTGTAAAACTTTTTTCATTACTGTGAATGTGTATTAAAAATAGGAAGTGCTAAAATATTTATAGCATTTTATTTTCTCTTCATACACTTTTTAATTAATATAACATTCCAAATGTGAAGTATTGTTATTTATTTGACTGTTTAAAATTTTTTTGGGATGCAGTTAGGATAATTTTTAGTGATATTATTTTTCATTACAAATTTTACATTTTCAAAATGGTCTACTTTTATTCTCTGCTGATAGTTTCAAAGAATTATTCAGAAAATGTTGTTTCAATCAAAATAAGTTGGATTATATGAAATGTGTGTTCATTTGTTGATTGAGTAAGAAAATAGTAACTGTATTTTTCCTCATTAAAATATGTAAAAACTTACAGAATATTTTTAAAATTCTAGAATACTGTAGTTTTTTTTTTATAAATCAGTTTTTCAATGCTATATGTAACTTAAATAATGTCAAATCTTTGGAAATTTCATCTAAAGTTTAATTTCAATAAAGAGCTATCTGATTTAACATTGGTAATGTGACTCAAAAAAGTGTAATTCTAGTGATTAATGAGTCAAACTTTGAAAAACTTTAGATATTGTTTTTTGTGATGTGGCGATTAGAATTTTTATAAGAATTCTAGAATAATTGGTATTTAGGTATTATGACATCAACTAATTTCAACAAATCAAAAAGTCTAATAATAATAAAGCTAACTCTTAATATATCATGATTAAACATGCATGGGAATGTTTTTCCACTATTGGCTGCATATTATGCATGGCATTTGATGCTTTTTGATTGTGATGAAGTTGGTTGACCATATAATATGCAAATACTGCATAATCTTATTGTTCTATCTCTTTGTGGTGTTAATTTTTGTGTGTTATATTAATTATTGATAGATATATTTTATTTTTGAAATTTTCTTTACTTTCCAAATACTTTTCTTTGAAAAAATATATTAGAATAAGACATCAATTTTTAAAATCTCAATTGATAAGTTGTACATGTTGCACAAAGTATAGAAAATACTAACTGTCTGTAAAGACCGTTTAAATATTAATATGATGCTATATCTATATGAGACAGAGAAAAGAAAGTATTCTGGAAAGATGAGAATAGATTTTTTTAAAAAGAATTAAAAAATATCTTTTAATTTTTTGTAAAATTATTCGAACAAAAATGAGCATTTTTATAGATAAAATGATAATTTAATTCTGATATAAATTATAAATCCTCTCTTTGGCTTCTCAGTTGTGCACTTTTTTTCTTCATCCTAGCAATGCAGTATTATAAGAAGTGTGAAAATTATTTATATTTTTGTTTTATTTACCTATGCTTTTTAATCTATATATATTATTCCCTCAATTCTTCTAAAATCATTTATTTTCTGTAGTTGCAACTTGAAACATTCTTTTGGCATATAAATGATAAATTCCTTTTAATTTATATGAAAGTGTATTAAAAATGTTTATTTCTACTGTCATAACCTTTTCTCTTCCTTTTTATTTTCCCTCTGTTCTTGGGTTTCTAAGTATTGTTTGTGATAATTTTCTTACATTCCATATATTGATCAAATTTTTGTGATTTATTATGAGTTTCTTTTGTTGATTACATATGTAAATTAGTGTTTATATGCAATTACCAAGTAACTAGAAAGAGTTTTATTCTGTATTACATGTAAAACTTAAATTGTATTTTGTACAAAATCTTGTAAATATTATTTATTAGTTATTTATATTATGATAATTTAGGAGATTCAAAGTATATTGTTTTACATATTGTAAAGAGAATGAAACAAATTCTGTGATATGTAATTAGTAATTGATGTGGTAAGGGTCGAAATTTCCTTGCTAATATTAGATGTTGTGTGGGCTGATTTCCTTTTGGATTTATTTGATTGTTTTGTATTTATTTAAAATTATAGCTGTAAAAATTCAGCACAAGATGTGTTGAATTTATTTCAATCAATGTGAATACAGTGATTTTATTATTTAAATTAAAGCCTGTGTAACTCTTGATGATAAAATTAATTAAGGTCTACTTATGTCATGTTTGTTATTTATATTTTTTCATGATATATTTTTATATTTAAAAGTGTTCTTTTATCACTCAGATTGAAATTGTGTTGACAAGATAGCATTTTTTTTTAAATTATCATAAAAGCATTTAAACATATTATTGTTGCAATCATTTTCTATTAATTTGTAGTAAGCGTTATTCAAAGGTTTTAAAAAACAATTACAGTTTAATAGGAAATCTATAGTAATTAATCATTTCAAAAGTTTTCTTGTGATCTGTGCATAATAGTTATCCTTAAATTTAAAATCCATACTTTTCTTTAAAAGTGATGTATACATCATTATGCATAATTTTTTTTATCTGTGAAGTTTTGAGTTATAACTTAAGTAATTTTGGTTTATACTTTGTCGAATTTCAAGTAAAACTATTTTTCTTTAAAATTCTTACAATGCTTTATTACGTTCTATCCAATAAATTTTTAATAATCCATCTCAGGTCCATTGTATTTTGAGTTATTACTTAAAGATCATTTCTTCATATTATGAAGAAATGATCTGTATAACTGTAGTTTTCCAGGATTGACTTAAAAATATTCTAAAATCAATACAAATGAAGAAAGCATTGTTCGTGTTTTTAAGATAAATAATTTGGCTTAGAATGCACACTATAGTGCATATTTATTTTATAAACTTACAGTAAGTAATCTTATACTGTTAAGATGAATATGCAGGAAACTAAAATAGTAGATGAGCTGGGTAGTATTTAAGTAAAGCAACTGGCAGTTTCTTTTATTAAACATTCATTAGAACTTATTTTATGCTGCACATCCCAATTAATCTAAATTTGATTAGGTATTGGCTTACTGTGATGATCTTGTATTAAACTGGTTTCTTCTAAGATTAGTGTTCTATTACAAACCTATTGTGTAGAGGAAGTTCATACACATTAAATTTGTTGAAAATCAAGACCCTCACATTAAGATGTTTAATTTAAGAGAGCGGGCTGTCAACTCAGGTGCAGCTATCACTTGATAATGGCTAAAAATTAAGAGATATGTCATAAATAGCCTTTGTGCTGTGTAATGTTAATAAACAATCAGGCTGGGATCAAATATATATTCTGGTTAATTTCAGAAAGTTGTGTCCTTGTATTTGTAATTCTATTTTGAATGGTATTTCAGTTCATTTGTAGATCTTTAAGTTTAAAATCTTCATTATATATGTGTGCGTATATATATACATATATGTATATACATACATATTTATGCATATATATATATATATATATATATGCATATATATATATGTTACATCATTTGAAACTGAGTACTATTTAATTTTATTTATTTTTTAAATTGCTTATAATATGTTATGAATTCATGTTAAGGAAGAAAAGGGGGTATATATATATATATTTTACCTGAAAAGTATTTTAATTCATGCTTTACAATGTGAACTTTTGTTTAATATATTTTTATGATATTTATCTCAATTCTCAGGTATTGCTCAGTTCTCTTTTAGAAAATAAATTTTGTACTGAGCCTCAAGATTAAAAATAAAATCCATTTTTATTATATTAATCTTATGTTAAGTGATATTTAATTACCTTATTAGTTGTACAGATTATAAGCATCAAAGTATTTAGTTAATTATGGGGCATTTTTGTTTTGCTTTTAGTTGACATTAAAAGTTAAAAAATACTCAAATATTTTCTTTCTTTGTATTGCTTTAGAACATAACAAACAAAATAGTCACATCTCAGATTTTTAGATTTAATTTGAAACAATAAATTTTGAATGTATATACTCAAAAATAAGCAATCACCTTTTTATTATCTAACAAAAAGCTTGGTATACTCTGAATATTTCCTGTAAAATAAGGAACAACATATTTTCCTGTTAATGCATAATTTTGCATGCTATACTGTGCCTCTACATTTGAGTCATAGAGGGGACCAACTACCTAAGCCATAAATAATTTTATAAAACTGTGTGATGTAAAGTTCTCATGTTTAGAATTTTTTTAAAATCTCAGTTATGATATATTTAACCCCTTAACTGAAGCAGGGTTATTTATCTGCCTTGCTCAGCTGGTACATTAATTGCCCCTGGTGTAGATATACACTTTTCTGAAGTACAATCTTTTGAATTGTGCTGCTATTTGTAAGCTTTGGAATGCAATAAGATGATCATGACAGTATTTGCGAAAGACTTACATATTTATTCCTTTTCTTTTCTCCCAGCACACAGCATAACTTTGTGCATATATGTAAAAAAAAAAAAGTGGCACTGTGGAATGAATCACTTATCTTTTTTCTCCAACAGGGAGCGGGTCAATATGTCTCTCAGTTATATATAACAATCAAAATCCCTATATTATTTTAAAAGATGTTTTAAGAAGTCTATATTCTGCTGTAGTTTAAATTTCTACTTTTGAGTGTCATTTATTATTATTGCAGTACAGTCATGTTGTAAACTATTATCAAAATATTATATTTACCATATATGTAAGTTATCATTATATATTCTTATTCTCAGATATAAAATATTTAATATAAAATAACAAATATTTTACTGTATTATTTTTGTTATATTTTATTTACATATGCAGAATGGTTTCTGTTATTTATTCTTTTTAAATGATTTGATTGATCTATAGTTGAAATTTATTTACAAATAAAAAACTCAAGAAATTAAAGTGAAATTTTTATTTTATTTAAAAAGTACCTTCAAGTCGTAATTTTAATGTGTATACTATACTATATATTGTCAATTACTGGGTACATATAATTTGGCTCAATATTTTGGTTAGTATTATTTAAATTTTGGGTTGATAAATGAGTACCAAGAGCTTGCTTGGGAACTAAACATTGGGGTTTTGTGTCAGACTGACCACCTGACCGGAACATCTGCCAATGTACCTCAGTGCCCACGATTACAAAAACTCAGATGGGTACAGTCCTCTATGGGCTGTTGTGCCACTGAGTTTAGTTTATTATTTAAATTAAAATAGAATTTATAGAATAATTTACAAAATGTGTGTGTGACTTCCACATTCTATGTACAACTTGTGATTCTGAATTTTACCTGATAGGTCACTAATACTCAAACTGTTAATGTGTAGAATTGAAGTTTTTTTATATTTCATTAAAATTAAAGGTGTAGGGCCAAGGGAATACTGAAAAGTATAAAAAAGAATAAAATATATAATTTATTAAAAGTAATTTTAATAGTTCAAAAGAACTCTGGATTCAGTTAATATTATAAAGAAAATGTTTGTATATATCTATATTTTTCTTTAAGTGTGTGTGTGCAAGTGCATGAATTCCTCCCCCCCCCCCTTATTTCTTGACTTAAGATTTTTGCTGTAAATGAAGTTCTTGTTAGTTTATTTATATGTTGTGCAGTAAAATATTGTTTTTATCAAAGTTGCTCTATACATTTAAAAATATACCTTGTCTTCTGCAAATATTAACAAAATATCCATATCCTTTTTATTAAAAGTTATTTGCTTTTAAATAGTTTTTATGACTTTTAAAGTGTATCTTTTAATATGTCGTTTGAAACACAAGCTGTTTTAATTCAATAAAAAATTGGCATATTTTTTTTGATCACCCATTCCAATGTATATTTTTATGAAAGTATTATTGACTTATTGTAATATAGACACAACAAATAATTTTTGTACAGTGTTTTGGAAAAAAACAAATAAAATGAAAAAAACATGCCTGTGTCATTTTTTATTCTAGTAATTTAAATGATCATATCCCTTCAAAATTTCAATAACTTATTTGCACAGTCTTTTGTAATAGAAGATAATAGATTCTTAGTAATGATTAATGGAATTGGACATATTTGATCTAGAGCTCGTGAATCATAAATATATGCTACATTATTTTCATGTAATTTATTTTAACCAAAAACAGTACAAAATATGCTTGTCATCAAGGTTCAAAAGTAAAATTGTTAAATGTACCATTGATATAGATTTTAGGTGGTGGGTAAAAAGCACAAAATATTGAATGAACAAAAGTCATTCAAGTGCTTCTTTGAGAAGCAGCAACAGCAATAATTTGAATGTAAGAATTTTCATATGCTTTATGCTTGGAGCAATCTGCTGCACACATTGCATGGTGAAGTTGTAACAGTGGCACATGAAGACTTATTGAAAAAAAAAATTTTTAATTGAAAAATAACATTTTTTTTATTTATTATTTTGTACAATTTTATTGAAATACAGTTGTCTCAGACAAAAGGAACCCTCAAAATTTATTTTAAATTGAATTACATCAGAAATTTATCATGATGAGAACCAGTGGCGTAGCTAGGTACCCAAAGGCCCTAGTGCAAAAAGAAAATGAGGGCCCCACTCCTATCTTGGGTTTTATCAAATAAAAATATGTGGATATTTAAAATATACAAAGTTATTTTGACACCAGCCCTTTATCGTGTTCTGAAGAACATAGGAGAGCAAAGCTACATGTATATATATCTATGAGTTTTCTACTGTGAGCTTTAGGGATCACCCAGGTTCGATTTGACACACCTCTTCTCCATAACAGCTGTGAAGAATTTAGGAACTGCCAGAAAGGGAAGACAATAAGTAGCGTAACAGATCATAAAAAATTAAACAATGACGAACAAAATTACATATAATAACTTAGATATTAGGAAATAAAACGATGTAGATAAAGAATAAAAGGTTTATTACATGTGTGAAGGTTGGACTTGCCTACTAGCAATTAGGCTTACAATCTTCAATAATTTCTGTTAAATCCTGGCTTGATACGACTTTGTTTTCAATCGATATTAGAGATAAATGCCGGAGTAGAGATTGTCCCACATTGTTCTTTAAATAATTTTTAATTTTCTGAATGAGCTTTCAGCTGCAGAGAAGTGACAGGAATTAATAGCGTTGCTGTAAATACTGTTAAGTCGCATTATAGCTCATATTTGCTCATTATTTCCTTACATAGCTGGTGAACTGTCCATGCTTGGGTTATTTTAAGAGAGAATTAGGAAAGAAAACAAAGGGAAAAGTTTGGGCCTATTTCACTGGAATACTTATTTTGGAATTCGTTACACTACTTCTAATAAAAATGTTGGTCTTCGGAAATTAAATATTTCACACAGACTGCACTCATAGCAACCACACAAGTGCTAACTGAATTATTTATCATCAAATTTAAATTATGAGTGGCACAATGTACGTAGTCCACATTTGGCTGAATATTCTTAATCTGTTTTTGTACGCCAATATACACACCGTTCTTCCCACTGGCCCCATCATAACCTTGTGTGACCCACACATTATTATTTTTCGTTATTATTACTAAGTCGGTCGCACGCTGTTGGATGGCTGCATAAAAACCTAGAAACACTTCTTTTTTACTTCTATATCAACTGGCAGTCCATTTTCCTATCTAGTTATTTCTGCATATCTCACAACAATGCTTAGTTTGTCTATCTTCAGTGGGGTAACGTACACCCCCACACTGCGGGGGGCCCAAGACTTCTAGGGGGTCCAAAGATAGACTGACGCCATTAACGTAAGCTTTACATTTTTTTAATCAATATTCAAGCGATTTTAGGGCTGCGGTAAAAGGCATCCAACCATGGCAGGCATGTCATGCGTTCGATCCCATACCACTAAAGACCCGCCGTGTAATGCACGTTAAATCTGTCGAGAGCAAAAGTTAGGAGGGGGTGCCAGCTCAGGTGTCGTCCACGTCACTACCATGGTTTTTGGTCCGTCGCCAAAAGCCCTCGTGTAAACAGTATTCACTCAAGCGATTTTAAAATTGGCGATCTGACATCATTCCAAATCAAAACTTTGATCGCTTATTATATATCTCAGATCCAATAACCAAATCAAAAAACATTTTAATTTGCTGTAATCCCCGCGACGAAAGAGATACTTTTATTTAGTGGGTTTTCTTTCCAAACGTAAATTACTAACAGATAAAAAGAAAGTCACACGGAAAATTGAATAAAATGCTAGAAAGATAAAAAAATTAATCACTGTTTTTTAGTGTACTTCATGTTAGCGGTAGGGAGAAAAAAAGACATGTTACTTTTTACTGAAGTAGCAAAGTAACTTATTGGCGTCTTTAGCTCCCCCCACATGTATTTCATTTTTATTTAGCGAATTCGTAAATAACGTACATCTGTTATGCTTTTTTCATGAAAAATACTATTGCGATACTCGAAAACGCATAGAGAGCATTTTAAATGATTACATGGTCTAGATTTATGATTTAGAAACCCATATGCCCACAGAAATTTCCGTAGATTTATGAGTATTCAATCAAATAAAGCATAATGAGAAATGTTTCACAAACTTGTTTTTAAAATATATATATTTTTATATTCAATGCACTTCAATATAGGGAGTGCTGCTTCGCTGTTAAAACATTTTGATCTCACTTTTCTCTCTTATAATATTAGAACTGTTTTTTGTAATCGGATTTAATTATTCTGGTTCTTATATTGTTATTTTGTTAATAAGACAAGAAGAAACGCGGCCCTAAAATGAGTGGAGTTAAAAAAAACTGAGTGGTTCTCAAAAACGAAAAATTCGAAAGGAAATATTATAATATTAATAGCAAATATATGCAAAATTGGATAACTTTTTAATATCCGCAAGTTCATCTTGTGCTAGTGCTAGTAGTAGTAATGCCAGGGAACTTGATGAACAAGGTCAAGCTCATCCCGGGATTCATAAACGAAGAATTTGGTAAGTGTTATGAATAAGAATAAGAATCAATTTAGAATTAGAATAATGAATATAGAATTAGATTCAATCATGTTAATTGGATGCCAATGTATTTCGACTTACCGCGACTGCTGCTTCCATGATGGACACCTAAGTACATTTTTTATAGAAGCTTGAGGAAAAAGTGATAAGTTACGATGAGTCATTGAGAAACACGTAAAGAACTTTTCCAGTCTATATTTTGCAACAAAACACACAAGCACACTATTACATGTAGGAAAACGTTGCACAACACAATCACAAAAAAACGATGCTTCCATCACACACATATACGAATCGAATGGCATTTTTCCCGCCAATAACAAATCCTTCTAGAATAAAAAAGTCCCAGTTCGTGGCGCCATCTCTGGATGGTAAAAGGAGTCAACTGTTCTTAACATCCTCCGGGGGGCGAGAAGATGTAGTCGACGGTGGTAGGGGTAAGACTGCACCTTGAGAGACTGGTCTTATCATGACTCCCCTTGAGGTCTGGATAGTGACGACACGACATATTCCATCAGCTCCAGGATGTGTGGCCACAATCCGTCCGGGAGTCCACCTGGTGCTGAAAGAGGCTGGATTTTTTATGAGGACTAGGGATCCTACCGTTAGGTCTTTCTGACCCTGCATCCATTTGGTTCGGGACTGCAGGGTGTTGAGGTAGGAGAGCTGCCAGCGAGACCAGAACATTCTTTTCAACTTCATCAGAAGAGACCACCTAGAATGAATACTCAAAGATTGGTTAGTCAGACTGTAATCAGGGAGTTCGAGCAAGGGACACCCGATAAGAAAGTGTCCAGGTGTTAACATCTGGAGATCCTTAGGGTCTGATGATAGAGGATAAAGAGGACGTGAATTTATGCACGCTTCGATTTGGCACAATATTGTATCTAACTCTTCAAAGTTCAGCACAGCTGCCCTTAACCCTCTAACCGGATAGCACGGAAAATTCCGTCAGTGTAAAGATGCTTCGAAAATGGACTGCACGGATTTTTCTGCCTTCAAGTAACGTTTTCAAAACCGGATTAGCCGCACTTTTCTGAAATCCTTTCCCCCTTTTAAGGTTTAACAACTTGAAAGATAATGAGGGACGGAGGAAGCAACACAGAAGGAGTTTTATGGCTCGCAGGGAACCCCGTGTTTTGACCCTGGGGGAATCGTAAAAAATCGAGGGGAAATTTCTTTAGACCCCAGGAAGTGTTAATTTGTTACATCGTTTTTTTAAAGTTTTGTAAAGTCCCAACGCATAAGTAAAATATGTTACAATTCCCTTTTGGTTTCATATTAATTTGAAACTTTAACATATGTTGGGGCGTGTCAGTGCAATCTGCTATTTTATATAGTTAGACAAATTACATCTTTTTTTAAGTATATTCTTTCGCTTCATTTTTTTTATTTTATTCAAAGCTTTCAGTTTTTGAAACATAATTATTTTATTATAAGATACCGAAAAAATTAATAAAACACCAAACTCTTTAAAATTTGGAACCTTTTCAATTTTCCAACCACTAAAAATGAATAAATTTAAACTTCATCAAATCATTTGAAACATTTTCTTACACTTTGATAAAAATAATAACGAAAAAAAAACTAATTAAGATTTATTAGTTTTTTTTTTTTTTTTTTTTTTTTTTAGATTTCAAAGCCTAAGTGTTCAGGGAAGTTTAAGTACAGTGTGTGTGTGCCTGGTTATATATTGTTAACATACACCGAATTATATTTGAATTTTAAGTGCTTGAACTTCAGTTTACATCAAAGACAACATGAATGAAGATTTTCACACATTTTTTTTATAATTTGAATGTTTGAATAAATGGTAATCAAAAATATACGGAAGCATTTACAGTAGACATTTATGCATATAAATAAACATAAAAATCAATTTTAAATTCGAGCTATTGAAAAACATTCGAATTATATATTGTTCACAAATATCTATTTATACAAAATACCTCTCAACATTTATCTTTTTTAAAGGCTAACTGAATAAGTAATTAAAATCTGGATATTTTTTGAAATCTTGACCTTATAAAGCTAGAAATTTTATGTTAGAAATTCCATTTGAAATTTCGAAAAAAAATGCATCGCGCAGTTAAAAATTATTTCCCATAAGTTTTAGCAATTGTTTGAGTATAATAAAAATTTCAAATTTTATTATATAGCTTCTTTGGTATCTTTTAATATATTTCGGCCGCGGTAGCCGAGTGGTATAGGTATCGGAACGTGGCTTGCTTTGTCACGAGTTCGAGCCCAGTACCACCAAAGACCCGCCGTGTAGGGCAGCGATGCACGTTAAATCTGTCGAGAGCTCAAACGTACTTCCGTTGGTGTGGTGTGGTAGTTAGGAGAGGGGGTGCCAGCTCAGGTGTCGTCCACGTCACTTGACCATGGTTCAAAATTACGTGGTCCGTCGCCAAAAGCCCTCGTGTAGCTGAACAGTGCGACGTTAATATTCAATCATTCATTTAATATATTTCGAAGATTTCATACAATTCAGTTGAAAACCGCATGCTAAGAGCAAAAAATATACTAAAAAAATTGATGAATATACAATTACAATAAATTCTTACATAGAGAAGCAAAACTGAGAAGCTAAAGCGTAGGAAGAAAAAATTTTGAGTATATCTGAAGTAGTTTTCGAAATATTTATTTTAAAGTTTAGAAAATTTGTGTGCGTTATGTTATACTTAATATTAATTAAATGGTTAAAATAATATGTTAATATTAGTCATGTAATCGTTTGATGACACATTCATATACTAATAAAAATTATCATGGTCATTGATGCGAATGTCAAGAATTTTATGTAATTTTAAATTCAGACATTAAGATATTGATGTAGAAAATATAAAACGACCATCTAAAATACATGAAAAATGCAGTCTGCTATAAAATGATCTTGACAAACAAAATCCGGCATTTTCACTTACTATGGCAGAGCCGGCTTAGTCAGGGGCGATCTGGAAAAACAGAGAGAGAACCGCGGTTTTGATGGATGCCGCTCTAGCTTTTAAAGCTCCCAGGAAAAATTTATATATATATATATATATATATATATATATATATATATATATATATATATATATATATATATATATAAATTACAAATGCAAAAATAAATCTTGTAATTTTCCATACATTTTTATAACAACGAATTGTGGAATTGGCTTCCAA
Source organism: Trichonephila clavipes (assembly GCA_019973935.1). NCBI lineage: Eukaryota > Metazoa > Arthropoda > Arachnida > Araneae > Nephilidae > Trichonephila > Trichonephila clavipes. Next base: position 657,211 of record BMAU01000044.1, on the reverse strand, counting down.
TACATTGTTGTGTTTGACAATATCTAAGGTAACCAACCCTACTTTAGATAGATTTGTTCTACTTTTTCGTAACAGTATTCCCTTTAAAATTAATTCGTGCAGCCGAAAGACACCTTTTTTACCCTTAAAAATTTGTTCATAATTAACCATTTCCGTCTAAACAGTTTACATGGAAAAAAAAAGTTTGGACTCCCTCATTCATTAGGGATTTATATAAGATTCTAACATTAAATTTTATTTTTCACCGAATAGGATTGAGTGGTAGTGTATAGTGCTTCCACACCACAGGTCTGGGGTTCTATTAACGGGCTGCGCAAGGTCGACTCTGCCTTTCATCCCCGCTACATTGGGTCGATAAATAAGTACCAAGCTTGCTTCGGGTCTTAAACACTGAAGGTCTCTCTTCAGACAAACCACCAAATCGGGACATCTGTTCATGCACCTCAGCGTCCAATGGTCACGTGTATTATGATGGGCACAGTAGTTCCTGGCCCTCATGGATTGTTGTGCTTCTGAGTTTGAGTCTTAAGTTTGAGGATTACCTCACTTTGGGGATACCCCTTAGATAAACATGTATTTCCACTCATTTGCAATTAAACATTTTTCTTTCAATTACGTTTATTTCAGAAGGAAGTTTGATTTTTCAAATGTATTTGCTTAATAACATGTATATTTGTGTATTATATTAAACATTTTATCAATCCAAAATTACATGTTTTTAGCTCCTCTAAAAGCTTTTAGGATTTTACGACTGATCTTACAATCCATATATGTTTTATAGTAGTGTATTTAAAAATGATAAAGACATTTTTACGACTGTGTGAGCTTTTATGCCTCGTTTATAAATATAAAAAATTGCATTCAGCTACAGTTTTTAAAATGTACCGAAATAATTGGAGGAATAGGATATTTACGTGTTATGAATATTTTTGACTGCAGTAAGATATATTTATATTTCAGTTTCTTTACAATTTGAATAGAAGTTGTAAGCCATTTTGCGAATCGTTTGATGTTGAGTATAAACCCATAGGCTGTTTAATATTGTAAAGTGTTTTACTTTGATACCAGCACACACTAAAATAAGGCTCATTTGCAGTTATATGATCAGCTTCAGTGATATTTAAAATTTCAAAAATAGTCTACACATACGAAAACATTCTTTCACAACCGCACACCACACATCTCATACTATATCTTTCCTACAGCAGGAAATATTTGTGTATACTGAAAAATTTAATACAGGATACATTTTCAAGTGTTAAATTTGTTTTTTTAAATTTGGTATGAATACATTGTGGAACTGTCGGTTAACTTCACTGAACAAAATTGTTTTAAGTGTACTGTTTTGAAAGACAAAATTAATTAGGGAGAACTTTTCTCACAATAGAATTTGTAATGACTGAATTGTGTGAAAATGTAGTTATCGATGTGTGACATTTTTCCTTGTAATAAAAGAAACAGAAAGATAAGAAATTTAACTTGAGTAGAAAATGGTTAGAAGTACTGTCATGCGCATTTGAAGAAGTATATCCCCCATTAAAATTAAAAATTATTGACTGAATGTGTGTTATATCCATCACAAATGCCGATGTAGAAAAGGAATTTTTATTTAATACAAGAAGTTCGAAAAAGGGAACACTAGGAAAGAAAATTTAAATTTTTTCCGAAAATATTCAGTTAACATAAAAATATCTTTTATATGATTTTAATTAAAATAAATTAAAAGTATTGAAATCCTTTTATGCTATTTTAAATTAAAAATATAACTGAATAGAGAAAGATCGGTTTTATTTCATAAATATAATCATCGTATGTAATATTTATTGTAGTCTAAGAGCCAGTGAGCGGCTACCTGCATGTATTTGACCAGGCTTGGGTTTTTGTACATTGAGGCCCCTATACCTACTGTACATGAGATGGGACTTCACTAAGCCCCAAGTGGTGGACGCGGTGAGTGCGCAGGTGAGACAGGGATCGATTTTTTTGTAATTTTAAATTCATTTGACGACGTTTGCCGTTTTGGTATTCTAAAATATATCATTTTCGTGAACCGAAAATAATAATGGCAGAACATTACCTCGCGTTCGACACTGCGGCAGACAGTTTTGAAAGTATTAAAAAAAAATCATTTTTGAAAGTAATTGAAGAGATCTGCCATTGTTATATTTTACTTATTATAGTTTCAAAAACTTATATTTATTAGGGCAGAAGTATTCATTGCGGACAAGCATCAACAAATAACAAAATCTGAGTTCCTACTGGCCAGATGCATGCATTGACTGCATATAGCTATCCTTCTTCTTTCTCTCAAGTATTACTATTGTACTCATTCTAGCTTATAGTACTTTTCTACCATTTGAATAATATAGGATTTATACCCGAGAGGGCTCTATTGTAGTCCCAACTCTAACGGTTTTAGTCAGATGTTTTCAGTATATTTGGCAACCTTCATGTAGATGCCTCGTGTTCCGTGAAAAAAATTGAGTGTTGCTTTATTTTATATTGTTCATTGGCTTATTAATTATTGAATGTATTTGACATTATGTCGAGTGAAATAAATAAAGTGCAATGTGTTTTTGTACCATATCAAAAACTGAAAAACTTCTAATATTTTCGAAAGAGACTTTGGTAAAATGTTGAAATATTTTGAGGTTACGAAAACTTCATAACTTAAAGTACAATGATATAATTTTACCGGAAGACATTTTTGATGCAGGCTATCATAGTAGTTGTTATAAGACGTTTACAGCTTTGAAAAATTTTTTTGGCAGATGCCAACAAAGAAATTCCATTACAAAGTACATCTTCGTCTGCGATTGAACAACCATCAACATCAGCTAATAGTTCAATAATTTGATGATACAATGGTACAGGATTCTATTTTGAATGATGTGAATATTCTAAAACAGATGAAGTTGTAGAAAAAATATTGACGTCGCAGTAGATCAGTCGTTCGAGGAAATACAATTCGAAGATTCAGCAGAACCATTAACTGTTCAGAATTCTGATACTGTGGCTACAGGAAACCCGGATTTGTGCTTTTTTGTAATAAAAAAACAATTCAAGTCTAAGAATGAGCCATTACGTACTTCCAAAAAAATCAATTTCCAAATAAATATCTTATCAAAGTTTAAACCGGATTCTGAAATTTACAATGAAACTTTGGTAAAAATACAAAGTGTTGCTTCTGATGAAGTATACTATCATGATGTTTGTCGACAAAATTTTAGAAATCACAAACGGTCACTGGTAAAAAGTCCTGTCCGTACTTCATGGCATATTTCTCGAGAAACACATGAAACAGTTTATAGAGAAATTTGTAATTTAATTGAGGAGAATGTTATAAAACGGGGACGTTGTTATTTTCTGTCATATTTGCACAAAGAATATCTCGAAATGTTTAAAGAATTGAGTGAAGGCTCCGATGTAGCATCAATATTTGCCGCGCATTATTTAGAAGAAAAAAAAATCCACAAGAAATTTAATGATAAAATTCAAATTTTGATGTCGAACAAAAAAGTTGTTGCTCCTAAGGGCATATCAAATATTGACGACTCATTATTTGCGCACCTAAAAGACCAAGATACCTTGCAAGCAGCTGCTGCTATTTTGAGAGAGGAAATTTTAGGAATAACTAAAACAAAATTGCCTGATTATTTAACTAGCCAACGACTAATTAAAGGTGAATGTTCAACACCACCAATGATTTCAGATTTTTTTCGTCAATTTTTGGAGGTTATACTCGTAAACGCCGGAACTGCGACAGTTTTAAACGTCATGTAAGCTCTCTGTCACAGGATATAATTTATATGACACACAATGGCAACGTTAAGACTTCTAAACATATTTGCTTAGGCATGACACTAAAAAAAGTCTTACCAGCAGTCGTAAGGTTATCGATATAATAAATCATTACGGCCACTGTATAAGTTACAACGCTATCGAGGAGCTAGAAACAGAAGCAACGTATTCATCAGTTTCACGTACCGGAATATGTCCAGAGGCAGTTAATAAAAATGAAAATTTTTCAACCGGCATGGCATTTGACAATTTCGACCGGTTCGTTGATACTAAGAATGGAAAAGACACCCTCCATGATACGGTCGGAATAATCTATCAAAATATTGATCCCAATTTCGAAGAAGAATTTGTCGTGGAAGAAGAAGAAGCTGGAGTTACTACACATAATAAACGTAGAAGACGATCTTTTGAAACAATCGAGTATGAGTTACCACAGTGTGCTAAGAAACTGAAAAAGACTACCAATATTCAAGCTGAAAATGAAGAGGAGGTTAATATTATTGTACATAAGAGTCTTTACGATCGGATCGATAATGTTTGGATGCTCAGTCATGCTTTTAGACTAGTAGATACTCCTATGTGGACTGGTTTTTAACAGTAAAATAATGATCGATGATAGTCCACAACAATTGATTTCGTATTTAACTCCAATTAATGAATCACCAACAAGCAATGCAGTAGTTTTGGCAACTATGCAACAATGCATCTCAGTCTTGCAAGAGCTAAGTCAAGAGTACATGCAAGCGACTTACGATTTAGCAATTGCAAAATTGCCCTGCAAATCCAAGCTACAGAAAATAACACCTTCCAAAAGCTTTTTTATTCACTTGGGTGCTTTTCATATTATGATGTCATATTTCAAGGCGATTGGGAAAGTCATTAATGATTGTGGTTTAACAACTATCATGGTTGAAAGCGAAAATACTAGCTAGTGGATCAGTTTCAAGTTTCATCGAGGGAAAGCATTTTAACCGTTGTAAAGATTACACCCGATAGTGGCTTTAGGGCTACAAATAATGCATTTTAGATCTTTTTTAACATCTAAAAATATCCAGATTTCTGCAGAAATTGAAGATGAGATTAAAAGATTACAGAGCTGTCAATCATCTTCGTTTTTATTCACAATAGAAGCTTGAAAGAACTATGTAATGATTATGCTATTTATGAACAACAAACATTGAACGGTGAACGTGGCAAAACAGCGCAGTTTTATATGATTTACATCAAGCTTGTTTATCATTATCTACAGCTAAGCAGGAGTATTCGGGCAGGTGACTTCCAATTATTTCTTGACATCTTACCGAAAATTACAAATTTATTTTTGTATTCAACCATCAAAATTATGCGAAATGGACTGTCCAATACCATTACAATTTGAGGAAAGTTTCTACAGCTCATCCTGGTTTAGAAGAAGACTTCCAAAAAGGATTTTTTGGAATCAAACGTACCAATAAACCATTCTCAAGACAGCCTATTGATCTTACATTAGAGCAAACTATCAATGCAGATGCTGCAAGAACACTTACTGGTATCGCCCATTTGACTAACTCGATCTCGGCTCGCCAACGCTGGGCAAGAAGTCACGACATACGCTCTATAATAATTACCCATGTGTTAGAAGAAATTGGAATCACCAAGAAGCAAGATATATCCACAGAGCTACAGCCACATAATATCAAAAAAGTTGTCATCAACTTGAAAAGTTTATGAACTCGTTCGATCAATATGTCAATCCATTCAGTTTAGATTTATCACCAGATCAGCTATTTAACATAGCCTCTGGGAAAGCAGCATCATCTGAAGTGGAAGAGCTTCTTTTTAAATGTCCAAGAAATTGGCGAAAAATTAAGAACGACTTTTATAGCTGAGTGTGAATTAGATTCAACAAGATTTGAAAGGGCCATCAAAAAAGACACCGATACATAACTTTTCAAGTTTACTTGTAAAGAAGAAGTCGGTGAAAATTGGAGGTAAGCATCAAGAAATCAAATTACAGCGAGATTTATTTGGACGTTTGCTGGGAATTTCAATGGACCACCAAATTGATGTTTTGAAAATCTTATCATTTCCAATAACTCCGGTACCTCTTGCTTTATGTCATCTAGATGGTGGTTTCTGTAAGACTGATAAGTCTGTACTTGTAAAAATGCCTTCAATCAAATACAGATCAAGAACCACCAAATAGTACAGATGTAGCCTTAATTGATGGATTTTTCATACTTCACTCTATGAAAGAGGTTCCCAAACGTTCGGAAGTATTTCGAAAAACTTTTTACAAATGGTATCAAAATATTCCACCCGAAGAATTGATGTAATCTTTGACCAGTATATGTATCCGTGAATAAAAGACAGTGAAAGATGTTTACGACATGAAGCATCATTAATTGATTACATTATTTCTGGGCCTGACCAAGTGCGACCTTCTGATTTTGCAAAAAGAATTAAAAAAATACAAAGTTTAAGGAGGCTCTTGTAGGCTTTTTCGAAAAACATTGGTGTAGTGAGGAAATGAAATCATTTATAGGCAATCGAAAGATTCACATAAATTTTCGAAATTGTCAATCGTACCAAGTTGTTGATGAGAAGATTCAGTCTAATATTAATGAAGATTTATGCTGTACATCACATGAAGAAGCAGATACAAAAATAATTTATCATGCTTTTGCAATGTCGCTGAGAAGTCAAATATTGTTATCAGAGGCTCTGATACCGATATTTTAATAATTATGATTGGTAATATGAAAACTTGAAGAACTCTAATTCCAATATTTGGATGCTCAATGGAACTGGAAACAATGAAAGGTATATTGACATAACAAAATTTATACGGAGCTTGGTGAATTGTTAGCCAAAAGTTTAATTGATTCCATGCATTCACCGGATGTGATTTTAATCCTGCTTTTTCAATAAAGGAAAGAAAAGACCTTTCTCTGTGTTAAAAAAAATACTATATTTCAAGAAGCATTTGCTACTATTGGTGACGAAGATTTAACTGAGGGCCAATTACAAGACCTATTTAATGTTATTCAACAGTTTACTTGTCAGCTCTACAATGCCAAAAATCCAAGGACGTAGATGATGGAAGGTTCCAACTATTTGTTAGCAGCTACAAAGCTTCAGACGTCCATGAGAATTTCACCAAGAAAGTGCAACATTTTGATGCAACTTCAATACCACCGTGTAAGAGTGAACTTTATCAGCAATTTCTGAGAGCTCATTATATTTCTACTATTTGGAAAATGCTTACAAAAAAACAACCTTCAATTTTGGAACCATTGGAGTATGGCTGGATTGAGCAGGATAATACATTTATCCTCAAATGGTTCGAAGGAGATCAACTTCCATCTTTTGTCAGTGACTTAATCACCAATATTCCTGGTAAGTTCATAAAAATCAATTCTTCATCAAATACGTGCGAACCTATTTATAAACAACTGACAATTTAAAATTTACGTTTAATTTTTTACAGAATCTGACTCAATTGATGATGAGGATGATTTATACAATGATGAACATTACCCGGATGATGATGAATGAAGATCAATGAATATAAATATCTATGTTACCTCAATATACCTTAATATTTGAAATTTTTCAATAAATACAGCGATTAAATTTACCTCAATATACCTTAATATTTAAAATTATTCAATAAATACAGCGATTAAATAAATCATAAATACATTATATTGATGTAAAACAGTTATCGTAATACATAGACATCCAGCCGAGTAGGAACTCAGATTTTGTTATTTGCTGATGCTTGTCCGCAATGAATACTTCTGCCCTAATAAATATAAGTTTTTGAAACTATAATAAGTAAAATATAACAATGGCAGATCTCTTCAATTACTTTCAAAATGATTTTTTTTAATACTTTCAAAACTGTCTGCCGCAGTGTCGAACGCGAGGTAATGTTCTGCCATTATTATTTTCGGTTCACGAAAATGATATATTTTAGAATACCAAAACGGCAAACGTCGTCAAATGAATTTAAAATTACAAAAAAATCGATCCCTGTCTCACCTGCGCACTAACCGCGTCCACCACTTTGGGCTTAGTGAAGTCCCATCTCATGTACAGTAGGTATAGGGGCCTCAATGTACAAAACCCAAGCCTGGTCAAATACATGCAGGTAGCCGCTCACTGGCTCTTAGACTATTGTGTTATTGTTTAAAAATGAGATAGGGCCTTTGCTCTTTTTACCTCATTACTTTTTTAAAAACAGGAAAGTGAGCGCGTTTTTCTTACTCTCATATTCAAAAATGAATACAGGATGCTTTTTTCTGGTTCAAATCGCAATACCAAAAATATATATATATTTTTTAATTTTTAAAAAATGACAGAAAAATAAATTTTTTTTGAAGAAAATATAATTATTTTTTAACTTCTAACATACTATTTATTTCATTTTTTCCTCTTTTTTTTACCTTTCATTTCATTTTTAATTTTACTGTGACTGAACATATAGGAGAAAGAAACATCGTATTTCACTACGCTTTCAAAGAAGATTGCCCAAGGCAACATAACAGCTAGCTGTAAACGATTGATCTCTTGGTTCTTACTTTTCAAAGGAACCGAACTGGGTCGTAAAATTGTTCCCGTTGGACCTCCCAAGTTCTAAAAGGGGGAAAGGAAAAAAGTCTGTTGCATTTTTGAAGGGAATTGCAAAATAAGAGTTAAACGCTTTCGGAATAACTTTTCAGGAGGAAGGTATCCAGTTAGAGGGTTAACGTTTTGAGCAAATGTTGCTTTGTGAGTTTGACTGAAGCCTCCCACACACCTCCGAAATTCGGTGCATATGGAGGGATGAAGTGCCACTGAATGTTCTTGCTTGACGAATAGTCCTGGACATTAGAGTTGTGAAGTAATTGAAACAAGTCCTTCAAGTAAGCTGAAGCACCAACGAAATTGGTACCGTTGTCAGAATAAATGTCTGATGGATAGCTACGGCGTGAAACAAATCGACGCAGTGCTGACAGAAATGCTGCTTCTGATAGCGAAGATACGAGTTCAAGGTGCACCGCTTTAGTACACATGCATATGAAGAGGCAGATGTAAGACTTGAAGTTGTTCGCCTTGCGAGTATGTTGGCACTTTGTCGTGATAGGTCCAGCAAAGTCAATTCCTACTTTTCAAAAGCATGACAAGGGGGTTGATTCGTTCTATTGGTAGATCACCCATCATTTGAGAGACAGGTTTTGCCACAAGTTTAAAACAGTCTATGCAGTTGCGCAGTTCTTTCTTGACAGCTAATTTACCATGCGGGATCCAAAATTGTTGACGAATGAGGGATAAAACTAGTTCCTGTCCAGCATGAATTGACTCTATGAAAATGTCTAATGACTAAACTTGTAAAATGATGCTCTTTTGGTATGAGCATAGGATGCTTTTGTTCAAATTTAAGAGTTTGTTGGAGACGAAGACGTCCTCCGACACGAAGAATTCCCTCAGAATCAAGGAATACATTCAAAGACTGCAGTTTGCAAGATTTGGGAAGAGGCTTGTTACATTTCAAGAGAGTAAGTTCTGTATGGTATTCTCCATTTTGTAACAATTCGACTACCTTTTTTATTGAAGTTTCTAATTCATGTGTGTATAAAGGTCCAGTAACTTTGGACACTGATTTGGAATTATGATAGAATCTGAATATCCATGCAACAGTTCTAACTACTTTCATGTATGAGGAAAACTTATCCAAGAAACTAAGAGAATAATCAACACCAGTTGAAAGAACAGCAGTGTCACTTAATGATTCAGACTGATCAATAGGAACAAGTGAAACAGGTTGTTCAGAGAAAGGAATAAAAAAATTGGAAGAAGGATGGAAATCATGAAGCCATTTTTGACCAGCTACCCACTCTGAATTTTCAAAAAGTTGTTTCGGGTAGAGGCCTCTTGTTGCCCAATCTGCCGGGTTTAATTTTCCCGGAATGTGATGCCAAGATTCTTTTGAAATTAGTGCGTGAATTTTCCCAACCCTGTGTTGCACAAATTGATTTCCTTTTACAGGTGGATTATTTATCCAACTCAGTGTAATTGTAGAGTCACACCATAAAAATGTATCGTGAGTGATTAAGAGATTTCTTAAATATATCTAGAAGTTCAGCCAGAAGCAGAGCACCACAAAGCTCCAATTTTGGCAATGATATTGTTTGTACAGGTGCCACACGAGTTTTTGAAGCCATTAAGAATAAGTGTGGCGAATCAGAAACAACACGTAAGTATATTACGGCTGAATATGCCTTTGAGGAGGCGTCACAGAACCCGTGAATTTCACAGTGTTTAGCATTGTGTGTTTGAACATACCTGGGAACTTTTATTTGTTAGAGGCATGAAATTTCTGCTTGAAACCGATTCCATCTATTAAGAGTGTCTGATGATATATCATCATCCCAGTCAAGCCCTGCCTTCCACAGGTCTTGAAGAATAATTTTTAAAATTATAGTTGAGGGAGAGACAAACCCCAGAGGATCAAAGATGCGTGCGATGATTGATAGCATCTGTCTCTTGGTGGATACCTGGTCTGATAAGACTGCTCTTACTTTAAATGAATCCTCGTTTAAATCCCAGAATAAGCCAAGAATTTTCTGGGTGGACTCATCATCAAATGAATGTGAGGAAATATTTGTTTTTAGAGTGTTTGTGGCAAGTCTGACAAGACTTCTGGATGAGTGCACGACCATTTCCGCAGCTCAAATCCACCGGCTCACATCAAATTTTGCAGTTCGTGAACAATTTTCCTAGCCGAGTCCAATGAGTCAGCACCGGCTAACAAATTATCAACATAGAAATGATCTTTTGCGAGCTTAGCTGCCTGTGGAAAGCGATGTTTTTCATCCTCACATAATTGTTTCAATGTTAGGATGGCGAGAAATGGGGCACAAGATGTATCATAGGTACATCTGTATTTAATTTGAATATCACTAATGGTTCCTCTGGAGACTTCCTCCAAAATATTTGTTGAAAGCATGCATCATCTTGTGATATTAATATCTGTCTATACATTTTTGCAATGTCAGCAGAAAAGGCAATTGGGAAGAATCTGAATTTAAGTAAAGTTAGAAAAATGTCTGACTGTAGTTTTTTACCAGTCAGCAGAATGTCCTTCAAAGAATTTCCATTTGTACTTTTGAATGAGCCGTCAAACACCACCCTTAATTTGGTTGTGGAACTATTATCATTAATCACACCATGATGTGGTAAGAAATAATGTGGATATTTTACATCTGATGCGAGAGGAGTCATGTGACCAAGGTTTTGGTATTCCTCCATAAATTCTGTGTGTTGTTCCTTTAATTGATTATTAGAGTGAAGTTTTCTTTCAAGAGAATAGAATCGTTTTAATGCACCCTCTTTACTATCTCCAATACTTGAATCATCTCTAAATGGCAGTTTTAGAATATATCTACCATCAGCATTACGAATATGAGAATTTACGAATATAGACTCACATAGCACATCCTCATCCTTTGACGGAATGTCCTTAGGAACAGATTCAAGTTCCCAAAATTGTTTCAAAGAATGGTCTATGTTTAAAAGAGTGTGACAGATTAGGGATGAATTTTGATTATATTGTGTGTTTATGGTACCTGACAATAAATGACCTAATTTTGTTGGCAATGCTGATGCTGTACCTTTGGGTCCCATTATAGGAGTCCCTGAAATTAATGTCATAAAAACATCAGCACCTAGAAGAATGTCTATTTCATTTTCAATATAAAACGTTGGGGGGATCAGCAAGAGTTAGATCTTTGATATGAGGCCACTCATGATTTTTAATTGGAAAGTTTGGCATAGCGCTGAAGTGACTTTCGATACTAACAAAGCTTTTACTTGAAATTTATCAGAGGAAACACAAGAAGAAAATTCAAAATTTGTTGAATATAATAAAGTTTCAGCAAATGTTTCATTTACACCTACTAATTTATGATTGGTGTGTTTTAATGGCAATTTTAAGCGATCAGCACATTGCTTGGAAATCAAAGAATTTTGAGAAGCATTGTCTATCAAAGCACGGCAAGTTATTTGTTCACCATGTTTAGATTTAACATTTATTAATGCTGTGGACAACAATACGTGACCTTCTGCCGATTGTGTGCAGTTGTTAGACACTGTCACAACAGAATTTGCTTGAGTATCTTCTGAAGAACTGACTGAATATAAATGTAATAATATATGGTGTCTTTTTCAGAACAGTTTTTGCAAGATAATCCTATTCTACATGTGTCAAGCCTGTGGTTACTCTTCAAACAATTGGTACATAAATTATTGTTCTGTACCACTTGCCATCTTTCATTTACATTCATAGAATTAAAAGTTGGACATTTGAATAAGGCATGGCTTTGATAACATAGAATGCAATTGTTACCTTTAACAACATCTGGTTTTACACCTGATTTTACTTTGTGTTTTGCATAACAATTCAGTTTGCAGAATTAAAAAAAAGAATTAGATTAATTTATCTTGAAATAATGGTTGCGAAAAATGTATGTTTGAGTCGGTGAAAAGTATCCATTAAAAAAAATGTATATGTATTTCAAGTAGACTTCGTGTTAAAATGTTGTAAATAAGAGATTTTGTAGGTTATTTATGACTCAGAATATATGGCATGTTTCTTTTAATATTATATGATTGTTTTTCATTGTTAACAAAAGTGTTGCAATTTGTCAGTTAGTTGATGGTTTAATGCAATCTGAGGTTATTTCTTTTGCTCATAATTTAGGATGTATATACCTATATTGGTTTTTTGTTTCCTGCATAAGATTTTTCTTTTAATTAAAAAAAAAAAAGAAACTAAGAGTAGATTTATGATTTGAGAAATAATTCTATGGTAATGTAGCTAAAGTATGTTGTTAATTGTGTGTTTTTTTAAAAGGTTCTGCGTTCTGATTAGTAACAAATAACTGTGTCGCATATAAGTTTTATTGCAAACATATTTCGTATTGTGTTTCTGGAATGTATTATTTTTTTGCTGGTTAAAAATATAATTCTAGGTTATTTAAGTGTTTGTATTTAAATTTGTCAGAAGGTAATTTGGCATTAGGTTTAACTTAAGTTAAAAATGGCATTTCTCATTAGAAGTAAGAAAATTGACTTAATTCAATTAGCGCGGGACTTAGATGAGTCACCTGATCCGTCTATGTCTAAAATTGTTTTAAGGGATTTAATAATCTCTAGTAAATATTACAAGGAGGAAGAGGCAAAAGAGTTATTGGAAGTTATTACAGCCGAAAGGTTAGAGACAGAGCAGCAGCAAAAACTAGAACAACAAGAACAATTATCAATTGAAAAATTACGCTTGGAAATAGAATTATCTAGGAACGCTAATCAGAGTGCTACTCAAAATAATGGTGAAACCTCACGTGTAAAAATCTTTAGATGAAATAGTTAAAATGGTTAGGCTCTTAACTGTAAAGGTACCCAATAAATCAGACGGGTGGGATTATTTCTTTTCTAGTCTTGAAAGTGAAATGGTTAGCGACGAGTTAAAACCGAAGGTTTTGTTATGCATGTTAGGAGACAAAGTGTCAAACTTATTAGTTAACCTAGGCGAAGAAGAATTAAAAGATTACGAGTCTTTAAAACAGGTTGTGCTCAAGGAGTAGGAACCCTCACCAGAAATATGTTTAGAAAGTTTTAGAAAGGCCAAACGTAACTCTGACGAAACTTTCTCTCTGTTCGCGTCCCGTTTTACATCGATGTGGTTATACTACTGTAAGTTAAGAGGTACGAGAATGATATTGAGTCAGTTAATCAACTGATCGTAGCGGATAAAATGTTTGAAATGTTGGATTCTGAGACGGCGACCCATATTGGTGTGACAAAGGGGAAGAATGGTACAAACCCAGGACTTGGGCAAACAATGTGGTATATTTTATGCTTCCAAAGCGAAATCCTACGATGGACCTGAGAGAGCTAAATGGAATGATAGTGAAAAGAGAAGTTTTAATGGTAGTTGGGGTAAACAGCCATTTGGGGAGAAAAGTCAGATAATTTTTCTTCTAGGAAAAACTTTGATAAAGGTCAAGTAACTGAAATTAAAAAATTCGCTTGTTTCACCTGCAGATCAGATAAACATTTTAAGCGGAATTGTTCCTAAAAACAAAGGGTAGATAATAAAAGACTTAATGTGAATAAGGTGTAAACGGAAGGGACATTATTGATATCTTTTACAATTTTTATCATTAGCTTCATGTCCCTCTCCACAAGAGCTACATTTTTTATTTTTATTTCTTTGCAATCGTTTTCATAGTGGTTCAGTGAACAAATTCGGCATTTTATTGAGCTTCTACAAAATTTTTGAATGTGTCCAAATTTCCAACAGTTTGTGCATTGCCTAAGTTTTTCATAGTAGAGAGTAGTTTTTATCATTTCAAATCCAATTGGAACTCTTTCGGGAATACTGCATCCAATTTGGGAAACTTTAACTGTTTTGATCGGTTTAAATCCAGATTCTGTTTTTTTGGTAAAGCGTTGGATATCAAAAATGGCGTTGTATTTTCCTAATTCCGATTTTATGTCGTCTATTGTATATTCTGAGTCTATTCCTTGTAATACATAACTACTGGTTAGGCCAGTAAAGGACAATCTTGTACTTATTTTTACACCAATAATTTCTTTAATTTTTAAAGCTTCTTTGGCGGTCTCGCAATTATTTGTTTTAATTATGATCTCACCGTTTCTTGTTTTGCTTATACTTAGAATATTTTTTTAATTGTGAACTCTTCCATTTAGTTTAAGTGGATTACCATTCTGAAAGCCATTTTCTGATTTTAAGAAAATTGTAATATTTGGATTCGTGTTTAAATTTTGTCTTTCCGCAAACTTGGTCAATAATTCTCTATATCTGTGAGATTACACCTATATTTATTGAATGAAAAATTTGAGTTTCCATTTTCTACTTCCATATTATTATTTGGGTGAGGGTAGTCACCCATTTTGTCTTCCCTACTCCAACACTCAAAATTGTATAAATACACTATCTTGTGTAAATAATTAAATTAAAAGCGCTTATCCGAAGATAGAATAAAAATTATATGAACTAAATTTCAATACAAAATAAAAATTCAAAACGATCTCACCCGCTCGAACCCACTTGAAAAGTCGACTATCCACAGTTACAATACACAGTTAATACAAGTACACATTCACAGTTACAGTTATCATGTACTAATTTACAAGAGGGTGGGTGGCTCGTGATGCCATAAAGTAAGAAAGGAACAAGAGTGGCCAAACCATATCACTATTCTTTCCTTACGACTGTCAGTCCATAACACGGCGGGTCTATAGGTGGTGGATAATAGAAAGACTATTCAGATAGAAAAAAAAAAAAGAAAGGAATAAGAGTAAAAAAGTTAAGAGAAAATCCCTCACGAAACAAAACAAGAAAAGTAAGGACTGAAGGATGAAGAAGGAGGCGCAGCTATTGAAGTGCCTAGGGAGCCGGAGAGGTTAAAAATGGCGCTGGGTGGTGTTCTTCAGTATTTAACACTTGGGTCAATAGATGAAGAAGATTCATATAGAGAATTCATAGGAGAAGAATTCGGAATTCCTTTCTCCAAATTTCCACATTGCGCAATTTAAGAGAATTAATCTTTAAATAGGAAGCTTAAGTTAAATAAAAGTTAATTTAAATTTAAAATGAGTTCCCAATGATCAATAGCTAGATTTAAGCCCTAAGCCTTTTGGCTTGGGGGAAATTTATAAATTCGTGCTCAAGAAGCGCTCTGGGGCGCTTTTGAGACGAGGGCACTGCGGGATCATATGCAGGCTGGTTACTGATTAATTCATTGGGAACGGAAAGAAGTTTATCAAAGAACCTTTTGGAAAGGTCCTTTATGTGAGGTAAAAATGGTTTAATTTTTAAATCACGATAAATGACTTCATTGCGTACGAACCAGGGAGCATTTACTAATTGTCTCAAAAATGAGTTAGTCAGCGTGTGTAATTTCTTAAGATGACACATGCCGGCGGATCCAAAAATTTGTGATCCGTAGCACATGACCGGTCGAATGATAGATTCTGATTTGATGGCCTACTTACCGGAAGTGTTCATCTGGACTCGTACATTAGTAAACAAACCGGAGCGGCAGAAAGAAACTAAAAATGTCTTCAAGTACAAAGCGTACCGTTTATGTTGGTAAGAATATAATGTTTTCATGTTTTTCTCCGATATTTATAAACAATAAAATTTCAAGATCCGATGGAGAATAATCTGTGGGCTTTACTCTGACGAACGTAGTCCACTAATCATTATCGATGTTGTGCATATCTTACCTAAATACGGTGTTAATATCTGACGTTTTCATAATTAAGGATCAGATACTTTTTGACGTTCTAGAATTCCAAGGAAGTAATATCCATAGTAATTGCTCATTTCGAGTTTTCATAACATTTTCTCGCACATTTGTGGAAAAAAAGTAAATGAATGTCTTTCAGAAATAAAATCATATGTAACTTGTTTTATTCAAAAGATAAAAAAATGAATCTTGCATTTTTACCAAAATAACAATCATCCCGTAAATCTTCTAACCTTCCACCTGACCTCATCACCCAATCAAGCGGACCTTTTCTATTTCCTCTTAATTATTATGTAAGATTTTCGGATTATTACCAAAAGTTTATTCAGAGAACTGTGGCAAATAATTTCAGT
This sequence comes from Trichonephila clavipes, assembly GCA_019973935.1. Lineage (NCBI taxonomy): Eukaryota > Metazoa > Arthropoda > Arachnida > Araneae > Nephilidae > Trichonephila > Trichonephila clavipes. Next base: position 640,755 of record BMAU01000044.1, on the reverse strand, counting down.
TGGTGGTATTTTGTCTGGGTCAAATAGCAAGAATTAGCAAGTTACCACCTGTGCTGATCAGCCAAACAATATAATTCTTTTTAAACAAAAGTTGCATGAAGTGGATCAAATGTGAACAAAATTGTTGTTGATTCTTAAAACTCTTCCTGCCTTTTATTCGTCTTTTTTTTCTTGCGTTTGATTCATTTAATTTTGTTTTTACACAAGCATTTGTTTAACATGGGCTTTATAGAAGTTATGTAGTTTATATATTATTAATGCACAATTTAAGTGTTTTTTTTATCATTGATTTAAAAAAATAAAATTGATCTTGCATAGATATTATGCTTAAGTGCAATGGTGTATTTGCTATTGATGATGTTATCTATCTTTACATTGTTTACTAATAGTTAACAATGTATACTAATAGTTGTTACTAATAGTTATAATTGTTAAATTGTATACAAGTTAAAATATTTCTTTGAATATGAATTATTTAAATTCCTTCTTTCTCCTTTTAAAGAAAATACTAGGTATCTTCTGCAAACTTTATTAATGTTATTTCTTTAATGTAATTATTCTTTGTTGGTAAATTCTGCAAAACATAATACCCAATTTCTTCCATATTTTAAGCTTGCATCCGAATTTTCCTGTTTGTTGTGGTTTTAATCAATTGCTTATTATGCAGGGGCATAACATACACCCCTGCATCATGGGGGTATGATTGTAAGAAAAAGTATTAAGTTTTAAATTTTTCTGTGAACTAATGTTTTTTATCAGGTTAAGACTTCTTTTAAAGATTGAATCTTCTGAAATGTACTCTCCATTTCGTTACTTCAAATAGGTGGTCTTGCTGAAGAAGTAAATAAAGACATTATACATGCTGCATTTATTCCATTTGGGGAAATAATTGACATTCAGATTCCATTGGATTATGAAACCCGTATCCTTTTTTTGCAGGAATTCTTGTATACTTCAAAAATAGATATTTGAAATGTGTTATATGTGACTATTACATATAAATCACTGTTCTATACTTTTTACATGCAGTAGCATTGGGGGGGGGAGGATTCAATGACCTCTTCCACAAAGCAACAAATTTCTAATTTTTAAAAATTTCTTTTTTCTAAAGATTATACCTCAGTACTTTCATTTACCTGTTTTTTAAATTATAGTTTCTTACATAAAAATAGTATATGTTTGTAGAGCTAGTTTGATATCTGGGGTAATAGTGTCAAGTTGTTGTTTATGTTTGCCAAGATGGGATATAAAATTGCAATATGATTACCTTGATATTTTTATTGTCTGGTGATGTGATTGCCATGGGGATAATGTATATTAGAAATAACGGTAAAATCCTAGGAGAGCCCACACCCTTGGCGACAAACCAAAAAAAGCGCCAAGCCAGAACAAGATGGTGCCAAGCGAAACCGCCAATGGCAGCAAGGGAATATAGTGGGATAAGGTGGATGCGTAATGAAAATATATGTAAACAATACAGAAATTAAACATTTAAGATAAAAAATATAAAAACAGCACTAACTTTCTTACTGCTGATCTTTCCCGAGTGGAGGGAACAGCGTAACAACAGATTTTAAAAAAGCCTAAAGGTCTCATCGCTAAGCGCATGATCGTGTGAGCGCCGCCATATTTATTCTGCGAGGTAATGGTCGAACATACATTCGGTGTGGCTGGTACGCTTTCGAAGAAAGCGTTTTATTACCGACCATGTCATGCCGATCATTACATTTAGGACATTCATAACTCGAAGCAATCAATCCTTCCTTCATACACCATTCAATCAATTCTTTCTTACCTTTCGCATTCAACAAAGTAAAAAATTTTATAGTATATTCTCTCACACACGCAGCCAGCCCGGAGCCCAACGACAAAATGAAATTAGAAATGCGCGCCCACAAAATACGAAAATGCTAGAAATAGTTAGGGTTGCTATATGCAGTGGTTAAAAGTAGGGTTACCAAGATGGCGCAATTATCGCCAACCGACATAATTCGCGCCAAGGGTGTGGGCTCTCCTAGGAGTGAACCGAAATAACTATTATTGGTTTTTTCCGCAGTAACCCTGTTAATTTCGGATGATTTTAATTAGATTTATTTAAAAACTTAACCATTTTCAGTGTAATTGTTCTACTGTTTTCATCTGTTTTATTTTGTGCTACTTTCGGATATGGATATTTCTAATATAGGTTAGTACTAAGATATTTTTTCTTTTTAAGAATGTGTGTTGACTTTTAATTATCATTATAAATCATTTATTTTCGCTTTATTTTACGTTTTAAAAATGCTTTTTTTAATGTTCCTTGTTCGAGGAAATTCGTTGAAGGAACTTGCAGTTTATAGAATATTGCAAGTTTTTAATACTTTGTAATTGATGTTCATTATTAATTGTAATATATATTTTGTAATTATTTTCTTAATAATGTAATATAAAAATAAAATTATTACTATATGTAATATATAATCATATAATACTCATTATTTATAATTTTTTTTATAATTATTTATAAATATTACTTATGTTATTTATTTATAATTATTATTATGTTCTTTATAATAATTATTATTATTTTATTTATTTATATTTATTTATTTTATTTATTTATAATTTTTATTATGATTATTGTAATGTTATTTATCTATCATTATTATAATGCTATTTATTTATAATTTTTATGTAATAAAAGTATTCTTATATATTTTATTTTATTACAATACAATGATTATTCTTTTTCATACCTACTATTAAATTATAATATATGATTATTATGAACAATAATTATTATTAAATCATATGTTACTATTAAATTATATTATAAGATTATTATTATATATACTGCATAATATTAATAGTACATTAACTTTTTTATTATATTGTATTGTTATTCATTACTTATTGATTGATCTTGGTGATTCTCTATCTCTTCCTACATTCTTCTTTTGAAATATATTTCAATGTATTTCGAAACAATTTGTTAAAATTACATTTTATAACAATAAACGGATGCCGCCTTATTGGATTCCATTCCAGCTACAGCAAACGCTGCGAGGCACAATCTTTATCGCGCCAAGCAGTGCCTGGTGCCATTACCCCCGGATATCAAACTAGTTCCAAATACTCATTAGTTGTAACATCTTAATTTGCATTCCTTGATTCATTCTTATAGAAAAGCATAGAGGCTTTGCATTTGTGGAATTTGAAGCGGCAGAGGTAACAATTTTTTTAAAAAACTTGCTATTTATAAGAATTTGCTGTAATGTTGTACTAAACTGTATTTATTTTTTTATTTTTCAGGAAGCTGCTGCTGCTATTGACAATATGGTATACTTTTTATAGTTTTATATAAATAATGAAAATCAGTTACTAAAGTACTCATTTATATGTATTTTACAAGTATTTTTTGTGATTTTTTACATATTTTATTTTATGATTTATTAATATTTTAATTTTATTTTTATTTATGATTTTTATTTTTCCTTTATGTTTGTGTATTTTAGATACAGTAGAATCTTGTTTATCCAAATCAATTGGGACCGGACACCGTTCAAATACGTAATTGTTCGGATAACCGAAAACCAAATGCGATCCATGCAGTGTATGAAACCGGACACTATACAAATATTGAAAATCATCATATGCGGGAAACGCGCTTGAAGAAAAAGTAAAATAGGGGCAAAATGTTGCAATTTTACCTTTATTGTGGATAATAATCACTTATTTTTCGCTGTACTATTCTACACCTTCGTTTTTTCGCTACAAGGACTCTGATTCTTTTGAGCAGCAGTAGTTGAGTAGGACAGCACTCTGATTGTTGTTCGTACCACTGCATAGCTGTCTCTAACATTGAAAATGTGTCAGCATTTGATAAACCCTTGCTACTTTCGCTGTTGTTGTCCTCGTCTTCATCTGTTTCATCACAGGGTCGGATTCTTCTTGCACAGAAGTCACAATCTCATTATCATTTAGCATTTGAAATCCACAGTCTTCTGCATTGCATACCATCCAAGTTTCTACATCTTCATCGCATTTTTGAAATTCGGGGATCGATTGGACAAAGTTGGTTATCTCCTCTCTGTGGTCATCATTGAAGTCTTTTTCGACTTCTAATTCTGGCCACAACTTATTTCATGCATTTTTCAGGCTCTGCCTTTCGAGCGAGTCCCACGTTTCAGCTAACATGTAGCAGGTGTCCTTCATATTGAGCTTTTCAGCAAAAGCAGAAACACTTTCTTCGCCGTTTTCTGCCAAAAGTAATCTCCACAAAACTTGTATCCTATAAATTCTTTTGAGCTTTTCAGTGACGCCTTGGTCCATTGGTTGCACCAGCGCAGTGATGTTTGGTGGAAGATACATCATGCTCAAGTTGTCATAAATTGCATTGAGAATTTCAACAGGTGGATGACAGGGAGCATTATTGAAAATTAGTAAAACTTTGCTTGTTTTCCCTTTACATTCACAAAGTTTCTCGACGATAGGAATGAAGTCTTTAGAGTATCATTTAGAAAAAAGGGCAGAGTTCATCCATGCACTCTTTTGCGCCTTGTAAAGATTATGAAGGCATGAAACATATTTGAAGCAGCGAGGCTTCTTAGATTTGCCAATCACAAGCAATGACAAAGAGTGTGTTCCACTAGCATTCGCAATAACCATGGCTGTAACACATTCCTTGCTGACTTTAAAACCTGGTGCTGTGGACTCTTGCTTTGAAGCCAATGACTTTCTCAGCAGAGCCTTCCAATTTACTCCAGTCTTGTCTACATTGTAGATGTCGTCTCTGGAGTAACCTTCTTCTTCCACACTCTGTAAAAATGTTTCCTTACACTTGTGGACAGAATTCTTATTGCCAGAAAATGATTCGCCTTCAATCATTTGCATCATTTGCTTCCCTCATGGTTTTCCTTTTCTTCAAGCCATCTTCTGAGTCAAGTTTTGATACAAAATTTAAAATGGTTTCTCGGCTTTTTTTTATCTCAGAAATTGTTGATTTTCCTATATTATAAGACTGTGCTAGAGATGCTCCACTTTCTCCCTTCACAAGATGGTTCAATATTTCAAACTTTGTCTCTATGTTCAAGACATTGTGCTTCTGTTTTGAATTTGAAGGCATAACAGTTCACAACTCAACAAAAGAGCACTTGGAAACAAATTGACCAAATATTCTACGCAGATGTTTACCAAATTATGCAACTGAAATTCCCCAAATATTCCTGACCTTGAGTTTTCCGTCACTTATGGACTAATGCGAAATAACTGTTGAGCATTGCACTGTTGGAAAACGTATTCATATACAGTTGAAGCAAAACTTTCCTTTTTTGTTTTGTCTAGGCTGGTGCCAGTGCACCCATTATTAATTTATTGCTTTTATCAGTGTAATCACTATTTTTTCTTTCAGAATAAAACTAGATTTTGAAATGAGATGTTGATATTGATTTTTTTTTCACAGTACATGTAGTTGAAAAAAGAAAAACTGGTTCAAATATTTTACACTCTGCATAATTGACGTTTGGATAAAGTATGTTTTACTGTAATGATAAAATATAAATATGTGCTGAGTTTGTTTGAATTAAAATGTCAGAATGAATGAATTGTATTAGCAAAACTTTTCAAAATTAATACTTCATTCTCTAAAAATATCTTTCATTTATCACTGGATTGTGTGGGAACCATCTGTAACTTGATCATTATAAAAATTGGATTGATTTGGTTAATATCTAGAAATTGTTGATTTTCTTGTTTCATAAATGTTATATTTTCTTGTGTAATTTTTAAAAAATGTATAGTCGGACCATGATTTAACAAATTCATTTGGTTCGAACATTCTGTTAATTTGGGGTTATTTGTTATATTCAGGGGCAAACAAAATACAGATTTTTGCCCTTACCTTTTGGAAATTCTATAACAAGCATTTACACAAAAAATATCTGCATTCAGAAATATGCATTTTTTATTCAACAGCAGAAAATACTATCAGTAAATCATTACTCATCAGTTAATTGGACATTTTAAAATACTGACTAATTGATGTTTGACAATCTTTTTGACTTTATGCAGATAAGAAAAAATATTGTGTCTTTTACATAAAATATGTTTCCACACATTTTAAACACACACACAAACAATATAAAGCATTAGAAAATATAAAAATTTTATTAGAAGTTTCATTATCTATTTCTGCATTAGAATTGCTGTTCATTGGCTTCGACTAATCAACAATTTCCTCAATTTCAGTTGCACAGATAGACAATCTGAAATCAAATGCAACATAATCATTAAAATCTTTAAATATCCCCTGCATTGGAGAGTGGAATGAGGTAAAAAAGAATTTACTGTCATATTCAAAACTCACATGATTGATTACATTCAAGACTCATCCGCACCTGTAAAATCTAAAAATGGTCTGCACCCTTTCCTGTAACAAATATAATTTGCTGTAACATGTACGAAATTTAAGAAAAAAATAAAGATTTCTGTCAAAGTGCTAGACAAATTATTAATGGATAAGAATGCCATTTGAAAGGGGGCGCCAGTAAAAAATTTGAAAGGAAAAAACCCCCTTATTTTTCTTATACAAAACTAATAAAAAAAAAATTTAGCTGTTGAAATAATTCGTTAATGCAGGGTTTATTATTCGTTAAATAGGGGATTTTGCCTTCATTTTAATCAGGGAAAGAAAAAAATTTGTTAAGTCACGAAATTCATATATGGGTGTGTTAAATCAATGTTTGATTGTATATGTATATGACTGTGCATTTATATTTTTAGCGATTTATATTTAATACATAAGTTGTGCCTTTTTAAAAAAATTTCTTATTGATATATGTAGAAAACTGGCAACTCCAGTTCATCATTCAATACTTGGGAATTTTCTCACTTGCAACTGTGTTACCTAATTCATTATGTCCTTATCTAGTTTGAATTTTCTAAAAGGAGAAATAAATGTTAAACTTTTAATTTATTAAATTATTTAGCAAATCATGTTTTCTTGCAATGTTGGGTGAGCATTTAATGTTCAAGGAAATAATTTACTCTGGTTATATGTATATTATGTGTGTGTCATGTATTAAATTGCTATAAATGTAATAATAAAGGCTTAACAATGTGCAAAATATAGCAAGATAGTACAAGCAATACAATATTAAACTCTTAGACTTAGGACTAATATTGTAGGATTAAACATTATTTCAAGGCACCAATCTTTCCCTTTATTTGCTTATATCCCTGGGTTAAAATAAGAAAAAATGCAATGTGTATTTTTTCATAAAAGCTAAAAATTATTTCTAAAAATGTAAAACTATGATAAGATAGTATAAAACAGTAAATTATTTACTTAGAAGTATGAAGTGAATTTAAAAAGACTGATAATAATTTGAAAAATTGAAGTTAACCAAAAGCAGCAAAAATATTATACCAACTTACCATTGAGAAGTCTTAAACAATAGGAACTACAGGACGGCATTTAAGGTAGAAAGTAATTAATAAAAATACTTAAAAAAAATAAAAATTATAAAAACCTTAATTTTTTTTTTATTTTGGGATTTTTTTTTATTTATACATCTGGTTATTCTAAGAATTTTCAAAAATAAACAGTACTGTATGTGTATCTTTTGGTTGCACTTTTTGGAAATTGTTAATTTCTTTATGTAGGATTCATTTTTAGATACAAGGGTCACACACATCCAAAAGTTTTGGCATAACTGAATAAAAACAAAATACATTGACACAAAACTTTATTTACGGAGTCACAGTACATTACTATATTTTTTAAACTACCGTAAAATCCGACGTATAACACGCACCAGTGTTATAACGTGCACCTATACTTTCAAACTGCATTTTTTAATTTTTAGGTATATTTTCAGTATAATGCGCAAACCTTTTTTTACGAATAAACCTGAAATGTTAGTACACAATATTCTTATGTTTTGAAGTCATTTTTTCGAGGTATTATCCCAGACTATTGAAAAAATAGTTTACTTCTAAAATTACTACTCTTTTAGTTCATAAGGCATGTCATTTTATTTAAATAAACAGTATTTCGACATGTGTAGATGTAAATTTTTTTTTTATGCTCATCTCTTGTTATTTTTAAGGCTATCAGTTTTATACCCAGCATATAATGCGCACCCTTCAGTTTCAATCTTATTTTTTGTGTTAAAAGTGTGTGTTATATGCCGGATTTTATGGTAGTTGCCATAGCTGTCTTAATTCTTTTAATGGGGAACTGATTTTTTAATTTCAATGTTATTGTCTTCTGCTGATTATTATTTGATTCGGGATGTCATTTCTTGTTTGATGTCTTCATTATTTGCAAACTGTTTTTCTCCCAATATAAGTAGAAATTGCTGGTGGGCTGTAGGGAGAATATCCAAAAAAAATTTCCACTTAAGATATTGACGTTCTCACTGTGCTGCTGCAGGAGGCTGGATCATTATGAATCAAACATCTTTTAAAGGCAACATTTCTCTTGTTTTGGATGTCTTTGAAGAGTTTCATAATAGGCCTCTGAGTTTATTGTGATTTCTCTTTGCACAAACTGCGGGGATAAAACCCTTTTTATTCTGAAAAGCGTTCGTAATTATTTTTCTTGTATTGAGATTTGGTTTTTCTTTATTGGATTTTGAGGATGAGCTTGGGGGATGGCACTGTAGACTGATGCTTATTTCCTAGAATCTTGCCAGAAACTTAAATTTCGTGTACTGTTACAATGTGACCTAGAAATTTGTTACCATCATTTTGATGCTGGATAAAAAATTCTAGGGTTGCATTCATCCATTTCATCTTATATACTTCAATCAAATCTTTAGGCACTCACCAAACACATTTTTTGTAGCCAAGGTGATTCAAATAGAAACAATCATGAAATTTATGAGGAAGATTCATGTAGTGTGCTTAAAATGAAGTGTAGGGTGTAGGTTCTCTTGAATTTGTCTTCAACTCATGCGTAATGCAGGATTGAGATGAGGAAAGGAGTTAGCTGCCCTGCATGCATTGATGTTAAATGAGGATAAACAACAGGCATGGTGCACAATAGTTCTTTACTTTCTGGATGATCCCTGTATTGTGACACAAAAGTACTGTACAAATTATTTAACTGAAAATTTAAAATTGAGTGTTGGTGTACTTTGATATTTTACTGTGTTTTTTAATTCATTTTTCTCCTTTAGAATGATTCTGAACTCTTTGGTCGAACAATTCGAGTAAATTTGGCCAAACCCATGAGGATCAAAGAAGGTTCAACTAGAGCAGGTGAGTGATTCATTTTGTATAAAATTGACAGTTGTGTATCATTTAATGCTACTTTATGTATACCTAATATTTTCTCAAAATTATTTTCCGTATAAATTTTTGGAAAGGTTTATGTGAATAAAATGTAAGTACTTTTTGGAATTTGATATTTCTTAGTATATAAATAAAGGCATAAATTTTTAATGAGTTGTTTAAAATACAACTTTATGAAATTTTGTTTGTAAATTTTTATTAAGTCCCCTTTTTCAAGAAATTATTACATGCAAAGAGAATTTGGATATCTTGATTTCTAAAGATGTTTTTAAAAGGGGAATTCAATAGCATTTGTTATTAAAATTGTTAATAATAATTGTTATTAAAAAGTAGTTCATATTATATGATTTTTAAGCATGTAATAATTATTGATTTAAAAAATTGATTTCATTATTACAAAAACCTGATAAAATCTTAGAGAAAAATAAACTTTACAAAATTTTTTTTTGCTCAGTGATTAAATAAGGCCAGTCATTTGAAATAATTTTGCAAATCTGGAATAATCATTTTTAAAACATTTTGTATAATTTTATATATAATTGGTATAAAATTATGCTTTGTGCAGCATATGCTTCTTTACAGTGGTTGCCAAAACATTCATATTTTTTTGTCCAATTTTTGAGTTTGACGTAATTTTTTTTATGAAATCAATGTACTTTCTAAAATGTTGTTAATAATTTTAATATATTTTTTAATGCTGATTTCAAATCTCTCTTTAGTTTTTTTAATCCCACGAGTACTTTTTACAGTACAGCTCTCTGAACACAAGATTGTACAGTATGTACAAAATCATGCATTATAGAAAATCATAATATAAAAAGTAGAATAATGCAAAACATTACAATTGTAGTACTTTTCACAAGGCCTTTGAAAATTACATGATTGTTACTTGTTTTAACATCAATATTTATTTGGACAGTCGTTTCTTTGGTTATTGCTCTATATCTTTTGGGATGGAAAAAAAAAACTTTATTTCACATGAAGATTTTTCATGGTTGAAAGAAATATTAAAATTGCGATTTTAACTTGCATTTGTTAGAAGATTTTTTTTCTGAATATGATAATCTATGTTATGGCCCATGTTCTGTATCAGATTGAAATCCGAAGACTGTCCTGGTCAGTTCATACTATTCACATACTGTGAATAGTATGTCTTTGAACCATTTTTGGGCTACATGCAGCATTATTGTACTGAAAAATCTGCAATTGATCCAAAAGATCTCTCCCTTTTGGTAGCAATTTATTTTGTATTATTCTGTGTTATTTTACAGAATTCCTTGGTTTTCTCTGTTCTCATGGTGTGTAATCTTCTAACAACACGAGAAGACATGCAGCCCCATATCATCACTTCTATTGCATGCGTTATTATGGACTTCAGATACTGAGGGCTGAACTTTTTATGAGTGTATTCTCTTATACAGGCACTATTTTTGTTACCTGAAATGCAAAACTGACTTTCATTGCAAAATATTACCTTTTCTAAATCTTTAACAGTCTATAATCAATGATCCTTTGCCTGCACCAATCAGTAAGTAATGGTTTTGGACAAGCTTTGAAACCTTGTAATCTAATTTCCAGCAGTCTTCCTCTTACAATTCATGCTTACACATTCACATTCAATATCAAAATCCATTATTTAAAAATTTGTGGTGAATTATGCCCTTTCTTTAAAGTGAAATCATGTGCAATATCCTGTATTCACCTTAAGTAGTTTTTCTCGGATTGTCCAGATCGTTTCCTGTTCATAATAGAATGTTTCAGTATATCTTTTCAATATTCTCATGACACTAGAAAGACCACATGATACTTCAGCAACAATTTAGGGCATATAATAACATTCTTCCTTCAAAAGTAGTGTTATGTATCTTTCATTACAAGGCAGAAACGAAAATGTACCCATAATTTCAATATTATCCACCTACATACTTCAAATTGCACCACAGAATTGCTTTAAATGCACTAAAACATGCTACACATTCTGCTTTCAACCCTTTATCACTAATTCTCTCTACATTGATTGAAATATTGTAGCATTTCATTGATTGAAAAAATAATCACTAATTACACTACAATGACTTTGTTCCTGTCTTATTATTGTTTTTCTAAAATATTGTGTTAAAGTTATTTATTTTACATAAGATCTACAAAGATTTGATATCAGCTTGAAAAAATCCACTAGAATCAATAAAAATAGCTAAGAAAGTGTGGTAATTACAAAACAAAAAATTAAAATCAAAATTAGACAAAGTTAGATTAAATCAGGCAAAAAAAAAAAAAATGAGTGTGTTCAAGACTTTTTGCCCCTCCACTGTAAATAAAATAATATTTACATCAATACGTCTTTCAGTTTAAGTCTGCTGCTTTTCCTCATCTGAAATACAATTGGAAATTTAATAATTTTTGGATGGTGTATATATATATAAACTGAGTTATTTATTGTCAATGTGCTAAGCTATTTATTGTTAATGTGCTAAACTAGTACTGCACTTTATTTTAGAGAAATTTCAATTTGTTGCTTTCAATAATTTGTCAAAATAAGATCATTCATTGTTTTTTTCTTTCATGACTTAATGAATGTTAAATTTCTTGAATCAATGTATCGTAATTAATTTCTTCTAATTTAAATTCCCTTAGTATGGTCTGATGATAATTGGTTAAAAGAACATGCAGGTGAAACTCTTCAAGAGGAGGATGAGGAAGGAGGGAAGAGGAAACATGAAGATGAGGTATTTTTTAGTTGCAGTTTGTAATGTTTCACTTATATTTTTCAGTAAATAATTTTTGATCATGCTTTCCGTCAAAAGAATTTTTAAAGAAATTAATATTTCAAAAAGTTATTCATTAAGGAAAGAAATAATTTTTGGCATTAATATTGATTTTTAAAAATATTTATGTATATATAGCATCTACTTGGTACTTACTAAAATTGTTTTTAAATTGATGTTTGTACTATTTTCATCATGTTATATTTTGACTTAAAAAAGTTTGTATTGAAGCTGCATCATTTTTATTTTGTATTAAAATAAGAAAAATTGTTAATTCCATAAAACAATATTCAAATGTGTAATGAAAATTCTTGTTTTTTTTTTTTTTTAAAATTAATTTCATTGTAAATTACAAAAAACAGCCTTTAAGTTTCAATAATAGTAGTTTTTAATATTATATCAAAATTTTTTTTTACATTAAAGAATAATACAACCTAAATATTAATGCAAAAGCTGCATTTTACTCTTCAGAATAAGACCTTTTATGAATGGAAATGTCTTAATTAGAATGCTTTGCTTGAAATTAAGACTGTTAAAAATAAAAACTTTTTAGAAGCTTTAAAAGGTTGTTACAATTTTCTTTATTTCTTCTAGGAAGAAGATCTTGAGAAAAAGAAGCAAAAATCGAATCCTCTTGTTTATTTAGATATATCTATTGATGGACAAGAAATAGGAAGGATACAGATAAAGTTAAGAAAGGATATAGTTCCCCTCACAGCAGGTGAACACATGCACATGCAATATTGATTATAATCTAATGACTTATCCTTTCCAATCTTATAGTGACGATTTTTTTTTTAATGTTTAAAAATATTTTTTGATAGGTGAAGAATACTTACTTTTTATCGTAATTATTTCTTCATAATAAGTTTTGTTCTGCCAACTAACTGTCATTATATTGGTAACTCTTTTCATAATTGAATAAATGTTTCTTGGTTGATGTGATAAATTCAAGAAATAAATTATTATATTGTTAGCTTCAGAATTAATAATTGTATTAATAATATTTTTAAAATTAATTTTAAATTTAATTGGTTCATATTTCATGACAAATGAGTAATTTCATTTAAGACAAAACAACTCTATTTACGATTTCATTATATTTTTTGCTGAGCATAACAAAACAATTTTTTTTAATGAAATTTAATTTTTTGAAATTCTGGAATGCTTTGTTGCTGTTTCTTGTTAAGGGGTATATATTTATGTAAATATTTGTTTAACCTAAAAATCTGTATAACTTTGTTTTCTGTTGTTTATTTATTTTGAAATTACATAATTTAATTTTTAAACTAAAAAATTGCTTCATTAAAACTACATGGTTGATTAAATTTTGTAAATTAAATTTTAGAACTAATTAAACTTATTTATATAAAAAAAATTGCATTAATTGTTACTTTAAGTTTCAAATTTTTTCTTCTTTCCTAAATCTTATTTGTTTACAATAACTTTTGTATGGAATATACAGCTCTTTTATTACTCATAAAATTGTGTGTTGTGTTTCCTGTTCTATTTTTTATGGAATTTAGTTTCATTATTTGTTTAAAAATCCGTTTTCCTTTTACAGAAAATTTTCGTTGTTTATGTACTCATGAAAAAGGTTATGGATTTAGAGGAAGTGTGTTTCATCGAATTATTCCTCAGTTTGTATCCTTTGACTATGGAATGTTTATGGGTTTCTGTTTAGATTTTAAAATTTCATAACTAATTAATTTAAAATTATTTTACACTGCATTTATTTCTTCAAAATTAGTACCTCTCTGAAGCTTACCATAAAATCAAGTTGCATTTTTTAATATTTAGGTATATTTGCTGTATAACCTTGCTTTTACACAAAGAAACCTGAAATTATGTGCACAATGCTCTTATGTCTTGAAGTGATTTAGTTGAAATATTATCCTAGGTTTTTAAAAAAATTGCATATTTTTAGAACTACAATCTTTTAAGTTCTTAAATAAGCAGTATTCTGATCTATGTAGAAGTGTATGTTTTTTTAAATGTTCATCTCTTATTTTTTATTTTGGAAACTATCCTAGTGTATAACTCTTACTCGTAAGTATCAATTTTATTTTTTGTGTTAAAAGTTCACATTATACCTCATATTTTATGGTAAATTTACATTAAATCACTGGTGACTAAAATTTCTAGCTAATGAGATTATTAAAAATAAATATTACACCAGTGAAAAATTTATCAGAGGAACATTTCAAAGTTTGAACTATTCCACTTTTATTGCCAAAAAATTTGTATATGTTGTTTAGAATAAAGCGGTTTTTTTTAAAAATCATTTTTGACATGTAAATATCTTTTTAGTACTCATAAAAAAATTTCAGAACCATCGCTGTTTTTGTTTTTTATATTTCCTCATAATATATTTTTTATTTTTCATTTACTATAGTGTCTTAAATACAATCTAGTACATAATGTTTGCCTAGTTTTTTATTCTAAATTAAGCTCTGGCATATGCATGAGAAATGTATAAACACAGGAAACCATTTACATCACTATATCCTGTATCAATACTTCTGTGTGAGGGATTTGATAAGTGGATGCCAATATTTCATGTTATGAATCTCTTGAAATGAGGTTTGATAAAAATTGAAACATACAAAGAAGAGGGGGATATTAATTTTTTTTTTTGTACTTTCCTGTTTGGAATAGCTCTAAATCATAGATATATGAAATTAAGTTGTAAAATATGTTAAAAACTTATAGACATTTTAACTTGTGAAACATATTAAAAATAAAAGATATTTTCTGTGATAACTCATAAAACAAATGATGTAAAAGTTAAGCGATGGATTATGTTTCATTAATAAAATGTGTTTACTTTTGAAGTCCTTAACATGTATTGAGTAGATGTGTCAGGGTGGTGATATTACAAAAGGTGATGGCACTGGTGGACGCTCGATATATGGAAGAAAATTTGAAGATGAAAATTTCACTTTAAAGCATACTGGTCCAGGTAATGCATCTTGATTATATTGAACAATTTAAATTAATGACTTAAGGACTTTAATGTGTTTAATTATTGGTATACTTAAACAATATAAAGGGAATTACAATTTTAACTCAAAAAAGATGTTAATTGTGTCTCATGGAATATTTCTTAGATGGTGTAAAGCAATTATACAAACAAAGTACTGAAAAAAAAAACATGTATATGGAAGTATTGAGTGGAACAGTTATTACCTTTTTAAAGATGAAAACAAATGATGCTCTTTAATAATATTGGCAACTATTATAGAATAAGATTGAAAAAGTAATAACGAGCATCATTTTTAAAAAGGCTGAAATTACATTTTTCCCCAGTGAAAGGAATTTCAACATGTCATAAGAAAATACATTTGTATTGTTAAAGGGGTTATCATACTCTTCAACTTTTATGCTTTACATGTAAAATTGATGATTTTTAACCTTTCATTATTCTTTATTCTTAGGTAGTTCATTTTTATGCATATTCTGCCAATGATATTCTCCCCTTCAATTTGTTTTTATAATTTTTTACTAATAGTAGCTAGAGAATAAGTAGACATGCTTGGAAAGTGCAGTATTAGTATTCATCCTACTTAAAAAATTCATGGCATTTTCCCTTCTTTCTGCCTATTACATTTCATTAGGTATTGGTTTCTAACTGATTCATGTAGGTTAGGTTTTCTTAACCCACGGTCACTCGCGCCTGTTTTTGTACCATCGTTACTCGCGGGGTGTAGAGAACACCCCAAACTTTTAACAGGTGTATTTAATTATGAAAATAAAATTAAGTGATTATAAAGTCATTTAAATCATTTATAAAGTACAAGATGTTTTTTGTATTATACAAATAAAATTTTTAAATTTATTGCATACAAATGTGACTAACATTAATTTAAACTAAGCATACAAAATTTTCATTTTAAAACACAATTTTCTATTTTTTCATAAACTAGTAAAACGTATATACCAGTAATAAATATACTTTATAATTAATGAGATAATAATTGTAGAAAGTAGAAAAATAATATTTTAATCATTTTCCAAACATTCAGAGCAGACTGTATACATATGCTCAACTTCTCACAGGAGTTCTCAGCCCTCCAGATAAACTTTTGAAGGTCATTACATTCCAATCGTTCGAGAAAGAGGAATTGCATCAGGCCTGAAGGCTCAATGACCTAAAATGTGCAGCTACCGAAAAAATTGTGGTTCTGCGCATTCTTTTTAGGATCCTGGGAGGATTTTCTTGTTGCTGGGGTGTACAGAACACCCCGCACGAGTGACCACGGGTTAATGGAGCATTTTTATTTTTTCTTCCTCTGCAACAACTTTCTTGAACTCATCTTGTGCCATGCTCATGCTTGTATTTCTTATGTTTTATACTGCTGAATCGGTTTGTTTTCATTGATTGTTATACAGTGTTTAACAAAGTTAAAATATTCTTCCAAATGTATGAGGAGTGCTATGAAAAGGATTATTGCATTCCAAAATTTAAGGGAGATATTCATTTCATGATGAATATCATACTGACACATGAATTTGTCTTGATAGTCATTATGATATTGCCTGTCATGTGAAAACTCTAAAGCACACCACAAATAACAAATGAAATAGCAGTTGCTCAAAACTGCATCGTTTTCTAAGGATGATATCCAATCAAATGTAATCAGAGTAGAAATACTTTTACATCTTTTGTTGTAGAACATGATGATCTTTTTGACTGCAAGCAATTATGTTGATCTTCTTTTTTGGAAAATGTTTTTAAAGTCTGGCATTGCCTAGCAGTACAGATGTGCAAGGATTAAAACATTGTTAACTAGCTTCTAGTCAAAAAGAGTATATTATGTGTATAAAACAAGATCCTTTTGCTAGAGCATCTGACACAGAAGTAATGATACAAACTTCAAATTATATCCCATTATAGTCATTTAATGGATCCAACAGAATGTCTAATTCAAAGTGGCTTTTTTATAATTACAAATGAGGTGAGATGAATTCCTCTGGAGAAAATTTCATTATATAGTTCAATTCATTATGGCGGAAATTTAAAAATTGTGGGATTCCTTGTGGGCATATAGTTTTCTTTATGGGAGGTAATGCTGCAATAATACAGGGGGGAAATGGAGTTATCTATTTAAATGAAAAAACTGGAGAGAGAACTTAGTTATAAATGTTCAAGTCATTTAATAAATCTAAGAAGGGCTGCTTTTCTTTACCCTTAAAAATGGACGAGATTCTGGTAGGCACTTCTGTACTTGTAATATTTAATAAATATAATCTAAAAGTTGAGTAATTTTGTTGTATTTTTTTATAGAAGCTTTTTTTGTAAGTCATTACTTTCTTGTATGTAATTAAATTTAACTTTGCTTATGAGTTTTTATAAATCAAGTTGATGTAAAATAAGAGGTTTTCTTATCAAAATTTTCTTCATGTTATTTAAAAAAAAATTTGTTTTAAATTTTCACATTAGTGTACATTTTGTTATTTTTAAAAATTGGCAGGTATAGGTTATAACTTTATTGTATTTTTATAACTTCAAACACTATATCAATAATAAATCTCTTTTCTGATTAAAAGGTCTAATTATTAATTTAGCATCAACAATGAGTTTTGCTCAAAAACATACAATAAAACTACTGTTCATAAATGCTATACTTTGTGAATATATTAAGAGTGTGATATTTAATTATGTTCATGGAATGGGAATATGTCAAAAAGACATTTAAAAACCATTGATTTAAATTGTACGAAAAAGAAGATAAAATCAAACTATGATCTGTATAAAACTGACAGTTTCTTTTATGTGTTTTTTAGGTTTGCTTTCAATGGCCAATTCTGGTTCAAATACTAATAGCTCTCAGTTCTTTCTTACAACAGCCAAGACAGATTGGTGAGCATTGTATATTTTTTATTCTCACATATTAGAAATTATTTTTTACTGGGTGCTCAATCGGGATCATTAATTGTTATTAGCATTTTGATATGAGATTACCAACTTTAAATTCATTTTTGCCAATAAAAAAAAATATTTTTTTTTATGCATGTGTTTGTAAAAAATATCTAATGTTGTAAAAACTACTGTGTAAATATTAAGCAATTACTACTTTTGTTGGACTACTTTTACCTCAAATAATTTTTATTTTGTTGAAAAATTAAACATTTCATGCTGTGTAAAAAATTAAAATAGTATAAGCTAGTTATAACAGGGCTGTAAATAGTAGAAGAAAAATCAAAATAGAATATTTGAATTTAATTCTAAATGGTTTGCATGTGTTTGTATACCCACAAAAGGGGTTTTTCACCACAGTACTAGAATTGGTATATTCTGGACTGTATATTGGTATATTCAACCCCTTTAAGGGGCTTGTCTCCTTTAGAGGAGTATAGTGTCACAATCTTAAAGTACCCTAGTAATATTTTTTTTTCTCTTCTGCCTTTCTGTTTTTACTGTCAGTTGTCTTGTTCTGTTGCTTTTTCTTTTCTTTTTGCTTTTGATTTATGTATAGTTTATACAGTACTGTATTTGAATCCATTTTTGTTCCAATTTGTTAATAAAAACATTACATGACAATATAAAATCAGGAAAAAATTATAAAACTTAGAACAGTTAAAAAAAAATCATGGTTATTTTTTCCAAAAAATTTACTACTAAAAATTAGTTAGTATCAGTATTGATCTGAAGCTAAAGCAATCCTCTTATTGCAGTCTGTATCATCTGTAGGACTTTGCCATGAGACACACCCATCCTAGTATGGTCCTAGGTAGGGCTGTCAGTTGCAAAGGAAGAGTGGTGTACCTCTTCTAGAATGGCTATATGAACTGTTCACTAACTCCCCTCTTTTGCTAATAATGAACTAAATTTTAAAAGTATATTAAACCAATGAAATTTTTTTAATGTTTTGCTTGATTGAATATTTTTTCAATCATATTTCAATTTTACAGCTTCTTGGTGGCTTAAATGTTTTTTTTTTAATGGAACAATTATATATGTTGTGTTTCAAAGTTGTAAAGTAGAGTGGCAAATCTGTTGCTGCCCATGTCATCTGATTGCAATTTTTTTATAAGTTATATTTTTACCATCATTTAAATAATGCATATTTTTTTGAATTATAAATTAACATTTAACATGTGCATATTTCTCTTTATTATTTTATAAAATTATATAACATGTTAATATAAATGCTCCAATGTAAATATATTTCAAAACTGACTATGCTTAGTAAAATTCTTTTCCTTTCAACTATATATAACATAGCCTTTCAAAGAATATAGTCTGAATATGTTGTTGTCTAAGCACTTCAAGAAGTTTGTGATGCACTTAACTTTTTGTTAAAAAAATAAATTTTTTGATCCTGAAATTTTCACAAATTATATATAAACTCGCTTTGACTTTTCTAGGCTGGATGGCAAGCATGTAGTATTTGGCCAGGTAGTCAGTGGTATGGAAGTTGTAAAAAGGATGGAAGTAAGTATTATTGCCTTACTACCTTTTGTTTTGTACATTCAAATTTTTATTTATTAATTTTATTTTGGTAATTTCTTTCTTTTCTTTTCTCTCCAGAAATGTGGTTCACAGCTTGGAAAACCATCACAAAAAGTTGTAATAAGTAATTGTGGACAATTGTCTTGATTGTAATGTGTAAATAAAATCTGTTTTATTAATAAATGTTTCTATAGTTTTTCTTAGTGTTGGGTTGAAGTTAATCATTATGTTATAAAATAAAGTGTTTTTATTTTCTAGGTTTAAAATTGGCATTTTTTAATGGTTTTTAAATTTGCTCCTGTATCTGGTTATTTAAGGCCGATTAAGTGATTATGTTTTTATTTCTATAAATTTCATGATTCATGTGTATATGTAGCTGCTATCATGCCACTTCTTATTGTATTAAAGGTTTTAGTAGCCAAAAGTGAATGGTTGTAAACTCGAGGCCTGCATTGTATGTGTTGAGTTGTGGGCTCGAGTGCTGAGGTCTTCACTTTGGTGATGTTTGGAGAGGGGGATACCAACTCATTTGATTAGGGTCAAAAACAATGGTGTCTGTCTCCATTAGCCCTTCAAAGTGCAATGTTAATAAACAATCTTATTCTAATCATCTTAAAGTAAATTAATGATACTATCATAACTTAAATTTTTAGTGAGAAATATTGATTTTAATTTTCATTTGATTCTTCTAAACTGATTGCTGTTAAGTTATTCTGCTAGTTTTGAAATCATAATGTATGCATTTACCATAAATCTGTAGGCTATAAACATGATATGTATATCTTTTTAAAAAAACAAGTAATATAAAAAAAAATTAAGTCAATTCCTTAGATCAACAAAGAAAAATTTTATTTTAGCTACTTTTTATTAAATAGTTACAATTAATTTAAATATGTATATACATAGGACAGAATCACAATGTTAAGTGGTAATTAATTTTTATTAATTATCATTAAAGTATCATATTGTCATCCAAAACAATCATGTCTATAAAATTTCAGTTCAACTGAATGCTTTAAAAGTGAGAAAAAAAAACCTTTTCATGTTTGACACAAGGCACCAAAAATGATGCCAATATGGCTGTATTTGTAATTCTTTAAATTATTAGTTTTAATAAATTTTTATTAATTATAATTAAATTATTGTATTGTCATCCAAAATAATCATGCATATAAAATTTCAGCTCAATGGAGTGCTTTAAAATGTATTTCATTAATGATTGAAAATTCCACGAAGATCAATAAATAAATATATAGAGTGTGAACTAATAGTAGGAATTGAAAAACCACTGAAATTTGATTTTTGTTTGAGAATTTAAATTAGAATTTGCTAAAATTAAAAAAAAATTAATGGATTATGGGACATGCAAGCTCTCTTTATTTTTTGTCAACTTTAATTTTTAAAAATTTCTCTCTCTCTCTCTCTCTCTCTCTCTAGCATAACAAGGAAGGAATAAAATTTAGTTTTTAAATTTCAAGTAAAGAAGTTCAAATAATAGTCAGACAAAATATTATTCTATCATCAGAAAGAAATAATGAATCATAATTTGGCATTTTAATAGTAATAGAATAATAACTAACAGAATATTAGATATCAAAATAATTTCAACAGAAATATGTATTAGAATTCTATTTTATTTTCACCTGTTTGTGAATAGAGTTGTTATAGGTGCAATAAATATATGTGACATGGAAGAGAAAATTCTGGGAACTTTTCAAAAAAGATATCTACAAATTGTTGAGATTAGTTTCTCACAAAAAACTGATTTCTGTGTTTTCCTTCTGGACTGATTGATTAATTGTCTGCAAAAAATTCTTTATCTGTTGATGGAATAAAGATAAATAAATGTCTAGGAGCAGCTTGATCATTTAGAGTGATCATCTCTCATTTTTCTCCTTTCTTTCTATTTTTATTTCTTAATTTTCTGCAACCTTTTTCATGGATACTGGAAATTCAGTTTTTGTAAAAATGTCACCTTTATCCAAAGGGACCAAAGAATTACAAAAATGTGCTTACAGATTCAGAAAAAATATTTTGAATTTTGATTACTATTTCCCATTAGAAAAAAAAATAAAAAAATGTGGCTTAGAATTATATCATCGAGTTTCTCAAATACTATGTGCATTGCATTTAAAGGAAAAAAAGAAAAAAAACGTTTCCAAGAGATGCAGTTATTTTTTAAAAAATTTAATTCTAATGTAGTTTGTTGTTTATTTTGCATTTAATTATCAAATATCAGTGGGTGTAAAAGTTAATAAATTTTTTTTGTTTTTAATATCAGAGAAAAAAAAATTTGGAAATTTATTTTTACCAGAATAGAATTTTCTGTTTTATATATATATATAATAATTTCTTAATCTTGAAAAATAGTTTTGTTCAACATAGCATTTTCCCCCTTCTCTTTTGAAGTAATCCACTTTTTTAAAAAAATTTAATTACAGTAAAAAATTCGAAACTGTGGGAGGGTAAAATAGTTATTCAAATGAAATTCCTTTTCATTGATTTTATGCAAACTTTGTCTGTATTTAGAAGAAAACCCCTTTGCTAATCATTCTACAAATACCAGTTAAGTGTTTATGTTCCCACACAATAGCATCTTATCAGTGATGGGTGAATCCGAGGTCCTTTGTAACAGTTCTAAGCTTTAAATCATGCGTCTAACCTTTTGCTTTTATGAGTTCTGCAGTTGCTGCCACTTTTGAACTTCCGCCTCATTCTATTCAAATTTGCTGCAGAAAGGAGGTAGGTGTTATTCGACAAAATAATAGAATTCCACTTAGGATCCGATGCTATTCAAAATATAAATGCATTAAACTGAACATTTAATTAACTAAATGAATAAGTAAAACGGGAGGCTTTTATAAAACTGGAAGCTATTTAATAGTGTATTTCCCTTTTATACTTAAGTTTTTTTTTTGTAGAAAAATTGTTTACAGTGCGTAACAGAACTGAGAGCTTCTTTAGTTGTCTTCCAGACCAGGGTGGTTGGCAATGTGGAGAACAGTTTATGTTGCGAAACGTAATCTTCATGAATTATATTGTACGGAAAGTTAATCTTTTATGAAATTGAAATTTGATCGGATATGCATAACTGATTTCTTAAGCGACAATTTTATGTGTTACGAATGGTTTAATTTGGTATGCATTGTATTTTGGGTATCTGAAAGATTTTGTTTCATAAGATAAACCACTTTTGTAAAAAAAAATTTTTTTCTTAAAGAGTCGATTTATTTTTAACATTATTTGTTTTACTTGTTATTTCTGTTGGTAGTAACCACCTGCAGTTATCGATAAGTACTTTTCTCTTTCCTTATTTCATCTATCCACAAACATACCAAAAAGTCCACTTTCTGTTTTACAAGATTTAGATTTTTGAAAAGCGAATGCCTCTGAAATGGGATGACAGAGCAGTCCTATTTTTTAAAACACACACAGAGCAATTAGGTGATGGCAGTCCGGAAGGAAAGCTATGTAAAATATATAGATTTCATTATTTTTAAACTATTCGAAAAAATATAATAGTCTCTGCAACCAGTTGTCTGATCGTCTCCGTGCAGAGAAGCCGATCCGCGCTCAATCAGTCAGGGCTCGACATTGGCGAGGTGTCAAATCAGACTACGATGATTTGACCGAGGTTCAGAAGGAAGAGATTCGTGTCGCCAATAGTCCTCGCTAATAAACCAAACTTGGGAGAAAAAAAATTACTGATTTCTTTTTAAATTCTGATTCACAAAATTAATCTTTGATTCCATTCGAGAAAAAAATAATTTTTGTTGAAGAAGCATTTCCATACTTTATGTGCGTTTTTTATGGTATAACGGCGTTTTATTTAGCATATAGGGTTCGGGATTTAAATATTTTGTTCTGAAATTTAAATATTTTCAAACATTCAGTGCAGCAAATGCATTTTTTAAAAAGAGAAATACTTTTCAACGGTATTTCTAAAACCTAAATTGCTTAGAGATGCATTTAATATTTTTACCTATAAACTAAAAATCTAAAATATTTCCTCTTAATATATATATTATAAAATACTTCTAATACTTTTTAAAAAAATAGTCTGCTATGTACACTATGCTCATAAAGTGGTGATATTTGAAAAGGGCACTGGAGTAAGAATTTCTAATTGAGTGAAAACAAATCTTCTCTCTCGTGGTTTTCATTTTACACCGCTCTCCGAAGCAACACGGGAGCTATTTGCGACAGAATCGTGACTTTAAACCACAGTCAAAAAACGCGGCCAACATCTCAGCTGCCATACCTCTCTCCAGACTTCCACATCACGTCAACGGTAGGATTTTCCGTCTCGATGGATTTAATGAGCATCAGCCCTCTCTACACGGTGGGTCTTCAAGGGCACTGGGACTCAAACCCACGACTCTACAATGCCGACCTCGTGCTCGCAACCATGACAACTTGGCTACCGCAGTGACAAACATGGATCCAAGAGCTTGGAAAGTGTTGAAGAGTTTTTATGAGGATAGAATAATATAAGGGAGATTTTTCTCTTCTGATAATCGCCAAACTACAACGCTTCCAAAGTGCCAGTATTAGCATTAGATTCCAACAGAAAAAGCCAAACTTGTCTCGACTATTGTAAGCATCCACAGATATCACTTCCAACTCTATCTTGTACAGACGGTTGGGAAATTGTGGCCGAGAAACTAGGAAGCTTGTTCCGATTACAGCATTGGGTCCATGTGTCGGAAGCTCTTCCCTGCAATAAGGAGAGGACCAGTATTTGAATCAAGAAAGTGCCACTGCTGTGAGGGTTTTGGATGTCTGATACGGGAATGCTATTATACCGGGTTGATTAAGTGAGATACGTAATTGATTAAGCGGGCTATTATTTCACATTAGTACATTTCTCTGTTTATGAATGGCTTACGGGATCGTCCTTGACTCAAAATTTAGAAGACGTACCCCCCGAGGACCAACAGAATAGTTTTGTACTCATCATCCCTAAATGGTGTACTGATTATTTTGCAGGGCATGGTAACAATGACTTATTAATCTTGATACGTATGTTAAGTTTCCTGCATGGAACTTGTAGTGGTAACCTTGTGGTCATGTTCTGAAACTCATGGCCGCCGGCGTTGTCAAACCGCTATTTCGAGTCCTAAGTCGTTGAAAACCTACCGCGTAGAAAGGATGACGCGCGTTCAATCTATAAAGGCTTCGAGTCCTTCATTGTGAGTTTGGAGAATTGGTGTCACCCAATGAGTCACATGACCTTCAGAGTGCGATGTACATGAAAATGAACTTGCAGAAGACAATCATCTGAAGGAGTGAAGGTTGCGATATCTCTGTGATAAAAAGAATTTTTTTCGTTACAACCGACGCTTTTTTAATTTTGATACATTAACCACAGAAATCACTTGAATTTTATTCGACGCACTGTATAGGTCATTGAAAAATCTACTAACGAGGCACTTGTTATTTTACAAAGTCCATTCCAAATTCCCATTTTAGATCCTCCCCAACTGCTCTGGAAATTTTATCAGTCCGTTTCTTAAGATTTTAAAATCAGTTAAAATATATATTGTAATTACAAAAAATCTTTCTACTGAAACTATAATGGGATGACAAGAATAGAGGAAGAGCCCAGCACGATTTTAAAATAGTAGAATAATAAAGTAAATCAAGTATAAATTCGTAAGATTTAAAAAGATGTACCCACAGTGAAGATGCTTTTTAATTGATTGTCTTCGGAGAGAGGGGTAGGATGTTGAAGGGAATGGATTCGAGGAAATTGATAATTTCATTCATTTTTGTTTCTGTGAGTATTGCCTTGCAAAAACAGTATTCACTGCTCGAAAAAGTTGATGTATAGGCCATTTTTATTGCAATAATAGATTCAAACCCCTTGCAGTAGCTACGGTTATCGAGCCATGAGCTCTGAGACCGACCGTGGAGTTTTAAGTTTGGAGGTCAGGTGTTGTTTTCACTTGCCTGTGGTTCAAAATTACGTCAATGGGCCTCTTGTTTCGAAATCGGCTTTAATAAATAAGCAGTCAGTCATATAACGAATTAATAGGAAAATTACATTTTAATACTTCGTTAAAGCTGTTTTCGGTTAATGTTAAAGAATAGGACCCAAATTCAGAATATATTTTTTTCAGATATAATAGTACTCAAACATTAATATTATATTCGGGCTTCACCCACCGAAGATAATCACTTATTTTATATTACTCCTTTTTATCCGAGTTGACACATTTTTTCTTTTATAAAATGTGTTTCTCAAATTTTCTCCTCTACCGCAATGAGCTCTCCTTTTACATGCTAAACGGATCATTTATGAAATATTTTGAAATTTTAAAAACACTCTATTATAAGCAAATGCAGGTCACAAATTTTTATAAAAATTGAGGCATTTTTTCTGTTTGAAAATGCGCTCCTCGCTAAGCTCACGCTCTTGTGCATACGGCCTTAAAGCTGATTGCTGAAATGCGGATGTTTTTCAGAATATTTCTGGTTTCGAATACAGCTTGGAACATGAGAATTTTAGATCATTCTGTGTCCAATCGTGTGAAATAGTTGGATTTTATAGTTCTGTTTTAGTAATTAATCCATCAACACCATAATTTAATTCTTTTGAGCATTAAGACTGACATCAACTAGGGGTTAAAACTGTGAAAGTTAAGATCGCTCCTCATTTTAAACGACTGTATTCAATCAATAGAATCAATTTAAGTGCGCATCACACTTGAGTCTTGTGTAAGGGAAATTCCGTTCTTCTATTTTAAGAAAATAGACCATTCTATCTTTTTTTTTCTCAGAAGGCTTGACCCTATGGAAGGACCGGATCGGGGCTGGGCATGGGCCGTAGTCTTCGCGGCGTGCGTCATCAATCTGATCGTGAATGGCCAGGGTCGGATGTCCGGCATCTTATACGTGGCTTTCATTGATCTCTTCGGAATAGACAGGAAGGGGGCGTCCACGCCGATGAGCGTCAGAACCTCCACAAGGAACCTGTTGGGTGAGTAGAACTTTCTTGACGAGTTTTTCGAAGCATTTGTCATAGACAAACACACTTACAATTTTCGTTAAAAATTATGTTGCAAAACAAAAGTATCAACTGTAATACATAAACCTCAACTTAAGTACAATTTGCTCTCAAACTCGTAGCCGGCAAGTTCGTGTTTAAGTTCCACTGAAGATCCGCTTTGCAGAAGGTATGAGTAGTGTGGTGTGGAAGTTTGGAGAGCTGTCATTTCAGGTGTCTTCGTTATTCGATAATGGATCAAAATCACAAGGTTTGACTCCAAAAGCTCTCATTTGCTTTTAGAGTGCGAAGTAAAATAAAGCCAATACACACTAATATTTATGATTCAGTTAATAATCTGCTGAAATAAGCACACAGGCTATAAATATGTAGATGCTTTGAAAAGAAAAATCAATGGTCACACACACACACACAGCCTATTATGAATCCGAATTGTAATATCGAGTTACATTTGGGTACGAAAATCTTTATATCGATCTTTTTTTGTTCAAATATCTGGATGGATTCTATTTTTGTGTAACCCTTTACGACAAAAATTACTTGGTGCTAAAGGAGTGATAAGCTCACCAAAATGGCAACCTAATGACACTATTGGATAAAATGCAAGGGCGTTACTATCACCGTATCAGCACATGATGTAACTCAAAAACGTGACTAGATTGAGACTTTGAACTGAAAGGTCGCACTCCGCACTCAGTCACTAAAGACTTACAAAGAGCCCTTTTTAGGGCTGAAAGGATTTGTAGTCAGCTTTCTTGACTCTCTACGTTCGATTCTCCCCCCAAACCGATCCGGAACGAAAATGGCAATTGTTTTAGACGAAATGGATCTGTCCCCGCTGCACTCTCGATCCACCACACCCAACAGTGACGTCATGACCGAAGAAACACCCTGCCAACGGCTTGTATGGACAACTGCTAACATCAAACGTTTCACCACCACACGAGACGGATACAAGCAGATACTGACGTCACTTGAAAATGACGCTAATCATGATCCTACCAATGCACTCTACGTCAAAATCCAGAAAGAATACGAGGAGATTTCTGCTCTACTTGACTATGGGGTGAGTGATTTTGGCTCTCTACCAAGTTGTACCACCATAGGCTGCCCACTTCACACTTCCCACGCTAACTCACCAAGTAAATTTCCACTTAGAGCTCTCCTACACACAAAAAAAAACGTAATAATGAAGGGTTTATCTCTCCAAGACAAACAGCAAAACGTGTCTTACTTGAAAACCCAAGCTTCCAAATTAACTTGGAAAAATCAATTCTCCTTAGCTATTACAGTAAATTCAAGTGAATTCCCAGCACTTCCCTCTTTACAACAAACAACAGCTCAACAAAATGCACAAGCTGGAGTGACAACCTCGTCCTCCACTGCCGCAAACATGAACACCACTCAAACTGGAGTGACACCCTCGTCACAAAAACCCGGACTCACCAACACATCTACACAAGGATTTCAACCTAGATTTACTACCCTTGTCCACTCAAAATAACACACCCAAGGTGCCACTGCCATCCCGGGTCATGCGTTTCATCACTAAACACTACCGCGAAAAATTAAAAACTTTAACAATGATTTACCCTAATCTTCGCACCAAAACTACTGGTGAATTTCTAAAATTATACACGAATAACCATGAGGAATACCACTCACTTAAGGAAACCATCAAGCAGCTACATTACCAATTTTACGTGATTAAACCAAAAAATGACAGACCAATTAAAGTAGTAATCAAAGGTCTGCCCGAATCTACACATGTTGACGAAATAAAATCGGATCTTGAAGAACAAGGTTTTGAACCTGAACGCGTCGTCCAATTAATTGGCAGAAAAACCAAAACCCCCTCCCAGTTTACATATCACTACCTAGGAACATTACAAATCTCAAAATTTTCGACCTGAAAACTCTCGGATACCTCAGTATCAGAGTGGAACCATATGAAGGTAGAGGTATTACTCAATGTTTTACCTGTAACAACTTCAACCATACCTCCGAAAACTGTTACATAACACCACGTTGCTTAAAATGCGGTGAAGCACATATTACCAGAGACTGTCCCATCAAACAGTAATTTTTCCAGTTCTAAAACCAGGTAAAAATGCTAAATTTGCTGATTCATACCGTCCCATTTCTTTATTATCAACTTTAAGCAAAATTACGGAATACATTATCCTTTCCAGACTCAAAAATTTCACGTCAACTAATAATATTATAAACTCTAACCAATACGGATTTACTAAAAACCTGTCCACAATTCACCCTCTCCTTAAACTCCCCGAAACTATCGCAGCAGGATTCGAAAAACACAAAACTCCAGGGGCCGTTTTTCTGGATATCCAGAAAGCCTTTGATAGGGTCTGGATAAACGGCCTCACGTTTCAAGCTTATCTCTTATAACTTCCCACCTTCAATCACTCAACTTATTCACTCATATATTACTAACAGAACTTTAACAGTACGGGTTAACCACATATATTCAGATTCCAAACACACATATGCTGGAGTGGTCCAAGATAGTTTACTTGAACCAATTCTTTTTAATTTATACTTAAGCGGCATTCCAATTGTAATAATCAAATTAATCGTAATCGTTTTGTTGTATTGCTAGTTAAACATCTGGCAACACCTTTAGTGTTTACCTCTCTACTGTAATGCTTGCTGTGTGCTTCGTGCTTAGAATTTTATTTACTTAATAAATCTTTAATTCCTACTGAATAGTATTTCTGCAACAGGTTATGGGCTCAGGAATCGCTAAAATTTGTTAAGTGTCTTCGTGAAAAGTTTTTTTTAAAAAAAATTCTAAGTAAAATACCGCGCGTTTTTTGTTAGGCCTAAGCACGTGTACAGACTGAGATGGAATTTAAAGCTCATATTGAAAAGCTTGTAGGAGCTGCCAACTGGAGCAAATGGAAGCGGCAAATCGAACTTTTGTTGCGACATCCCGATGTGCATGATGTTGTGTGTGGAGATCGGAAATGCCCAAGCTTACCGGCCGATGCTTCATCTGAAGCGGTTGCCGCACATGTGAAAGCGCAGAAAGCTTTTATTAAGGACGACTCCCTTGCCCAACTGATTCTTGTGGGCAATATGGACGATAGTAACGCCGAATTGACATCGATATGCGACACAGCTAACTGTGTGTGGGAAAAGTTGCTGTCGGTATATGAACAGAGCTCCGGGCAATGGCTGGATCGCTTAATTGAGAAGTTTTTCCACAATGATAAAGAATTGGAGGACGATATTGTAAGCCATATTGCAAAGCTGCAGCGAAACTTCAGTTAGTTAAATGATGAGCTAAAACGTGTTGCTAAGACAACATTGCCGGATCTTCTGCTGATGAGCAGAATCATGTCCACACTGCCCTCAGAATACTTCGAGTTTAAGAGTGTGTGGGAGTCGGTATCAATAGAGAGATCCGTCAATAAATTGACTGAAAAACTTCGACTTATTGAAATGAAGCTACCGTCCAAGTCAGGAAATTCCACAGCCCTGGTTGCTATTAGGAAGAAAATTTTCAAGAAACCTGAGAGGAAATGTTACGTGTGTCGTAAACCGGGTCATCTTGCCAAGGACTGCTGGAAGAAAGAAAGCAAACTAAAAGTTGATGGTGATGCTTTTGTGTGTACTGTGGAAGGTGTTCCAGAAAGTGAAGTGTGGATTGCCGACAGTGGAGCATCAGCTCACATGACAAAGCACAAAAATTATTTTGTGGACTTCACTCAATTCAACTCACTTAAGCCAGTATATGTGGGAAATAGTGATGCAATTATGGCTTATGGACATGGAACTGTACATATTGAAATAAGGATCAATAACAAATGGGAGAAGCATCATCTGACAGAGGTGTGGTATGTTCCTGACATCAGTAGAAATCTATTTTCCATCAGCCAAACCTTAAAAAAGGGTTTCAAGTTCCAAGCATCAAAAGATGAGTGCTCCCTCTTGAGAGATCACAGAGTACGCATGAAAGGTGTAAGAACTGTGCAGGGCTTATATGCATTAGAAATGCGTGTTCTTCATCCAGAAATATCTGCTGAAGTATGTGTTGCCTCAGCAGACCAATCCTTAAAATTGTGGCATGAAAGACTGTGTCATCAAAACAAGGCTCATGTTAGGGATGTACTGAGAAAATATCAAATAAAAAGTGATGTGAAAGACAGCAAAATATGTGATGGATGTTGTTATGGCAAACAATGTCGTCGTCCCTTTGGAACAAGGAAACAAAGGGCTACAACACCAGGAGATTTGATAAATATAGATGTATGTGGTCCAAAATGCAGCAACAGTCTCTAGGTGGTGCTAAATTCTATGTTTGTTTCAAAGATGATTGCACCAAATTCCCCGTCAGGTATTTTTTATGCAGTCCAAGAGTGAAGTTTCTAAGTGCCTTGAAACGTTTCTTAATGAAGCGAAAAATGCTGGGCATATGGTCAAGGAGGTGCTAAGTGATGGTGGAGGAGAGGTTATATAAATTCAACAGTGAAGAGTATTCTTGAAAAATTCGGAATCTCTTCTCGTATGTCAATGCTTTATACGCCTCAACAAAATGGAGCTGCAGAACGTGAAAATAGAACTATTGTAGAATGTGCAAGATCTATAATTTATGCTGCAAATCTTCCTTTGAAACTGTGGGCAGAAGCAGTAAACACGTCTGTTTATGTGTTGAGCAGAACAGGGCCAACATCAGTTTAAAGACAAAAGTCCTTATGAACTGTAGTTTTCCAAAGAAGTGATCAGTATAGATCACCTGCGTGTATTTGGAACGGAGTGCTTTGTCCATGTACCTCAACAAAAAAGAAGGAAATGGGACAAAAAAAGAGTGTCAAAGGAGTTTTTGTTGGCTACAGTGGTGAAAAAGATAGTTATAGGATATGGATAAAAGATCAGAACAAGGTTATCCTGAGTCGAGATGTGATATTTCAAAATGAAAAATCCAGCTGTGTTCCTGATGTATCTTCTGATATTCAAAACTCAGATATGGAAATAGTGAAGAAGCCTCTTCAAACACCAGACCCAGGTGTGGGAAAAGAAATAGAGGATATACCATTTAGTGCTGAAGATAGAGAAAGAGAAGAAATCTTAGCCGAGCAGAGTTGCAGAAATTTGCGTGACAGGTCCATATTAAAGATGCCAGCCAAATTTGACAACTTTGTTCTATTGGCGGAACACATAGAACCTGATACCTACAAAGAAGCAATAGCTTCTGAAGATAGTGACAAATGGCTTGCTGCTATGAAGGAAGAGTTGGAATCCCTATCCAATAACAACACCTGGGTACTTGCAAATTTACCTTCTGACAGAAAAGCCATAGGTAATTGATGGGTGTTCAAGGTTAAACAAAATGCTGATGGAACTGTACAGCGTTTTAAAGCTCGACTTGTTGCTAAAGGATTCAGCCAAAAATTCGGATTTTGATTTCAGTGAAACCTTTAGTCCTGTAGTTCGGTGGGATACCATCAGAACTGTCCTGAGCATTGCTGCTGCTCGAAAACTGAAACTGGGTCAGTTTGATATAAAAACTGCTTTCTCCGAGGATATCTACATGGCTCAACCTGAAGGATTTAGTGATAGTTCTGGTCAGGTATGCAAACTACTAAGTCTATATATGGTTTAAAACAAGCTCCAAGGTGTTGGAATAAACGCTTTAAAAGTTTTGCTGAGAACAGTGGAT
Organism: Trichonephila clavipes; assembly: GCA_019973935.1. NCBI lineage: Eukaryota > Metazoa > Arthropoda > Arachnida > Araneae > Nephilidae > Trichonephila > Trichonephila clavipes. The sequence goes on along the minus strand of BMAU01000044.1, from coordinate 608,566 downwards.
TGAAGCAATCTAACTGTGACCCATGTTTGTTTTTTAATGATGAAAAATCCATGTATCTTATTGTATATGTTGATGATGGAATCATTGCTGCAGATGAGGAGCAAACAGTGAATCTGTTTCTTAAAAAGCTTGAAAGTGAATTCTTTGTGGTGATAGGTGAAGCTAATTATTTTCTTGGTATGCAAATTGAGCATCTTGAATGTGGTAAAATATTTATACACCAAGAAGCTTATTGTAGGAAGATCCTATCTCGCTTTGATATGATTAATTCAAATCATGTTAGCACACCTATTGAAAAGGAGGCTATTTCTACAGATGATTCAGTATCTCTTTCAGCTGATGTACCCTATCGTGAAGCTGTGGGTAGTCTTATGTTTCTGGCTATTGTCACCAGACCCGACATAGAATATGCAGTGGGAGTGCTTTCCCAGGTTTTGGATAAACCTCAACAGATACACTGGACCATGGTGAAAAGGATCCTGAGGTATCTTAATGGAACCAAAAAGTATGGCATTATGTATCTGAGTGTTTCTAGTGCTACCCTTGAGTCATATAGTGACTCAGATTATGCTGGGGATCCATTAACCAGGAGATCAACATCAGGAATGGTGTTCAAGTACAATGAAGGTGCTATAGCCTGGAGAAGTCAACGACAGAGTTGTATTGCTCTTTCCACAACTGAAGCAGAATTTATTGCAGCAAGCCAAGCTGCAAAAGAAGCAATTTGGTTGAACAATCTTTTAAAAGAATTGTGCTGTGTGACTTCTGTTCCTAGTCTTCAAATAGATAACCAAAGTGCCATCCGTTTAGTGAAAAATCCAGAGTTCCATAATAGGACCAAGCATATTGACATCCGCTACAAATTTATAAGAGAACAATATGAAAATGAGCAACTTAATGTCATAAATTGTAGTAGTGAAGTTCAGGCCGCTGATATACTCATTAAACCTCTTGCTAAAGATAGATTTTTAAAACTAAAGTTAATGCTAGGAATGTATAATTTTGGAAATTAATTAGTGCATGTATACACACACATATATATATATATATATATATATATATATATATATATATATATATTATACTATTAACATTGCTATTGTGTATTTAATAATATGTTATTTTCTTTTCTTGTAGCATGTGTATTCTAAGTGATTGATTTTATTAGTATATTTACATGTATGTATATGTACCTTTTTTTAATATTGTCAGATTATTTTGATTTAGGGAGAGTATTGTAATAATCAAATTAATCGTAATCGTTTTGTTGTATTGCTAGTTAAACATCTGGCAACACCTTTAGTGTTTACCTCTCTACTGTAATGCTTGCAGTGTGCTTCGTGCTTAGAATTTTATTTACTTAATAAATCTTTAATTCCTACTGAATAGTATTTCTGCAACAATTCCATCATACTCACTCACAAATATTAATATGTACGCGGATGATACCGCTATCTCTGCATGCTTCCGAACATCCAAAACAGTTACTCTCGCTCTCAATAAGCACCTAGTATTGCTAGAAAACTTTTTCGATAAATGGAAGATCAAAATTAATGTTGAAAAGTCAGCTGCGGTTGCTTTCACATACAAAAGAACACTACCACCACCACCCACAATGTACAATCAAATGATTCCATGGTCTCAGGAAACCAAATATCTTGGACTCATTTTTGATAATAAACTCACTTGGAAAAAACACATCACTTACGCTCGCGATAAATTCCGGAAAGTAATGTTTAAAATATACCCCCTATTAAACCGGAATTCTCACCTTGATTTAAATTGTAAAGTGCTTCTCTACACAGCCGTTCTGCGTCCAATCCTATCTTACTGATGTTCTGTATGGGGTTATATGTGTGCTGCTAAGACAAACATTAATATCTTGGATGTTGCTCAGAATAATTTAATTAGAATGATCGTCGGTGCCTGTAGGTACATGAGAAACGACGAAATTCGCAATGCTATCAAACTTCCTTCATTTAATCGCGCATCCAAAGTTTAGCTAAAAAGTTCTTTAATTCATTAAATAGTTCTGATAATGTTAATATGCAAAATTTAGAAAACTATACTGCAAGAATTAAGAGGAAACGACCCAGGAGTATTCTTCTGTACTCGTATAATCCTCTCTCCCTAGCATTTAATTAATTCCTTTTCATCTATTTATATCACTCTTTAAATTTATTATCATGTTTGTCTAGCATTATTTTTAAATATTTCCATCTTCCTCACGGCCGAGCACACTAACGCTCGCCGTACTTAAGTTCTAACTGCAGCAACACTGGGAGCAGTCAATGCGAGGGAAGGTGACCGCCTCGTATACGGCCGTGTTTTTTCCACCTCTTAATTTTTCACCCCTACTGGACATCCGTCACTACACCACTCACACCCCCCACATGGGCAGCCATATTTACTGAGCCATTATCCTCACTTTTCATCAGCCAATAGGAAGACTGGCTCTTCCACTCAGATTCCTCACGGTAAACTTTTCGAGATGTCGAAGCTCCGCCTACTGACCTGCCGCCACTTGTCCAACAGCAATGATCTACTACCTAACATGAAAACTACGATTAGCCATGCCATAAAAGAGACCTTTGCCATATATATATATACTGAATTAAGGGTTCTTCGAACCCAGATGCCCGAATAAATTCCCGCAGATTACCGTATCAGCCGTATCAATGATATGGGGCCCCCAAGTTATAGGGACCCCAACATGTATACTTATATTCTCACTAACAGGGCTTTTCACATCTAAAAAAGGGCACCGAAGGAATTTTGATACATGGCCCATTCAGAACTAGCTACGCCAGTGATAAGATGTATTGAATGTTTTCCTTTTTGTGTGGAAAACCCATAATCAGGTTTATCGAAATCTGCATATCGTTCTGCATCCTACTCTAAATTGGAATTGTTGTTAGAAAGGAGAAACCCAGAAAAACGCTTTCAATAAGTTTAACAATGGAATAATAAAGTACAAATATTCCATTTTGTTCCTTTTAAGCTAAACTGGAGCTGTCAAAAAGGAGATAATCGACATGTTTTTAATAAGATCGGTGATTTTTACTGTTTCTTTTTATGCCTTTCATTGTATGCTTTGAGAAATTCGATTTTACTTCACATCGCTCGTGCATTTCTTTACATCAGCGTTACTGTCGTCATTGAACGTGATGTCACATTGTTTCATGACGTAACTTAAAATCGGAAAATCATCTTTCAGCACCAATTTAGCCCAATTTTGAAATTGTTGTCAAAGATGCACTAAATTAGGATTTTTACTAAAATTCATCTTCTTTTCCATCTGATAGCAACGTCAAATGTGATGAACGTGGGATTAAAATTCGCCTGTAGATTGACTTGGGTGTGGGAGTTCATTATTCGCTTTGCGATGGAAATAGAAAATAATGGATATTATTATAGAATCATTCGAATCCAAGCCATACTCCAAAATTTCAACTCTTTATTCTGAAAAAAAAATAGTGTAAAAAGGTTTATCGACATCCGATATTTACGATATTAAAAAAATTAAAAGGAGAACTAATAAGAAGTAAATAATTAATTTATTTTACCAGTATTTTAAATACTTTTAAACACATGCATGAACCTGTAATTGCTCTAACCGATGCCCAATATCTTATCCGACGCACTTTGTGCCTTCGATTCTAAGCCGCACCTGACTTTCAACAGAATTGGAAAAAAATGGTGGCTTAGATTCGAATAAATGCGGCATGTCTTTTAGATAATCTTTCTGTTTTTAATTATTTGAAATTACTTTTACATTTCATAATTTCTGTAACTTTCTAAAAATCAATTTTAAATGCGAGATGATATATGTGTGTGAGTTACCCCGCACATATAATTCAAATAATTCATTCATTAAAATAATCCTCAACTTGTTGTTGTTGTTGTTACTGTACAGTGGTGGCCAAAATTGTGGACACTTTTTTTCAATTATGTTTTTTTAAGTTTGTATCCTTACAGAAAATTTTACGTACCACAAAATGCTAAGTATTTTGTATAATTTTAAAGAGAATTTCATGATGAATTTAATACATGAACGAAAGTTTAAATATTTATAACACACAATAAGTTATGCTGCAATAACTGGCGATATACATATAATATAAGATAATAATACATAAGGTACTGATGATAACAGTGAGTTATCAGCGCTTAGTGAGGTTGCATTTATTCTTTATTACGGCTTCACGTCGATGTTTCATTGAACTGAAAATAGTTTTATGCTCTTCCTTCGATATTACATGATACCAGGAAAAAATTATATCCTTAATTAGTTCTTTTTTATTTTATGGTTACCTCATTCGGACAAAAGTTTTCAAACGGTGGCACAAGGTTTCGATAGGATCGAGGTCAGGACTGTAATCCTGGCCAAGATAACAATGATATTTAGTCAAAAAGCAATGCTATCAATAAAAGAGTAGATTAAACACATGCGTGACGAGAAAGTGGTATTTCCTTTTTTAAAATTACACAACAGGTGGGTAGTTCAATGACTACATCTGGAGACTGAAAGTTTTGTTTAAGATGCCAAGGGACAAATTTAACTTTAATAAAAAGCAGGAAAAGGTCGAAAAAGGTGCATCATATTTGTTGATGACAGAAGAACAAAAACACTATGTATCAGAGGTAAAAGAATTTCATGGACAACCATCAGAAGTGATCTGAGTGATGCTGGTGTTCTTGTCAGTTCAAAAACGTTTAGGAGTAGATTAGCAGATGTAAGACTAAAAGGTAGAATTCCACGAAAAAAGCCCTATCGCAATTTACAACAGCACTAAAAGGGACTACAGTGGGAAATAGAACACAGTATGGACAAATGATTATTAGTCCCAAGTTATATAGAGGAACGAAATTAAAATATCCTTATTTAGTAGTGATAGCCTAAAATATGTAAGATGTAATTTATGATAATAGCTGCATCCTGACTGCATCCAGGCAACTGTGAAGTACCCACGTAGTTTTACCCTTCAGTCATGCATATCTGTAGATGGTATAGGTCGCTTTCATATCATCTAGGGGACACTGAATGCCATAAAATACATTGTCACCATTCTAGAAACCAAGCTTCTGCCTTCCATCAGGGATCTATTTCCAAAACAATGCTTTATTTATTTTTCAGCAAGATTCTGCTCCTGGCCACACATTAAAGTAATTGAAAGACTGGTACTCTTCTAAGATCATTAAATTATTGTCCTGGCCAGGAAACAGTTCCCTGTCCTCGATCCTATCGAAAACTTGTGGCAGCGTTTGAAAACTCTTGTCCGAATGAGGTACCCATGACACAAAAAAAGAACTAATTGAGGATATAATTGTTTCCTGGTAGCATGTAATAACGAAGGAAGAGCTTAAAACTATTTTCAGCTTAATGAAACATTGACTTGAAGCCGTAATAAAGAATAAGTGCAATATCACTAAGTACTGATAACTCGCTGCTATCATCAGTATCTAATTATTGTAGCATAACTTTTTGTGCTTTGTAAATATTTAAATTTTTGTTTTTGTATTAAATTCAGAATTAAATTTTCTTTGAAAAGATATAAAATACTTAGCATTTTGTGCGACGTAAAATTTTTTATAAACATACAAACTTAAAAAACATAACAATTTAAAAAAGTGTCCTCAATTTTGGCCACCACTGTATGTTATGCTTATCTTCAAGAGGGCTTTATTCTGTGAAATTAGTCTGTTGTGCAAGAGAGTTTACGAACGGGTTTAAGCAATATATGCAAGTCGAGCAGGTGCCATTAATTGTTATTGGCTTTCTTTTTTCTGTTAGATGGAGTGGCAACTCACCATGTATGAGCACGTAACCTATAAAAGCGAGACCATGAATAAAAAAATTGAATTTTTTTCCTTCCAGCTAATTCCCGATTTTTTTAAAAAAAAATTAAACTTCGATTTGACATTGAAATCTAAAATTTCATTAAATATAATAGACATGCACGCAATCTATTGATAATGTGCCATTAAATTTATGTTATTAATTTTTAAAATCCTCCTTAACACTTTGTACCAAATTTGAGTGTTTAGTAGTATTGAAAACGCTACATATAAGAGAAAAAAGAATTCAGTTATATTTCCATTCTTATTCGAAAGAACATCTTTATTATGCTTCTTTCGCATCCAATACAAAAAATGAATATGTTCTGTACAATTAGCTCTACTTTCAAATAATGTAACTTCGTGACATAGACAATAATTTCCGTACCCCTCACCTGATTTCTATCTTTCTGGACGGTCAGTAAGGGAATGGATGATTTTGTACCGCACAGCTCCTTTCGTCGTAATAACCTAGTGGCCACGCGAACTCGTGGGTCCTGTCGAATTGTCCGGGTGCCACTCAAGAACCACCGGATAGAGTTAACGTTCACTTTGTTGAGGCTTAAAGTTCTCAAATTGTAGCATAGTATGGAAGTTTGGAGTTATCAGCTCACAAGTCGTTCTTGTCACTCTGTTCAAAAGGACAGTCTCCGTCACGCACGTGTTTCGTCACAGTCCCACGGCTTCAAAATACGAGGTACCTTACCAAAAAACAGTATAACCCTCTTATCATAATTAATAAGAAAAAAGAGAATAATTAATTGAAAACTCCATAAAATTTAAAAGATACTATCAAAATTATTAACAATATCTCAGAGCCGTTCTAAAAGAAAGCTTCTCGGCAGTAGCTGAGAACATACTACCAGTGAAAGAACGAGAAATAATTCAATCGGCAAGTGTGGAACATATTTAATGAGGCACCATCCCGGAGGGAGGTGGTAGAAATCTGTGCTCTTCTCTAATTCGTCCTTAACAGAACGAAATCAGAAAGTAGACACGAAATTTGGAAGATAAAAAAAAAGATGAAATGGAAAATAAAAGCAATTAATGCCTTTGTGCTCGTGGTACATGATGTTTAAATAAAGGGAAAGGACAAATACTGCTAAATCATGTAGTGATGACGAAAGTGTCACTGAACAGCGAATGAAAAGCGAAGGCGTTGACACAGAAAGTGTCCATAATGTGATGCCATCTGCTGGAAAATGAGTAAAATAAAAGATGATCCACAAAAGATGTGGAAAAGGAGAATAATTGACATCGAATTAAACTACCACGCAAGACCGATTCAAAAGAATGCGGGTTTAAGTCGAAGTAATTTAATGGAGATGAAATCTTGCACGTATATATATATATATATATATATATATATATACAAAATGACAAAAGTTTAAATTAGAGTTTTTTTTTTTAGAAAAAAAAATTAAAAAGAGTTACCAACGACTATATTTAGGATCTCCGAAGTCTTTTAAGGACTGGAAAATGCTGATATATGTGGTGAAGAGCAGCTCTAGGTCTTTTTGCAGAGCTTGGGACCGAGTTATCATAGGCAGGGATGACTCGGATTGATTGGTTAGGAATTTGAGGTAATCTGTCAAAAAACTTTTTGGACTGATTTTTAATGAAATCAAGAATTGGATCAATTTTGAGATCTTTGTGCAAGATTTCGTTTCTGACAAACCAGGGAGCATTAGTAATTTTTCGAAGGTGTTTATTTTGAAAAACGTGCAATTTTTTCAAGTGAGTTACTGCAGTAGAAGCCCAGATGGGAGATGCATATAACAAAATTGGTCGGAGAAATAATTTATAGAGCAAAACCTTGTGTCTGATTGGGAGCTTACACTTTCGAGAAATTAAGCAATTGAGCGTTTGGCTCATTCCTGCAGCTTTTTGAAGTGCAGCACGAATGTGGGGGAGAAGTTCAATTTTGCGTCGAGAATGAACCCTAGGTACTTAAATTCAGTGACCCAGGGGACGGGTTGGTCAAAAATGTAGATTTTGGGTAAGTTTCCTAAACACCTTTGTTTCGTAAAGAGGAGGCTTGCGCTTTTTGATGCATTAACTTTGATTTTCCAAGCAACGAGCCAGAGCTGAAGCCTTGTGATGTATTTTTGTAATCTTTCAATAATTTTGAAATTATATAAGTGTGTTGACTAATGATAGCAGTGTCATCTGCATACATAGCTAAATGGACATTGTCAGCCTTCGGAATGTCGTTAATATATCGTTATAATATTAAAAAGTCTTGGTCCAAGCAAACTTCCTTGAGGCATTCCACTTTTTACTGAACGAGGGCTGGAGAGGCAGTTTTCGACTCTAACTCCAAACTCTCTCGAGTTTAGGTATGAGTGAATAATTTTTAGGATTTGGTCCGAAAATCCAAGTCTCATCATCTTGGATATTAAGCCATCATGCCAAATTTCGTCAAAGGCTTTGACTATGTCTACAGATAGCATACCCGTAGCTTGATGGTTTTGGAAGCCTGTGTGAACTAATTCAGTGACTCTGAGTAATTGGGTTACTGTAGAGCACTTAGTTACAAAGCCGTGCTGTTCCGGAATAATAATATTCCTGGCTAAGCAGTGTTGGTTCAGGCGGTTCAATATCACGAATTCGTATGCTTTACTCAAGCTACTAAGTAGTGAGATTGGACGATAATTTTGAGGATTAGAGTCATCAGAATTGGGTTTAAGAATAGGGATCACCACGGCCATCCTCCAACTTTTAGGGAAGTAGCAATTTTCCAAAAGCATGTTGAACAGCAAAGCAATGAAAATGATAAATTTAGTGGGAAGATTTTTAAGAATGCGATTTGTGATGAGATCAATACCAGGAGATTTGTTTGGTTTGAGATTTTTAATGAATCCCTGTATTTCAGAGGGAGATGTTTTTTCCAGATCCATACAGATAGTGGAATCAAGGAATATTTGGACCTTCCTTTGTATATGTGCAGAGAATCTAGGATTCTCCACATCAATGTTTGGTTCAAATTGTTTTTTAAGGCTGTCAGCAATTACCTCGGCCTTTTCAATCGGGGAAACTGCGATACTGCCGAGAGCGCCCTTTAGGGGAGGAATGTGATGAAAAGGCTTTTTGAGAAAGGAGGTACGCCTCCAAAGAGTGCCTGTTTCGGGAGATAACTCCTCAATTGTTTTTTCCCATCTTGCACGGGAGAGGTGTCTGATATCACTGGCGATCTCGTTGCTGATAGTACGGAGTTCATTTTTAAGAGCAGGGTCTCTAGATCTTTGCCAAAATCTCCGTACCCTATTTCTATGGCGAATTTTGGAGCGAATATCTAGAGGTAATTTAATAGGTGCGGTTTTAAATTTGGGTTTTGAAGCAGCCACAAGTGCTTCGGAGATATTTTCTCCAAGCTGACCAATCGCAACGTCGAGATGCTCATTGCTGGGAGACGCCGGAATGGGAAGTGGCTTATTTTTAAGAAGGAATCGGAAGTTCTCCCAATTAGTGGAGAGTTGCGCTGGATTTTTCATGGTATCAGAGTTAGTGTATAGAGTTAAAATGACCGGTAGATGATCCGAACAAAGATTATCTATAACTCTAATGTCATAATTAAAAGGGGTATTTTTGAAAACAACCAGGTCGATAATTGAGCCACGTACTCCCGGCCGAGAACGTGAATTAATATGCGTTGGAGTGTAAGGTGCAACAATCCTTGCATTGGGATAATTTTGAATAATTCTTTTAAGACGAAAGCCAAAATTGTTCGACCTGGTGTTATTCCACGTTTTGTGAGCAGCGTTAAGGTCTCCAGCAATGATTAATTTATTACCTGAATTTAGAATTTTAAGAAAATCCTTTTCGGGGAATTTTCTGTTGATTTCCGCACAAAAACGAGCATAAGCAGAAACTACTCGGAGGAGAGGGAAATTATTTTAATTTCAATAGCAGTAGCATCCATATACTGTATCCCCGGTAAAGGGGCTCTGCTTTGAACGAAATTACTTTTACAGTATATAGCGGTACCTCCTGCTGTACGAATTCTAGGAAAAATTACACGATCATCTTTATAAAGATGATAATTTACAATCAGGGGGTCTTGACCAGGTTCTAGTTTGGTTTCTTGGACCAAAACCCAATTGAGATTGATTGCACGTTTGCACGATTGAAAGTTAGGCTGAATTGTGGGCAACATAATTACGCCCATTTTTTAACGCGACATAGGCCCGAAAAATTTCACAGGCCTTATCGTCAGGATGAGAAAGTTTTCGGAGTGCTGGGAGTGCTGCTCGGAAAGCCCTGGCCAACAGTTCCTCATCGACTCCTTTATCATTAGCTATCTGAATTACATTTGTGAAAATGGTTGAAAAATTGGAATTTGGGGTGTTAACATGACTAATCTCCCTGATCAGTCCAGAAACAACTTTAGAATACGAGACGGAGGGAATGACAGCGCGGTAGTTTGATTGAGGCTGTTGGATCTTGGATTGAGCATGCATGCTACTTTTTAAGTTTAGATTATTACGAGAGCCTAAATTTCTCTCTTGAATTTTATTTTGTGGCAAGTTATTAGGATTATTTCCCTTAGGATGTTGATTTTTATTTTGATTGCCCTTTTGGGGCGCTTTTTTATTATTTTTAGTCTTCGGAAAACGGAGGCATTGGCGCCAATTCGCCGCATGTTCCCCACCGCAGTTGACACAAATTAGTGGGTCTTCAAATGCACGATTACAGTTTTTTGCCTCGTGAGGCCCTGCGCATTTAAGGCATTTAATAGGGAGATAGCAGACTTCCGAAGAATGGAAAAAACCCTGGCATCTCCAGCATTGATTGGGTTTTTTGTTGCGATTGTTGTCATAGCGCTCAAAGGAAATTTGTGTGCCAAACATTTCAGTAAACTGAAAGATAGTGTCAGCTTTGGCATCATTTACAAGTTGTAGGTAGGTAAATTAGCAGTATGGGAGCTTTTGTTTTAAATTTTTGTAATCGGGAGATTTTATGGATCTGAAATCCTTCTCTCTCGATTTCACCACGTATTTCTTCTACTTCAGTGGAAGTAGGAAGACCACGGATTAATAATTTAAGGGGCCGATCAGATTTAAGCATAAATGGTTTATACTCAACTCCTTCATGTCGAAGGGATTGAGCGAGTTTAAGATATTCGTCATCACTTTGGACAGTAATGCGAAGAAATTTACCAGTTAGTTTATTTATTAGAGTTGGAGCTAATTGCCTAGCTATGGAAATTAACGTGCACCAATTGTCAGGAGGGTTGACAAAAATTGCTGGAATTCGATTTTGGGGGTTGCCAACAACCGTAGGATTGCTTTTACCAGTATCCTCGTCCTCAATCTCAGAATCACTCAAATCAGCAGGGGGGCGGTGGGGCTTGAGCTGTGTTAGAAGTCTGGGAGGTGGTAGGAGACAAGGAAGGGTTTTTCTTACCGATTTTCTTTGCGGTATGTCTTTTGTCTGAGGTTTGAAACCCATCATCATCAATCAGTCTCTTTTTGTCGGTTTTCAGTCTTAAATTTTTTAAAGTTCTCTTGCTGGGAGAGTTCAGTGTGGTGTCAGATGGAACAGTCTCTTTTGGAGTAGAGTCCACAGGAGTTAGATGGGCGCGTTGCTCTTCCACTTTCTTGATGAGGGCGTCCAGGGCCTCTATAGATATGTGAAGCCGGAACAGTGGTAAGCTCATCTTTTCCTTGGCGGCAAGAAGGGCTGTGTGGATGTTTCCCAATTCTGCACTAGTGGTGGTATACTCGTCGCTAGTTTCTGGTACAATGGAAAGTTTCCTTGCCCAGATGGCGTAAGGGACTCTGAGATTTATCAGTTCTCTTACTGATTGTTGATTATCGTAGATGAATTCGAATTCGTCAGTAATCACGAATCTGGAAGGTGAGGATGATATGTGAACATAATTGATAATTCCATTTCATCCATGTCATTAGCGGTAGCCATAATTCGGTCCAGGTCAAAAGGATTGGAAGCAGAGCCAAAAATAACCTACGTGCACAAGCTGTGCAGTTGCAGGCAAGTAAAAGAAATGAGAACAAAAACTAACCCTGTTCTCGATGGAGTCTGGAGCTAGAATCCTGGCGAAGAGGTAAGCGAAAGCTGCGGCAAGAAGAAAAGCAGAATTTCCGATACCGGAAAGCTTGAGAAAAACGGCCTCACTTCGTGAAGACGTAAACTCGAATCCTTCGTCGCAGTGTGAAGTTACTAATCAATCCACCTTACAGGTCCTGTGGCCGGAATCTTTGGCCAGAAATATGGTCTTCAAGGCGTAATGATGGCTGGAGGTGTAACAGCATCAGTCTCAACAGCTCTGTGCTTCTTCGCTCCAGACATCACGTGGATCACTATTTTGTGGGGCGTAATCAGCGGTAAGTTTTGTCTCAAGCTACAAGTAAAGCTAAAACAAACATTTTAAGAAATGTGTAAAATTAAACAGAAATGTGTTGCTTATTTATGATAAGGTTTTTAATGTTAACTTTCACTCTCTCTCCAATTCAAAAGGTACAATTGATATTACTTACTTAATTTCAAATTTCGTTGAAATTTGTTGTAGGTTAGCACAATATATAGAAATTTAACTACTGACTTTGAGAAGAACTCGAGATTTAGGACAGGAAAAAATATTTTGCATATTATTATTTGACAAAAGCACTTGTTTAAGTCTTCTTAATCATTAAATGTTGCGATTCTGAAATATGTTTAAAAATATTTTTTTGATTCATTACCAAAATAAAGAACTTAGTCAGCCTTTATTTACAAGGTGTTCCAAAATTCAAGTGACAAAGTCAGAAGGGTAATAGAGTAAAAAACTTAGGTAAAATGTAGAGTCGCAAAAATACGTTGAAGGGTGAAAATTAAAAAGAAAAAGCACGTAGGCTCTGAATTTTTGGAGAAAAAGAAAAGTGGATGTCAATTGATCACTGGATTAACATACTGAGGATTGTTGGAGTGTGTGTTTCTGACTCCATGGTTTTGGCTTTTCTTTTTTAAATGAGATACGCAAATGTGCATAACTAACCAGGTTCAGTTAATGGGTAATAAATAACTGTGTTAACACGGTCGACGTAACTTAATGCTATTGAGTAAGTAAACACGTGTTCAAATGAAAATGATTCGAGGTGTGTATCCATGAGATGTTTAAGGACAGAAATGAGACCGATACATAAATAGAAACAACAATATTTAACCAGTGAACAAAGATTGTTAAAAAAAATCCCCTATGTGGCTTTTAGGCAGGCGTGCTTAGGAATGTTATGAATTCCGTCCGCGAAGAAAGATGTCGGTTGGAAGATGGAAACCAGTTGAGAACTACAGTCTTTGCGTCAGAGTCGGAGCAAAATAGTTGAACCATTAGGATTTTCTTAGTAGTCCAAAGATGAGATAGTCGCAGTGCGACAAATCTGGACTGTAAGTTTGATGTTCCAAGACTTCCCACTTTTTACGGGCCTCTACACACACCTTGATGATGCGCGGTCTTGCATTATCGTGCAGAATGATGACGTCAGCATACCTGGACGCTTATTTTCGATAGCTTTATTCAGAATACCAAGTGTTTGGTGGTGACGTCCGGTTCCTTAAACTCCAGTAATAGGGGTCCCTGAATGTCGAAAAATGCCGTCAACATTACGTTTGCTGCTGACTGCTGAGCTTTGAGGTTTTTGGGTTTAGGGGAGTTGGGATATTTCCATGGCATGCTGACGGACTTTCTTTCTGGTTGGAAGTGGTCATAACAGGTTTCATCCCCTCTTACTATGTTCTGTAGAAAGTCGTCACCGTCATCTCTGTTGCGCAAAAAAAGCTGTAAACTCAGACCCGTTTTCGGCTTTCACCCTTAACCAGTGCTAAAAACTGTATTAAAGCTTGCTTATCCGTTTTGGATGCAGTTACATCCACACCAACCATTTTTAAATAAATGCCACGTCCTTACGGATGCAGTTATCACAAATATGCATGCTCACGCGTGCGCATGGTACATAAACCTTTACTATCGCGTTTGTTCACGAAAATAAATTGAAAATTATTCGTATGCGACGCTTCAAATCACTTTAATTTGAACACACCTTATATTTTTCTTCCTCAGTGAGAATCGTAATGGCTGACGAATGAACTAAGAATATGTTGATATGCATTTGATAAAAGGTTGAAAAGTTAGCACAGCAGATGTCCGAGGAGATTTTGTCCGCACCCTTCGCCATAATCAACCGACCCTAACGGGAGACCTTCCACTCACCATGACCTAAGGCAGGAAGACAGTGCAATGAAAGTAACCGTGTTGTAGAGGTTTGCCAATTCCCCATCGACAAGTGCACGAGTAGTTACAGCTGTACGCAATAATCCGAAATAGAGGATCTGGTTTGTTTTGAATACTGCATACATGTATGCGTTTTACATCCAAAATGTACAACTTCTGACCGAAGACTATTACATCTGACGGGAACATTTCGTGCTCTGATTACTTGACGTCACCACACATTCTAATCCTAAATTTCTTTCCTCTGTTATATTTACTGACGAGACGAGAAGGCATTGTCCACGTACATAATGCACACATGTGTGCGATGGATAAACTCCCTGCCTGTTTTTCGAAGAAATTTCAGCATAGGCCTAGAGTCAACGTGTAGACTACGAATCCTCTGTGATTATCTCTTGGGCCTTTCTTGCTGCCCGAAAGCTTAAATGAAGCAATATACCTTGTTTTTCTGCAACAGGTCCTTCCTGAATTGCTGCAAAGTGAGCCGGCTGCAGTGCAGAGATATGAGGTTCATGTATGATGATACCCTTGCATATTTTATCCCCCACCAGGTGTATAAACACCTCGATGTAAGATTCGTAAAGAGGTAGACTGGATGTTATTGCATAGCCTTCGCGTTCGTTTAATCTGAATACGTGTGACTATTTCCTTTGGGGCCATCTTAAATCCTTTTTCTATGCAACGCCTATAGACATACTGGTGGATATCATAGTGGAATTGTCGTCACTGTGGCAGACATCCAAAGCATACTTGGTGTCTTTGAGTGCATCAGTCTAAATTTTACGACGTTGTAAAGTGTGCAATGTCATCAGTGGGCACCATTTCCTCCAACTTTTGTAATAATTAATCAAATCTTTTTGTACTTCGTGTTGTATTTTCGACTTCCCGGCGTGATGTACAAACCTGCATGTGTTCTTTGCGATTTTCACCCTCTCAACGAGGTTAACAATCTCATGGTCTATTGTAAGCCATCTATTAGCCCTATGTATTCATCAGTCAATTTTGTTATTTCTCTAGTTACATACATATATATATATATATATATATATATATATATATATATATATATATATATATATATATATAGTATATAAATAAAATAGTATATTAAAATAAAAGTGAAGAATAACTAGAACCCACAGTGCTAAAAAGTAAGTATATATATATATATATATATATATATATATATATATATATATATATATATATATATATATATATATATATATATATATATATACATACATACAAATTTTACGTTGCACAAAATGCAAAGTATTTTATATCATTTTAAAGAGAATTTAATACTGGATTAAAAACAAAAAAGAAAATTCAAATATTTGCACGCAAAAAAAGTTATGTGGCAATAACTGTCGATATACATTAGATACTGATGATAGCAGTGATTTATCAGAGATTAGTGAGGTTGCTTTTACTCTTTATTACGGCTTCACATCGATGTTTCATTAAGCTGAAAATAGTTTTAAGATTTTCCTTCGTTATTACTTGATGCCAGAAAACAATTATATCCTTAATTAATTCCTTTTTATTTCGTAGGTACCTCATTCGGACAAGAGTTTTCAAACGGTGCTGCAAGTTTTCGATAGGATTGAGGTCAGGACTGTTTCCTGGCCAGGATAACAATGATATTTAGTCAAAAAGCAATGACATCAATAAAAGAGTTGATTAAACACATGTGTGACGAGAAAGTGGTATTTCCTTTTATAAAATTAAATAACAGGTGAACTGGCTAATCGAAAACAAAAAACTTCACTTCTATCAAACAGCTTTCCGAACCCAACATAGTACTACCGACCAACTCTTTTACCTGAACCTGTCGATAATTGATGGTTTTTAAGAAAAGCCTCATAAGAAAACTTTAGCAGTATTTTTGGACATCTTAGCAGCATTTGATAGAGTTTGGCGTCAAAAACTGCTCCATACTATCCAAGGCACCGGAATTAATCACAAAGCGTTATTGTGGATAAAGGATTTTCTCAGAGGAAGAAAATTTTCTGTTAGATTTAACGGGGCACTTTCAAAATCTCGCAGAATGTGGGATGGAGTTCCACAGGGCTCTGTCTTAAGCCCCTTGCTCTTTCTCATCTTTATGAACACCATCCACAATCATATCCACCCAGACACAAATATCGCTCGCTACGCTGACGATATTGCTGTATGGCACTCACACAATGACATTACGGAATCGGAAAAGGCCCTAAACACAACACTGAAAGGTATTGCTGCATGGTCAGAGAATCTTAAATTAACCATCAACGTAGACAAAACAAACTACTGCATCTTCTCTACCGATAGATGACACAGAAGCAGTTTTAATGCTAATATCAAAATACAGAACTCTCAAATCAAAAAAGTTGACCTACCTACCTATCTTGGAGTAATCTTAGATCCCGAACTCCACTTTTCAAAGCACATCGAACAAACTGCCAACATAGCTCTAGGAAAACTGAATATTCTTCGAAAGCTAAGAGGAACTTCTTGGGGCTCAAGACCTCAAACCCTGAAAAGCACTTTCTGCACTGTTATCAGACCGGTTTTAGAATATGCGACCCCAATTTGGACTCCGGCCTCTATTTCTGTTAAGCGGAAACTTTATTCTGTACAGCACAGAGCTGCCAAAATTATTATTGGAGCAGTGTCATCAACCAATAATGAAAAGGCCGAACAAGAATGCGGCCTGCCTCCGCTAGAAAGCAGTCGCAACCGTGCCACTAGCAAGTTCACTAATAAACTACGCTCATGTGATTTGGACCATATCTCTAGAAGAGGTTTTGATAAATGGAAGCATTCTACAAGGCTCAAAAGATCTTCGACTCTCCAACTTGATAGCGAAATCAGAAAATAACTCAATTTGGAACATTCCTCCTTGGAGTTCCTTCAGGAGTCCCTCATTCCAAAAAACCTACCAAAGAACACCTGTTTCGAATTGGAATTGTTGCGGCCATGTTCCAAAAAAGAAGACCCTGCAACTCTCAGACAAAAAGGACTTGAAACGATAGAAATACTCTCTCAAGATAACTTTGCAATCGCCTACACCGATGGTTCCTCAGACAGATCCCTCAGAAATGGAGGTACCGGAATTCTCCTCCTCCTCCCAGATGGTAATAACTACAAACACAAAATTAACACAGGTATAATCGCCTCAAACTTCACAAGTGAACTAAAACAAACAGGAGTAGATTTGCAGATGTAAAACTAAAAGGTAGAATTCCACATAAAAAGCAGTATCTCAATTTACAGCAACCCTAAAAGAGAATACAGTGGGCATTGGAGCATATTAATTGGAAAAATGATTATTGGTCACAAGTTATATAGAGAAACGAAACTAAAATATCGTTGTTCGGTAGGGATAGCCTAAAATATGTAAGACGCAGAACAGCAGAAATGTTTCATCCTGACTGCATCCAGGTAACTGTGAAGTCCCCGCATAGAATTATCATTTAGTCATGCATATCAGCAGATGGTATCGGTCGCCTTCATATCATCTATGGGACACTGAATGTCACAAAATACATTGACACCATTCTAGAACCCAAACTTCAGCCTTCCATCAGGGATTTATTTACCAACAATGCTTCATTTATTTTTCAGTAAGATTCTGCTTCTTGTCATGCAGTAAAGTAATTGAAACACTGGTACCGTTCTAAGATCATTGAGTTGATGCTTTGGCCAGAAAACTTGTGGCACCAATTGAAAACTCTTGTCCGAATGTGGTACCCATGAAATAAAAAGGAACTTATTCAGGAATTGAGTCAAATAAACAATAATTTGAAAAGCGAGTGAACATCACCTTCGAATAAACTGGAAAATTTTTGAATTTGATCGAATCTATGTCGATTTAATAATATTGATTTTGAAACTGGTGTTTACAAATGTAATTTTATTAATAATGTTACAAAATAAAATATGAAAAGGAAATTTTTTCATAGTGAGTAAAATAAAAAAAAACCTGATTATCTCTCTCTTGTTAATATTAGGTTTAAAAAGAAATGAACGGTTTTGGACTATACTGATTCACTAAAAAATTCCATCATGCGAATGTGATATTTCAACTTTTAGTGTACTAACGGATACTGTAGGATAAATTAATTTTGCTTCTTGTTATTTTTACGAGTTCAAATTTTCCTTCAACGTAATAAGCATGTCTTAATGAGGGGTAAACTTTACAGTTAATATGAACATAGTATTCTCTCTTAATATAATGAGGTTTAATGGAACGGACTTAAACAATCGAGATCTCTATAAAAATACAAATTCCATTAGAAACGCATACATCTGGCAATAAAGATAAAATTATTTGCTTTGAATGAATGTGAATTTTTACGTCGCACTGTTCGAGGCGATAATGAACCTCGTCATTTTGAACCATGGTCAAGTGACGAGGACGACACCTGAACTGGCACCCCCTCTCCTAACTATCACATCACACCAATGGGAGAACCTTTGAACTCTCGACAGATTTAACGCGCATCGCTCCGCTACACGGCGGGTGTTTAGTGGTACTAGGCTGGAACTCGTGACATGCCAGCCACGATCTGATACCTTGACCACTAGGCTAAAGCGGCCGCTTATTTGCTTTGAAAAAATGTTCAGAATGTTAATCCCTATAATTGATTGTATGTTCTCAAAAAGAGCTGAAAACTGACAAAAATTTTAATTTGGTTTTCACATTCTTAAAGAAGGATTAGTAATTAATTGTGAATGTATTCTTTGTTTTTCATAAATAATGTTTTAATACAGTATTCACACACATTTAGTTTTTTTCCTCTTCATACATTTTCTTTAATTTTTCGAGAAATAAAAATGCTTATATATATACAAATCTGTGAACACATTTCCATTTGTTCCATTCTTTTGGTAATTAACTTGTGGAAGCTTTCACTGTACTTGAGAATATGTCTGACCTCAATCTAGTTAAATCTTTTGGATCTAGAACAAATGCCAGAATAAGATTTTTTTCAAAACTCTTAACTAGATGTAATGTTTTTTATTTTCAAAACTTTTTCAGTAATATGAAAGTGAAAAATATTCAGCAACTCTGTAAAATTTCATTACGGAGTTGCGTGATCAATTGAGTGAATTGGGACAGGCATGAAGTTCTATGATTAAATTTGAGTTTCAAATGGTGCAGTAAAAATAGCACCCACTTAAGGGTTATTTCATTCTAATATTATATTTTAAAAAAATTGTTATTTTCCACTTGTATGGTAAAATATAATAATGGATTAAAAAAATTTTTTTTTTTAGAATTGCTTTAGAACCTCATATAATGGTCACGGAAATTATTTTCTCATAAATGTTGGAGCCCTCTAAAAGGTAGAATGAGGAGTCGATACTTTCTCTTACCGAATCTATGCCATAGAAATATATTACACTTTGTCCATCGATCGGATGAAATATTTAGTTTTTGAATGAATTAATTATTTATGAAAAGTAGAGTGTAGTATCAAATCATGAAAAGTAATTTCAATAAAATGGCACCATTAATAATAGTAAAAAGTTGTGAGACTAAAAAAAATTACTTGCATTATTTAGAAAATATACCATGGAAATTGAAAATGTGACGTTCTGTTAAATTTACATTTGACGTCCAGCATTGTATTTTTTTTGAATATAAGATGTCACCGACAAAATAAAGAAAAAAAAAGAAACCAATTTTTAAATATAATATACCAAATTTGATAAACAGAAACTACTGTAAAAAGTCAGATAAAAGATCCATCGTTTCATAAAATGTTATACACTGGTGTGCAAAAATTAAGGACGAGACGGTTTTTTCAATATAACTTTGTACAAAAGCTTTCCAAATCAAAACATTTAATACCGTAAGATTCCCAATACGTAAGGACATGTGTAATGTAAGCAACACTTACTAAAAGAGAAATTAGAGGGATAAAAAGAAGCTTGATTGAAAAAGTAGCATGGAGCGCAATGCGACTGAAGGCCGAAACATCCCTGTGATGGGTGTCCAGCAAGAAACATCCGGTTTTTAGTAGGGGATATGATCTCCCCTGACTGCTAGGCAGGCTTCACAGCGTCTGCCCATGCTGAGAATGAGGGTGTCAATGAGTTATTGAGGCATTGCTGCCCATTCGTCTTTCAGCGCCAATCGAAGCTCCCGAATCGTTACTGGTGGTAAGGTACGAGCTGCCAAGCGTCTGCCTAGAAAATCCCATACATGCTCGATGGGATTGAGATCCGGAGATCGTGCCGGCCAATCCATACGTTCAATATCCTCACTCTCTAAGAGCTGTTCGGCAGCTACTGTGCGATGACATGGTGCATTGTAGTCCATGAAAAGGAACTGCAGACCCATAGCGCCTCTAAAAAGACGCACATATGGAAGAAGAATCTCGTTACAATAACGGGTCCCGTTGACTGAACCTGCGTCGAAGATGTGAAGGTCTGTACGACTACCAAGCATGATGCCTCCCCAAACGAGAACACCGCGACCTCTATACCTGTCCCTTTCAATGATGTTCGAGGGATGATTGCGGCTTCCCCGCTCTCTCCAGATGAGTATGCGATGAGAATCGCTACTCAAACTGAATCTGCTCTCATCTGTAAAGAGTACTCGTCCCCATTCATTGTCTCTCCAATTCCAGTGTTCCCGGCACCACAGAGAACGCCTTCTCCGATGGGCAGGCGTTAAAGGTACACATCGAACAGGGCGTCGTGCAAACAGACCACCACCGTGCAGTCTTCTGGCCACGGTAAAACGCGATATCGGTCGTCCAGTCGCCTGTGTCGTGTGTCTAGCGATTTCTCCCGCTGTCTGCCGCCTGTTTCTTCTGGCCTGTAAGACAATGTACCGGTCATCTGCGGGTGTGGTTCCTCGTGGACGACCACTACTGAACCCCCGGATAGCTGTTGCTGTAGTTTGAAATTGTCTTCAAAGTCGTGAAACGATGCTGTGAGCAATTCCGAACTGTGCGGCCACACTTGTCACACTGCGGCCTTCCTCCAACTTCCCAATGATTCGACCTCGGGTAAAAGCATCCAGATGTCGTATAACAGATTGATTATTCGCCATTTCTCGCTGAGGCAGCATCTCGGTGTGATTTTAACTGCTATACAGCGTGCAATCTCTTTGCCAGAAATACTGATCTTACACCGACAACATGCTTTATACTACTCAGACACTCCCCCATTACGTCTACCTGCATATCTGCGCATGTGCTACCGTACATCACCTTACTTAATCTCCTGATTAGTCTTTCTGTCCGCTCTGCCTCTTCGTTCAGCTGATATGCTAATTTTTCGACTTCGTCCTTAATTTTTGCACACCAGTGTATTATTGGAATAAATAAAAATAATTGTCGAATATATACCTATGTCTCTTAAGTTTAATTTATCAGTGTTGTGCGTGCTTCACCTGTTACGAAACCGAAATGGCCAAGTATTTATCCAAGATTTTAAACAGGAAAGGAAGTAGGATCAGACATAAATATTCCTTAATTGACAAATCTCAGTCTGCCTATGGCTTGTTCTAACTTTTTTGGGAATGGACGTCTTCGACGCATTCCATGAGGATAAAAATTTCATTCGTTATGTTACCTATGTCTTGAAAAAAATTGTCTTTCCAGTCACGTTCATTTTAAATTTTTTATTCTGTTTTATTTCAATGTGGAATGATGTCGAGAATTTTGATTATATGGTAATAATGGATAATATTCTTTTAATCAACGTTGTGTGCTTGTGGTTCTCGATTTCCTGTCATAAATTCTCCATTCGAAGTTTTGACGAGCACTTGACTTTAACCTACAACATTCTCCCGAAATTTCACAAGCGCACGAAAAGGCACATCAACGCGGCCCTCGTTGCTTTGTTTTTCTTTATCTCGATGCAGTCTTACCTATTGTGGTTCTTTTCTGGATCTGAAAGAACAAACTGGTCTGTTCACTTGCTTGTTAAAATGTTCGTACTTGTGTTCCACGACAACGTTGTCTCATTTTCCGTAACCATCTTGTACACTTCCATCTGCTGTGTTTTCATTCATCTCCTGAGAATGTGCAAGAAAAAAGCGAGACGCCTTGTTGTTTGTCCTTCCCGTCAGAAAATGCAAAGCCTGTTGACGGAATACTTTGATACTGTGCAGCACATCCAGCTGTTTCAGGACACATTTTCGACTTGTGCCTTCTTCTGTCTCCTGTAAAGCACCAGCTCTTTGTCCTTCAATCTCCTGAACGTGATGGCGCGTCGAGTCAAGAAAGGAGGCTACCTCTTCCTCATGACTCTTTTCCTCGCACAGTCCTGTGGAACACTGGTGGGAGTCGCAGTGTGCGCAGCAGAAATTCCCCTGCAGATGGATTCAATCAGAAATTCGTCGTTAAGTGGAAATATCGAATATCTTCGGAAGCTGCTTAAAGACCCAGACTTCTCATTTTGCGTAAGAGAGTCGTTATCTTATCTGCCTGGAATATTCTGTTTTTGGAGCGGAGTTTTGTTTCGAAGACTTTTGGTATCCTGACGGCTCAAGCTGTTATCTCTTATCAGATAATTTCGTGGATAGGAATTTAAAGAAAAGTTTGGGGGAAAAGGTTTGAGAAAATTTCAATTTCATTTTATTAAAAAGTAGACAAAAAAAATCCCGTGATTAAAATGAATTTAATTTAGATAGTATAAAAGTAATTGATAAAAATACTTGATTTCTCGCTATTAATTGAAATAAGCAATTTAAGCCTTTTTCGAGTGATTTTCGTACACTTTTCCCGAAACACTTTTGAAAATATAAATATAATTATTCAAAGAATCAGCTTCTTACGGGAAATAGTTGGTAAATCATATTTTAATACTAGATTATTTCATGTTATATTTTTTGATACTTTTTACTTATCAGAAGTAACTGAATCAAGTAAAAATTTTACAAAAGAAGTAGAAGTTAGGCATTAATAGACTCTTTGGAGGCAATTAAAGATTTTAATTCTTTCTCAACATCAAATGAGCTGTATTCTATGCCAGTCGTTTTTTTAAAAACTGAATTATGTCAAAAAAGGCTTTCTTCAAGCAGCAAAAAGCATGAAAGAATCAGGATTCAAACATTTATAAAAGTTGGGCTTGTTAAGAGTGAAAAAAACTAATAAAGTTTTTAAAAGGAGGAATATTTATTTTGGCCGGCTTTGGAACCAGTTTGATTGAACTTGTAAAACCAAAACAGTGAGAGGCTTTTTACTTTAAGATTCGATTGCTTAAGACAATCTTATTGTTAGATGTGATTTATTTCATGTAATTGCGTTTTAATATGTCAAAGCAGAGTTTCCCAAAGTGGTCTATGTAGACCCCCAGGGGACTACAACGACCTCCAAGGGGTCCACTCCAGCGAAAAAATAATTTGGAGGTCCCTGAGTTGTAAATGGGGGGTCTACGATAGTGGCTCTCATTAAACCAGATTGATTTTAATTTTAAAAGGAAATTTAATCAAAGGGAAACCTGAGTTATCTGTTTAATAGATTTATTTACTAAATTTAATTAGGTTAATTTGCAGTTTCAAGGAGCATAATTTTTTTTTAAAACAAGAACCACACTTCAGCATTTTTTGTGTGCCAGAAGTAAGCTCGAGGATGTATTTGTTGTGGAGCGCCAACGCTATAGATCACTTTTTATCCATGTGAGTGTCTGCAAAAAACAGAAAAAAAAGAAAGAAAGTGTGATTAAGCTAAAGGAGTATAATTTTGAACAACTCAAATTTCCCAGTTTCACAATTGTCACGGAAAATCTGCCAGGAAAAAGCTTTTTGATCTACGTTCAACATTTAAATGCCCTTTTTTTGGATTTTGAAACTAGGTTTGAAAATGTTTTGACTATCATAATACCACAATAGGCAATGAATTCATATGGTAACTTTGAAAAAAAAATCAGATTATAAGAATTAGACACTAGGAATATAGGCACTAACTAAGATCTTAAAGTTAAGTTTATAAACGGATGTCAATAATTTTGGCTTTAAAAAGATATACCCGTTATTTATTCTACATTGTGAAATATCTTGAGAAAGTTCTTAATTGCTTTTCCAATTGAGGAGTTTTCATTGCGATTGCCATTCTCCAAAACAAAAAAAGAAAAGATTGAACACTATTAACCGAGGAGATGTTTAGGGTTAAACCTGACAAGATTGATGCCAAATGTTGGAAATTTGTTATTGAATCCCCAGATTCATCCCTCCCACTAAAAGCACTTGCTAGTTTCTCAGTTATTTTATTTAACAGTTATTTTATGCATTAATTAAATTTTAATTTAATTAATACACAAAATAGTATTTAAAAATTAAGAAAACACATGTGAATTAATCAATTGAATTTGAATTTAATTAATGCATAAAATAGTGCTTAAAAATTAAGAAAACCCATGTGAATTAATTAATTAAGTTTTAATTTAATTAATTAACATGTGTTTTCTTAATTTTTAAACACTCTACTTCACTACAGTTAACCGTGTAGGGCAGCGATGCACGTTAAATCTGTCGAGAGCTGAAACGTCCTCCCGTTGGTGTGGTGTGGTAGTTAGGAGAGGGGGTGCCAGCTCAGGTGTCGTCCACGTCACTTGACCATGGTTCAAAATTACGTGGTCCGTCGCCAAAAGCCCTCGTGTAGCTGAGAACAGTGCGACGTTAATATTCAACAATCAATCACTACAGTTAAAAATTTAAATCTTTTTAAGGATGCAGATCTATACCTGCTGTCAAAATCCCATTTAAGTTGATGAATTTGCAAAAATTTAATATTAGGTAAGTAGAGATCTACCCCAAACCGATAAACCTGTCAAGGGGTCTATAAGGCAAAAAAGTTTGGGAACCTCTGCGTTAAAGTATGCAAGAACCCTTTTAACAATGAATAGAAATCGAATCTCGTTTATCAAATTCAACACTAGCCTTAGTTTAACTAAAATAAAAGGAAACGCGTTGCACTTTACGATAAGTAGTCCTGAAGTTGTTATTAATATCATCCATATATATGACTTTCCTTATATATTTTTCTGTATTTTTTCTTCTTTTATAAGAAATCCAATACTGAATTAAGAAATATAATAACATATACTTTGAAAATAAGGCACTATATCATATTAGGATTTACACATATACTATTTTCTTTTGAAGAATTTAATTATAGAAACCATTGCACAATGAACCATACTTATATCTACAAATACCATTTTTTTCTTGCTTAGCTATTGGGGCAGCTTTGACAATGGTGCAAATCCAGGTGGTGATTGGACAATACTTCAAAAAGTATCGAACAACTGCAGGTGGCATGGTCTTTTCCGGAGCATGTGCAGGGTCCTTTTTATTTCCACCACTCATAGAATGGCTTATTAAAGACTATGGGATCGAGGGAACATTTCTTATCCTTTCAGGAATCGTCATGCACAGCATACCAGCTGCCATGATCCTGAAAAAGCCGTCTTGGCTGAGAAAAAGACCTGCCTCTCAAAAAGGGAAAGATTCTTCGATAAAGGACGGAGAAGGTATATCTGGAAAAATTCCTGATGTAGAATGTCTAAGAAGTAATGGTAATCTTGTGTTGAGATTATTAAACATAAATTGCGATAAAGAGGGCTTGAATGTTGTATCTTTGGAAGCAAACGAGAGGGATTCAGTTGCGTCTGAAGAAAAGTGCATTTTGGAAAGCATATATGGGTCCTTTCAACTTTCCAGCACAAATGAAACGTACGAAAATTTAGCATTTTCAAGAGACAGTGATATGGACATCATTCACTCAAAGGGCATCCCGAAGACCCAGCGCAAACAGCTTGAACAGGCTTCAAAATCAAATTCTATTGAGAGATTTAATGGGAACTGGAACAATATAAGTTTTCCGCATGATGTTTGGAGCATATCCAAAGATGAATCCGAACACAACATTCTTCTAAAGCTAAAAACCCTTCTTGATATGGATTCTAAGAATATTCCTCCTCTTTTCCAGGATGAAAGCAGCGCAGATATTTTAAAGATTCTGACAGAACTTCAAAAGTTATATAATTGGCTACTCCAAAAGTCTAAAAATTCCGACTATCAGGAAAGAAACAAAACAAAGAACACCGAAGAATCTAATTCTTTTCCAGATCATATTAAGAGGACCATTCGATTATTTAGAGATCCTGCGTATTGGATGATCTGTCTCAGTCGATGCATTCATTTTCTTATTTTCGTACCCTTTTTGACCATAATAGTAGACTTTACTATCGACAGAGGATTTCCTGAGAGCGAAGGCTCTTACGTCATAGCTGCTGTGTCGTTTGGAGATTTGATTGGCCGTCTCTGCTTAGGATGGGTGACGGATAGAGGATATTTAAGCCTATCCCAGTACATGCTAGTAGGATTGCTCGCTCAGGGGCTGAACACTGCATCCTTACCCCTGATGCCAACCAAGGCAGCTGTTTACACATCTCTATCTATTTTCGGAATGGTGCAAGGTTCTCTTTTTGTGCGGCATCCAGTTCTGGTGCAGAAGTACATGGGAAGAAACGTACAGTCCATAGCCATGGGCTGCATGAACTTTTTCCCCGGACTATTGGGATTCACTTTCCCCATTTACATAGGTAAGTACCGAAATCTATGGGGTTTTGCTTTCGAAGAGCAAATAGGTTACAGAAAATATTAAATTTGTAATTAGTAAACTTTGTGTTGCCGAGTTTTGTATTCAATAATTAAAATGTACGGATAGGTACTTTTTAAAATTCTAAAGGACAATCCTTACTTTTGAGTGCGGTAAACTTTGGAAGGTACTTTTATTATAGTTAAAGAATTTATTATCTCTCTTTTAATAGGCTAACTGGACGTTAAACAACGTTTCGTAGGATTTAACGCATGAGAGCATAATTAAAGCTTATTTTTACATATCTGTATTTCTGTGTTAAAATTTTCCTTGAAAGTTTATTGAAGCTAAAAGTATGTACCAATAAAACTTGGACAAATAACAACAGTTTAATAGTAAAATGTCGATAGGAATGGAGCAATAAGGTGGCATTTTTATCATTCATTAATACTGTAAAAAAAATCTGGACGTTCATGATTGTTCTGTATATACATGCGGATACATGCAAGTGCTACTGTAATAACCGAAATCCAATTTTACGCGTAGCTATTTGTAAAAGTATCCTCGGCATCCGCAATTCCGCGTTCTTACCATTGACAACTGGTTATATGTACACGTATAACAGTATTGAACCGAATTACATAAAGATGACTTCTAAGTATAGAATAGAACCTGATTGTGTGGTTTCAAAATTATTTATTGCATTGCGAATTAAGTTGTGCTATTTATTATTGCATGGGCTGATCTGTTGAATTGCAAATACTTTATTTATTGTACGTCCTCACAAATGAGAGAAACAATTTTTTGTGCACTTACACATGGTTGGATCTTGATAGAGACGACGAAAAGATATTTGCCTTTTCTTTTCTACTCCTGTATCGATTTTTTCTCAGATTATTTTCCAATATGAGCAGATGATTTGTGACACTATTTCTGTCTTTAATAGAACAACATCTGCCTCGGAAATGGGTATTGTAACTGACAATAGCAGAAGGGTGTCTGTGAAGTGCTTTTCTAATTTCATTGGTACTTATTGTAATAA
Source organism: Trichonephila clavipes (assembly GCA_019973935.1). Taxonomy (NCBI): domain Eukaryota; kingdom Metazoa; phylum Arthropoda; class Arachnida; order Araneae; family Nephilidae; genus Trichonephila; species Trichonephila clavipes. The sequence continues at coordinate 580,905 of BMAU01000044.1, read as the reverse complement.
AGAGGTTTTAGCTGTGAGAGAAAAAAAAAGTTGCACTCAATGGGCGGATTTGAATTCGAGTTTTTTCAGTAGAGCCCTCGTGTTGCTTGAAAGTGCGTCACGTCTCTCCTTCCCAAGCTTCAGTCGTCACTAGTAAGAATGCGCAATAAAGGATGCTTGTAGATACTTTACTAGTAACTGCACATTGAAGGGGGCCGGCATATCCATAGGAGCCCATGTTAAATTGTGTAAGATTATGTACCTTTTTCTCAGAAACTACTTACTTCTCAGGGATAAAAAATTTTACAGTAGATTATGTGTACTATCAATAACAACTTAACGAAGGGTTTTGTCTTTTGGTAAAAATTAAATTAATTACAAATTTTTAAAAAATTGTCCAATTTTTTCCCTTAAAATGTAGTTTACAAAAAGTCATATCTAAAAACGTTTGATACATATATATCTAATTCCCTCCATTAAAATGTGTTAGTATGCTCATTGAAGATTTGAGGATTATATGATAAATAGTTTTTGAGAAAAAAGTACATATATAAAGTGAAAAATATTACATTTTGAGAAAACAGGCTTCAAAGTAAAATTTTGCAATTTTTTGAGCATTTCCTTTTTTTAGTACTTTACAGAAGCATAGGAAGCATTTTTTTACTCTCTGCTCATGCAAAAGACTCTTCTAATTTTCTTTTTTTTTTCACTATTTTTAACTATTTTGCCTTTTTTGGGATCACAAGATGCTTTCGTTGGGCTATACGAATCCTACGCGTATATAGTTTTTTGAAGCATGACACACAGTTATATATATATAAAACTTGGTTCAATATCACAATATTTTAGTCATTAATTTTGCTACATGACTCATATTGAACTGTGCAATAGCCCTATTTACCCCTAATATTTTAGTTTTTAACTCTTCAAATGTCGATCTAGGAATCACTGACCATATGGTGTTATTAACTCATTTGGGTTCTGATCCTTTCCACGTAAACATTTACTTAATAACATAGGATCATCTACATCTCTAGAAACTGGCTTAATTTATTTCATTATGGTTTAAAGCACGTGTGGGGGTACTTTCAGCTTATGTCTTTTGAAATTAGCACCAGGCATTTATACCCGCAGGACACAGTCCATGTTGAGGATTCTTGATTGAAAGCAGAACATGGAAATAAACAGCCCAAACAGCACATTTCATGCTGTGAAGATTTTATTTATATTACAGTCGAAACTGTTTTTATGCGATCTTTTTCTATGCGATTTCCTTTTTGTGCGATATTTTATGTGCAATATTTTTTTCATGCGGTGTATGAATTTCAATGGCTTTGGCGCCACTGTAATGTGTGTTTTCTATTTACTAGTGGCGTAACGGAGAATGTTAAGACTCCCCCTGAAATTCAGGTTTCGCCTTTAATATTTTATAAATTGGGTAAATACGTATTTAGCGTTAGTCAAGCCTTGGGCTCCTAAAGTCCTACCCCCTCCCCGCGTAACAGAACTCAATGACTTTGGTTCCACTGTAATGTTTTCTATCTATTTACCAGTGGGGTAACGGAGAATGTTAGGACCCCCCGTCCTGAAAGTCAGGTTTTGCCTTTAATATTTTATAAATTGGGTAAATACCTATTTAGCGCAAGTCATGCCTTAAGCCTCTAGAGTCCTGCCCTCCCCCGTGATGCGATAGTGTACGTTACGCCACTGAAATGTAGACACTTCAAGACGCTCTGGTCATTTGTTATAAACAAACTCCCGCCAATGCGCATTCAGTTGCTTTCTTTCAACGGTCCAGCAGCCCGCTCTGGTTTGAAGACGAAACTTTCAATGAGAGTGGCATTATCAATAATTTGATAAATTATGAAGACGGACAAGAAGCCAGATTTTTTGAGAGCGGATAAAAATATGCTGGGATCCAGCTTTCCAACAAATTGGAAAAGCATTTTCTTAAAATAGATACGTTAAGAAAGGAGTATAAAATTCCAAAAAGGGCTTCAATCATGTATAGCTGGTTATCGTGACATTTACAAGCAACTGACCACCCGTCCTTCGTCACAAAAACCTATCACTTACTTTGTTGCCAAAAAATAAATCAATTGAAATTGCACCTTCAAGTAACGAAAGCGATTTTGAACTTATTCATTACAGGAATTTGGATTACGATGAGTAGCGATGAATTATGTATGTGCATTTTAAAGACTTATCCCTATATACAATGAGAAACTATATGTTTTAAAAATGTTTCGATGTGTAATATTTAATTATTTATTTTGTTATGGAAGTACTCTTACATATATATATAAATTTCGTAAATAATTGTCATATTTTATAAATGCGACTTTTTTATGCCGTCCCTATCCATAGCACAAAGAAAGTTTTTAGTATTTCTACGAATTAGTTTATTATATGTAAGAATTTATGAAATTTTTGAATATTTTTATGCGGTTCCTATCTACCACACAAAAACAGGCTCAACTATATTTCTAATAGCCATACTACAATATGTTTGAATTTTTGATATTAAAAGGTCGGTGAGTCGGTTACGACCACTTAGGCCTTTTCCATCAAGTAACTTCCCCCCTTGTTTCGCTTTTAAAATCCGAAAGACGTATACCCATATACTTTTGGTCAAAAAATTTTGACCTTTGGACTTCGTATTTTTCCACTTGAATATCATTTGGATTCGCACTCATCAGAAACTTATGCAAGGGGGAGTGAGTGAGTGAGTGAATGTGGGGGTTTATGGCGCAAGAGCCAATTTTGGCTAAGCTGCGCCAAACAACTTTAAGTATTAAAAGTATAAAATTAGTAAAATATTTTATGATTAAAATAGTAAAATCTCATATTAAAAAGTTTTAAAAGCAAAAGTTAATAAATTTTGGTGGGGAAACCCCCACCAAGTCAGAAAAGCGTGTTTTTCGTAACTAAATTATTTAAAAAGGAAAAAAAAGAAAGTAACCTCTTGCTCTTCCTAATATGGTTTTTTGATTGGGTTGTCAAAGTCGCAGCGAATAAACGTATGATTTGGTTTATTAACCAACTCTCCCTTGTAGATCCATACATATTTTGAATTCGGCTCCGGCTCATCTTACACACGTCATATACTATCATATCTTCCTCATCCGTTGTGTACTCGGTAGGGGCTGATTTTCTAGGTTTATGAGGGGCCATCTTAATTTCTATTTTTGGTTTTATTGCGTTGCATGTATTTTTAGGAGGGCGTTTTTTCTTACAGGGTTTTAAGTTTCTTTTGTATCCTAAGATGTAGTGGGTATGGTATTGGATGTAGTGGTGGTCGTTTCAAGAACAGAACATGCTGTGGATGAGGAAGATGCAGCAGAGATAGATAAATTATCAGAAGCGATGGAAACAGTATCTATTACAGAATTAGGAGGTTGAGATATTGATGGCGTTGTAACCGTGACAGAAGATGTGGATGGTAAGAGTTGTGCCTGGGGTGATGTAGACGATTTAGTAACTGCAGGGACTGAGGAAGATATAGTTGGTTTCGAAATGGTTATTAATGGTTGGAGTCAATTTAATGGTGGGGAAACTATTTTGGTAATATTTTCATCTGTTTGCGTTGTAGTGGTTGCAGTCTAGGGTTTGGTAACCTGAGCGTAAGATTGGGACAATTGTGGAGCTATTAATTTTCGTGCTTCTACGTACGGTATATTTCTATTAGTTTAGATAATCTGTATTTCTTTTTCAGTTTTCCATTTCGGGCATAACTTTGAATTTGATGGGTGGGACTCTGTACAGTTAACACATTTCGGCTCTAGAGTACAATCCGTGGAAGAATGCCCAACGGATGCACATCTAGAGCATGTTAGTTGACCACGTCAAGAAGTTTGAGAGTGTCTGAACCTCTGGCACTTGTAACAGCGCAGAGGATTCGGTATATAGGGACGGATTTTACAACTTAAATAACCGGCTTTTATTGTAATTGGCCGTTTTGGGCTATTGAACGTTAAAATTAAGTGTTTAGTTGGAATAATGTGAGTATCTTTTTTTAAAGTGATTCTCCTGACCTGCACTACACCTGGTCTGAAAACCCTCTAGTATTTCAGCTTCAGAAGTGTATAACATATCAGGTTCTCAAATTACACGTTGACTGGAGTTCAGAGATTTATGAGGAGTTACTACGAGGGGAGAGTCAAGAAAAGTTTTAGCAGATAAATAGGATTAGTACTGAACAGCAGAATTAGTTTCAACAAGTAAATCACCGGATTTCATTTTTTTGACTGATTTTGGTTCACCAATTGCTTGAAGAGCTTTGAAAATAGCAAAAGAAGATTTACCGAACATTTCATTATTTGGCAAAGAGAGTATGAAAAAACGTGTATTTTTAGCTCTTTCGTCAATGGTAAGGTTTGTGGGTAAAACAAGACCTTTACCCGGGCACAGCAGCATTGGATCCATAAGTGCGAAACACAACTTCGTCCTGGCGTGCCTCCACCCACCACGGAGTCAAACAAGGGAGGCAGTGTGCCGGTCATCTGTCAAAAACCAGGCACGGCGCTTACCTGGAGTACACACAGAATATAGCACCACAGCATCAGGTCGAGGATCCAACGGGTAAACCCGACACCCCTTATCTGCAGCATTAACCCAAGAGCAGTGTCTCTTCCAGGGACACCGAAGAGAGGTACCACCAGCCGATCGACAAGAGCGGGCTCACTCCTGCCACCCGTCTACAGTGAAGCGTGGGCCAAAGAGAACGCAGAGGTATGCCTAAGCCACCAATCTCCTCCATACGGGAGGAGCGTGAGCAAAGGGAACGCAAAGGATCCCCAGAACACCCTTTTCCTCCTTACGGGGCGCCGCACACGGCAAACACGCGGGTTGGCTAACCAACATAATCAAAATATTGAGAGAAATCTAAGAAAAACAAACTAAATTAACTTAATACAAAATATAAACCATAATATGTTAGTAATAAAACGTAAGTTTTTTTTCACTAAAAAAAAGCAAAATTGAACAAAGTTCATTTTGTAATATAGGTCTGTGGTTTGGACGGGAAAAGAAGAAAAGGGGAGAAATGGGATGACAAGATGAGGGTCGGAAATAAAGAACTATCACTAGGGTACCCTGGGGTCATGACACCCGTGTTTACCAAAGAAAGTAAACCCCTTGGGAAAATAGGAAAAGATCACTAGGATACCTAGGAATTGTGACACCCGTACTCACCTAGAGAAGGTGAGCTGCCTGAGGGGTATGCAAGGGGGAACACAGGTGCTTCTATCAGAGTTCATTTGATACTTCCTTTAAAAAATAAATAAAAATACTTCTAACTATCGCATTTCTTCATATCATATATCATTTTAAACAAAAATATTTGAACTTGAAGAAAATGTAAAAAAATATAAGTCGATAATTTTTTTTGAAAATTCATGTGCTGGACCCTCTTAAAACAGATTTGACTATTTATGGTACCGAGCGTTTTTTAAGTGAATTTAGAAAATTATTTAATATTGTACATTTTCTAAAATTTTCTTTAATTTTTAAGTCTACGGCAGTTATTTGGCCTATAAGTTTGGCCTTTAATTGAAAAGAACCTTTTAAGCCAGTTTCTCAAACTTACATTTTCAGTAATAATTTTTATCGCGCCCCAAAAAAATAATGTTATTTGGGGTAGAATTTTGAAAGTATTTTTGTTTCAATTAGTACAAATATTTTTAATTTAATTTAAAGCTGTAAGGAATGAAGCGGAGGAAAACTTCAAAATAAAAAACTTGTAACCGAATGAACTGTCATACTTTAGTGTAGGGTAATTGTGAAATTGGCTTGTGCAGTCTAGGTGGCAGTTATTTGGCCTATAAGTTTGGCCTCTAATGATTAAAAAACATAGAAGGAAAGCAACAGGAATTTTTTTTTTGGCGAAAAGAACCTTTTAAGCGAACTTAGAGTTCTAAAAATGCACTGCTGGACAATTGCTAAGGACGGATCACAAATTGCTATGTAGCATAACATTAAGAGAGACATGAGGCCTAGTAGGATAAAATATAGTTGCCACACTGTTCAGACATTAGAATAAAGAATATTTATTGTTCTGGAAAGTACAAAAGCTGTGAAACATCTGAAAGAAAAAAAAACGTTCATTTGATCTGCGTACGGAGAAATGGAACAATGCATCTAAAAGTCAGCAGGCACCTTAAAGAAAGGAATCAGTACGGGATATGTCCACCGTGGAGTGTGATGCAACATTCCACACGTCGAACCATACTTTGCACAACATTATCCAGCAGCTGTTGAGGCAATTTATCCCATTCCTCTGTGAGTGCACGGATGAGGGTGTTCTTGTTTGTCAAATGATAGTTTCGATCAGCAACTTGCCTCCCCAAAGCATCCCACACATTTTCAATGGGGTTTAGATCTGGAGAACGCGCTGGACATACGAGACGTTGAATATCCTCGCTGTCTAGACAATCCTGAACAGCGAGTGTTCGATGACATGTTGCGTTGTCGTCCATAAAAACAAATTTATCACCGACAGCACCACGGAAAAGACGAAGATGAGGAACTTCATCAATGTATCGTTGGCCAGTCATAGTCCCATTCGCAACCACATGTAGGCGCGTGCGGCCATTGATCATGATGCCGGCCCACACCATGATACTGCATGTCGGATATCGGTCCTTTTCCTGGATATTTTCTGGACGATAAGCAGTACCACTCTCGCGCCAGATCAGTTGGCGTCTACAATCCGATGACAGACTGAACCTACTCTCATCTGAGAATAGTACGCATGCCCAGTCCTGTTCAGTTCTATTGTGATGCTCACGACACCATTGCAAACGGGCAGTACGGTGCTGTCTGGTCAATGGGACACACACAACAGGTCTGCGTGCGTATAGTCCTCCTCTCCTCAAACGTCTGGCAACAGTTTTTCGGGAGATCTGCTTTCCTGAGGCAGCAAGAAACTGATTTGCCACCTGCTGAGCTGTGGTGCGCCTGTTCCTTTTTGCTGATAGGACGATATATCTGTCTTCTGCAGGCGTCGTACTTCTAGCACGTCCTCCCCCGTGCCGTCTACTACACATTCCAGTAGTTTTAAATGACTTCCACAGCCGTGAAACAACGCTGTGAGCGATGTCGAACTCCCTGACAACATCTGTTATTTTTCGATCTTTCCAATAATTCGGCCACGCATAAAATCATCTATGTCATGTCGGAAAGACATGCCAAAACTTTTAAGTTCGTCTATTAAATCTTTCCTGTAAAACTTTGACTTGAAACAACAACTGTCCACACGCGCCAAAACCTTTAAAGCTCTTATGAACGCTATCACGTGATGAACAGATGTGGAAAAAAAATTTGCATACTCATACTTCTTACTAATATCCCGCACTTATTCTAACTTTCCACATTTTGCTTCCTTTCATTTTGTGGTTGCCATGGATGATAGTGTTATCCGTCCTTAGCAATTGTCCAGCAGTGTATATGAAAGCACTTTTCTACAGAAAGCGAAGGTGCAAAAATATGATCCGAAAAAACTATGGATTAGAAAAAAGAATTTTTTGTGCTTCTACTCTTTGTGAGAAAAATGTTAATATCTTGTGATGGTCGAATTTTAATCAACGTTTCTCTCCTAGGCTATTTTCGAGACATCCTGGGCACTTACGATCCCATCTTCTACATCAACGGAGTCGCAGCAGCTCTCGTTGCACTCGTATGGGCTCTGGAACCGTACCTGCAGCGTTGCCGTACAGAGACGTGACATCGGAGTTCAACGAGCTGACTCTAAAATATATCAACTCAAGTCCTGGTTTTAGATTTTAAAAAAAATGAACAAGTATACCTTATATCATGGTAGCAATTACTGAAGCTGGACTAGGTGAAATTTTTTAAAACTGTAAGAGAAGCACCCCCGTATGGTTGGGTGGAAATATATAATTAAAAACATTTTAAATTAGATCTTTTATTTTTCATAATCTACATTGAATGAATGTATTTTAACAAAAATGATATATAATATTACTAAATTCAATCATATAATTTACTCTATAATTTGAATAAAGTAAAATAACGATATAAAATGATCACTCTTTAAATAAAACTATTCTTGTGCGTCTATGTGTTAGATCTACATGTTCGAAAATAATTGGCTCGATTTTTAAAAAATCATGATCTATTTAATTTTTTCTCTTATTTACAATTATTTTTCTTTCAGAATTCGATCTCTTTATATATAAAAAATAAACTTACGCGTCATCTCTGAACCTAAAGTGTGTTTGCATAAAACGTTTCTTTAAAAGAAGTAAATTTCAAAGCATTTAAAAATAACAAAGATATATTTTTGAAGTTATACTTCTTATTGGGTGTTTGGGAAGAAGGATGAGGGTAAATTGTTACGATGCGCGCGCACACCGTCACGGATGTGAGGCAAAACCGTCACGGATGTGAACATGCTTTGTCTAGAAATATACAGAATGGGACAGATCATTCCCGCCTTCGTAATTCTCAGAAAAATATTTCTCTCTCTCTCTCTCTCTCTCTCTTCACTTCCCTGAAGAAGGTGGCACCCAGGTTTGAACTGAAGACCTCTCGATCTACAGTCCAATGCTCTACCACTGAGCTATACCCCTGCGTCAGCGAACCTTAGCTTTGCGTTCCGTAGGAACGGATACGAAAATGCTTTGTCTAGAAATATACAGAATGGGACGGATCATTTTCCCGCCTTCGAAATTCTCAAAAAAATACTTTACTATAGTAGTTATACTTCTTTTGGAAAGTTAGGGAAAGAGGATGAGGGTAAATTTTTACGATGCACGCTCACACCGTCACGGATGCAAGCGCATACCTTCACGACACCGATGCGTGCACCCATCGTTGTATAATAATTTAACATGCCACTTTTTTGGTGCTATGTGACTGATATTTGGGGGATCATAAAAACTATTGTTATAAACCATGTCTATTGGGACGCATCCCCCCATGCATTCCCTCCCTCTACAGCTTTTTAGCCAATATCTCGGCACCTGAGCCTCATTCAGACCTGGCTCATTCGATTCCTCTGTATCTGCTCTTCCAGTTATTATAGTTTCATGTGTGTGTGTGCTCATAGGGCTATTTTTTTCATAGTTTTTAATTGTCTTAAACTTTTTTTAATTTGTTTCAATTCACAATATCTTGACTCCTGTTCGAGTCTCGGACTTGAGATTTGAACCAACTGTTCCACTCGTCGAGACCCATCCAGTCATCTACTTCATTCCGATTGTGTAAGGGGGAGGGCTTGAACACTAAAATATTATGCTACCATGTTAATCCTATCGGGACTGAAAAAAATTTCACCCGCCTAAGCAATTGAGCTTGGGAATTGGTTTTTGGTGGTCCGCCATATTTTCGTATTAGCGCGAGCTTTTCGTGGAATTGGCCCCCTCCCCTCCTACAGGGATACCCCAGAAATAACTTGAATCCTATGCCACCTTGGTCAACCGCACCAACTGAATTCGATTGTTCTTCCTATGAGCACCCTAGGTATATTTTTTCAGGACCATAGTCCCATTTCTTCACCTATATTTAACATTTTGAAATTATTTTAAAGCTATAAATTTTTTAAAATCCCGCATAACTCCGAGGATTTTTGAGATTCGTTAATGAAACTCGGACCATAGGTCCTCCTTGTTGAGCTCTTTCTCATCTGTTATAATTCGTGTGTAGACAGTTGGCTTAGGGGGCGTTATAACTAAAATTAGAACCCCCATGTTATTCCTATGGGGTTCGAACTTTTGATGACGTAACGATATTACAGAGATAGAAGGATGAAACTTTGGGATCACTTACTACTCTGTATATTGCTGGGATGTACGTGGCCATTTACGACACAGTTGTAACCCCCGGGGAGTTAGTTTCGTTTCCTTTTCCCGAGCTAGCACCACCCCATTAGCAACTACAGACTCTGGACCGAATTGTATGGATTCATTTTGTGTTTCCTCGCAACCAGGCCCAGTTTCGAGTTGCTGGGTCCCCCTGCTTCTTTTTTATTTAATTGTTTTAAATGTTTTAATTATTTTAAAATTACCATAACTCGGGTCTCTTCAGGCAGGTGTCTTAATTTTTTCAGGAACGATTCTTCCCGTCGAGACATTCAATGTGAGGTCACAGTTGTCACATTCGGTTCAACTCATCTCCAGTTACAGTCTGCCGAACCCCCCATGTTGTAGGTCCTATTGTCCCTGTGCGGGGGTGTTTAAATTGATTTAAAACGTGATTATTTCGGATTTGGCTGGTCCAATTGACTGAAGGCTAGTGTCGTTCAACTCTGCTCGTGACCGCCTTTCGCCCTTGGCCCAGCTTGCTCAAGATTTTTAGAAATATTTTTATTTTTATCTTGTTACGACAAAGAAGTATAACTTATACGTGCGTACATAAGTACACACACACACTTTTTTTATTAAAAACATGCACGCATTGAATGATAATAAATTAATGGTAATATAGATCGCTTGAAGAATATAAATTCAATTTTTTCCTTTAAAATTAGTTATTGATTCCACTTTTTTTTTGACCATTTGTTTTCGGTTATCTTACATTTATGTACGATAACTTGAACACTTGATATTAGAATTCACTTTTTTTTCAACATTCTCAGAAAAAAGTTCTAATAGTTTTAAATGTGTGCACTTAAGATATAAAGGGCTCTAAATTTTAAATGTGCAATACATTTTTTAAAATTGTGAAAAAATCTAACATTTATTTATTGCACATTACATCCTTTTCTGACTGAATAATTTATAAGTTTCACTATCCACAATTTTAAAAACAATCCTTTGTTTTCACAAAAATATTAATATTAAATTTCGTAATAATTTTATTAAAAATCTGAAATTTTAGTAAGGGGATATATTTTTTTCTAATACAAAAAAATATTTCCATTATAAAAGTTAAATTTACGGACATTTGAATTTACTTCCTTGGGGGGGTAGACTTTGCTTAAGAAGATCTTTGATTTCGTTCCTTTAAAAGTATTGTTGAAAAATGTAGAACTATAATTTCTCTGAAATGGTTTCCAAATGCTATTTATATTGGATTCAAGAATAATGTAAGAAATGAGACTCTTCGCGCTCTATACCTTAAGGCTGTTTTCGGTTAATGTTAAAGAATAGGACCCGAATTTGGAACATTTTTTCAGATGTAAAAGAAATGAAACATTAACAGGATATCACTATCCTTTAGAAAGCAGCAATTTTTATCATACTTCCCATTTTTAACCGAGTGGATTCATTTTTTCTGGTATAAAATGTGTTTCGCATTTTTTTCCCTATACCGTAATGTTAAATGGGCTATATGCCTTCACGTATTAAAACAAAAAAGAAAGTATTCACGGAATATTTTGAAATTTTTAAGAACACTATATTGTTAACAGAGGTACGAGTTATAATATTGCAAATTTCCATGGAAATTGGGTCATTTTTCTGTCTGCAAATGTGCTTCGCGTTTAGTCCTTTTACCGATGACAGCCTTGAAGAAAAATGTACTGAGCGCCTATCCTAGGGAGATGTGAGTGTGTTTGGCTAAATTAGAGTCAAAACTCCAGCATATGACCCAATCAGAATAGAACGAAAATCATTTTGATTGATTATTCTGTAATTAATACAGACCACTATTTCATTCTTTCCCGAATGAAAATTTCTTTACCGCAAATCAATCGGACTCTTTTCTTCAAGTTAGATTTAAAGACTCAGGCACTATTTTTTCTTTCACTAAAAGTAAAGAAGTTCTTTGTAGAAGTATTAGTTCTCTGAAACTGTTGCCACAAAAGGGCGTGCAACAAGATGAAAAACTCAAAGATATTTTTCACGAAAAAATTCTAGAAAACAATCTTTGAAAGATGGAACGCGTGGGTGAATTGGGACACATTCCTAGATTCAATTTAATTCCAATATTGTCTTCACACATTGCGAAGATACTCTGGCAACCTCGCTCGTGACGCATCACTTTTAATCCATGGATTCATCTTCAAGGATCAGAGGTGTTCAAACTCGCGGAACCCTCAGAACTATAAGATGTTCTAAGAACTCCCCCTACCTTTAGAAGAATCTGTCTTAAAATAATACTTAAAGTAGATCAACACAGTGAAGGATAATCAAAGAAAAGTATTGTATTTCAAATTAGGAATTTTTTCTATTATTTTATATAGCGGGGTTTGAAAATTAGTTTTAAAAATGTGTGTGTTTATTGAGACTTAAAACCGTTGCTATATTAAACGTTTTCTTTAAATTCCTTCGAATCGACTTGCAATCAATCTATAGTTATAAATTTTGCAATATATATTAGGACGAATTTTATTTATAGTACCCAGAATTTTATAGTATTTTAAAAAATTTTATAAGATTTTTACTTAGTTTTTATAACTAATTATACACTTAATTGTTAGATTGTTTTAAATATTCTTTCAAATTGGCTGTGTGAAAGATTATACTTTTTATGTATACATAGGTTCCGTGTAAGTCCATCTCAGTGATAATAACATGCAACAAAAAGAATTTGTGCATGTTTTTCAAATTTAGTCTTACACAATAAGGCTATCTTGATAATCTTATAATTGATTAGGGGGATGTGTTCTTGTTGTTTACATTTATCAATATATGCAAGAAAAAAATGTCTTTTCTTCTTTCCAATGGGGCTGCGGAAAACATTCCTTGGGAGTTGTTATCACTTTTTAAGTGCGGGCCTATGTAGGTGAAATACCAATCAAAACGCGCGCGCGCGCGCGCGATGTCCAAAATTCTCCAAGGGGAGCTCTAATGATTTAAAATGGAACAAGGAATTTTAATTTTGCGGAGATCACCCAAAGCCATAAGCAAGCACTCTAGAGATCTTTAACATGCCGCATAATGATGCAACATGGACGCTGTCGATTTTCTGCGTCAGGAAAATTCACCGACTTGGGCCGGGTTAGAACTCGTAACCTTGGGCGTACAAGGCCAGCGACAAACCAAATACGCCACCCCACCAGCAAAAGAAAGAAAGAGAGAGGCTAGTATGGCTGTTGGCAAAAAATATTTACTAGAGGAAAATTAACGTATTTTTCCTTTAAAAAGGCTTTTACAATTCAAAGCAATATATATTTTAAATATTTAAAAAGTATAGAACTGTTCATATATTACTAAGTACAAAGCAAAATTTTATAATAAATAAAACTACATTTTATTTCAATTCCGAGCATGGCTATTGCTATGAAAATTCTTTTATTCTTGAGTAAATAATCAATAAATGTACTCTAAAGCTTATTAATATTCTGTATTTTCAATGAATTACTGTCGATCTTCTGAAGTGACTGAGGGATTTTTAAAAAGGAAACTTTTTCCAAGATTATAGTACATTAATGCTAAGATAAACAGTCACTTAAGGATGCTAATCAACATTAAAATATTCTAAGAAACTAATAACAGTGATGTACATTTATGAATGTAAAACTAAAAGGTAAATAAATAAAAGTAAATGCAATAAAACATTGTTTTCTCTTATCTTACTTACCCAGTGTTTACAACATGTGTGCATGAAACCGTAAGAACCCGCTAGAGAAGTCTTAAAGGAAACTATAGTTACCTTTTGATTTTTAAAATGAAGATTCTTCAATTTTTGTCTCATCTGAATAAAGGCATGGAACTAAAATAAAAGTCAAACAGGTTTCCAACAATTTTCTTCGAAAAATGATCTTTTCTCAAGATTAGTATGCTCATTCACCTTTAAACATGCACTTTTTTTTATCCCTTTTTTGAGTCTAATGTCTGGCATTGGTACCCGAACTCGCGTATGCAAATAAATAAAAGTTGGAGGAAATTACGTAAAATGGAGGTTGTCCGGCATCGAATTTCTTTTTTAAGTGCCCTCATTCAAAGACTGCAAGTTTTACAGGCAAAGTTAATCTATTTTGCACAGGGACGTACACAGACTACTTCCATGGGAGAGGTTAAATTTTAAAAAAACGAAGATGAAAGCACAGAGAGATGCAGTCTTTACGGTAAAAATTATAAATATATAGATGAGAGGTTTGATTCCCCCAAAAACCCACCCTTGTGTACGACACTGATTTTGAATACTTATGATTTTCTTTTCCAATTTTTTATTTTGTCTCATGGAACTCCTAAGTATGCCTCGTGGACCGCAGTTAGAAGACCTAGTTGAAAGACTATTTCTATTTGCACAAAAAGAAAATCGAAAACTGAAGATTAATTATCTTTTGATTAACTATAAATTTCAAATGAAATATCCTAAATCTGCAGATTTTAAAGAATTATCTTGAAGGAAATACCTTTCTACCTTTCCATTAAAGGTTTTCCTCGTAAATTGTTACACTTACAGAACTTTTTTACATATAGAGTGATGGTTACAAAAGGTGATGGCACCCGTTGCTTTTTCTCAAAAATGGGACTGGGGAAAGTCTATGAATCAATTATTTTTAAATCAAAATATAGATATAATTTGTATATTTAGAATATCATAAGATATTTACAAAATTTTAAATTCAAAATAATAAATTTACATAAATAAATATAATTTTTAAACGCATTAAAATGAAGAACTAATGTTTGGAATATCAGAATTAAATGTGATCAATGTTTTGTGCCGAATTCTCTGTTCCTGATGAAAGTTTGGAGCCTATTAGACACGAAATTCAAAAACATTTACTTTGAAAAGAAATTTCGTTCTTTTCTTCTAGAAGAATCCTTTTTAATGGTCCTCGTTTATATATAATGTGTGTGTATACTGTTTTTATATTATGTTACTTTTCCGTGCAAGTTATTTTTCTAAATGTTTGACAAGGCTTCAGTCAAGAAATTGAGCTGGACGTTTGAGAATGCGTGACATAAGAAAAATCAGTCCAAAAGGAAAATGCGTGCCGTATGTTTCGGATTATTGTTCTGTTGGAAGTAGAAGTTTTTACATAGATGAAGCTTATGGGACACGTTGTGTTAATTATTATGCCTAAGGATATTCTAGACGTTTTTTGCCATCAATACTCTAGTTTATCGATACCTAGTTTATCGATCGCCTTTTATAACACATTAAACTTTTGCCCCCTCCTGTTTTACGGTTGCTTGAAGGTATTTTTTTCATCACAGAGCAGTTTTGGATTGTTTCCAAATTAAAATTCAATTCCACAGATTTTGGCTGAATTTGTTTTCGTTTGAAAACTACATTCGACCAAATTTCTATTAAAGCATTATCTTGCAAGTTTTAGTGATTTATGGTTTTCTTCTAGCTACTCGAGATTTTTTCCTGTCCAATAAAAATTCTGCGGATATATTTTTAGTAGAATTACTTTGTTCCTAGTTTTTCTTAAATGTTGCAGGATAATGTTCTAAGAAAGCTTTGGATTTACTTTAACAATATTGACAACTTTTCTCTAAAAGTCAGCTCTTTTGTGCTGTTACATCTCGGTGCAGTTACCCCCCTACCAGACTATTTGAAATTAATAATCACAATTTTTACTGCGCGTCAGCTCCTATTCACTGTTTCACTCACTTTTTTCAATGCCTTCTTCTGATTATGAAGAGGATGGATAGTTTTCTTGCTCCAATCGTGGGCTCACACGCTTACTATTTCAAAAATTTGATGAAATGATCAAGATTGCATCTCTATTTCAATAAATTACACGTTTTCTTACTTTAAAATCACTGATTGATACACACTGAATGATGCAATGTTTCTTTTATTTAGAATGAACACTGAACTTTCACTTTTGTTCCTCTTTTCAATGGGTTGAAAAGTTCCTCTTTTTTCTAGTTTGTTCATTTGAATTTGAAGAAAAGAATTGCAGTTGTCTTTCTAATATTCTAAAAATTATACAAAAGATACCTACTTTGATAAAAAATAATTGTAATGTAGATTTACTCCCACTCCTATTTTTTGTTAAAAAATAATTGAGAAGGCAATAAAATGCACTAGAACTCCGTGGATATATAGAAAAATTAAATTTACCTTATGGCTGGTGATTCTTCTCTTAGCCTATTTGTTAAAGTGTGAATGCAATAAATCATTATAAGCTGTTTTCTCTTCTGAACTGAGCAACACTATGAAATACATGCATTTGTGAAACAGAAGAAAAATTCACTGTATGCTAATTTATTATTATATGATTAAACAGATTTTAGATTTAGAAAATTATCCACGCATTTAACAGATAATTTTTTTAGAAGTATTAATGAGAAACTTATTTTGAAAATCAATAGATTATCTTCTATATCTGTGCTCCGCAACCTTTTTATCGCTCCGGACCGATCAACGTTTGATAATTTTACCGCGGACAGCTGAGGGTGGGACATATTGATTGGTTATATATTTGATTGTTTTGATTCAACAATTTTAAGTTAGTTACATTCAAATATGCCTTCAGAATAAAATATAGTTACACCAAAAATGAATAAAAGTGATTTAACGTGGAATATAAAGTGATTTCCGTGGAAAGTTGCGCAAATCCGAGAAAAATGTACCACTTTATGTTCTTGAGGCGTCCCAGCACCATTTGATTCACGAACCGGTACCAGGTCGTGGACCAGGGATTACGGATCACTGTTCTATATGATGTAATTAACTAACCACAACACAGTACTAATTTAAAGTTCTCACGAACATAGAACACAACAATTCTGTTTCTTTGGAGTGAGGTAAATGAAAAGCTCCATTGCGATCGTCTTTCCATTTGAATTAAATTAAACATTGGTGAAGCTTTTTCGGTCATGAATTACGATGGGGGATTATTTTTACACACTTATTTTACTATTTATGTAGAAAAGGCACTCACAAACAGCATAACTCAAATAAGACACGCGTGCGCTTATAGGGTTAAAAAATCAAGTTGAATTTTCCATAAAATGGAGGTTTATATACAAAACGCCAACTGAAAGTTCCCAAACTCAAATGACCTCCTTGGGAAGCTCCTCTGATAGGTAGACTGCAATCCTACAAGGTGAATTACATAGCAACTCATTAAAAAAACGCTGGCCACATAACTTTGAACTGTTCAAGTGACGATTAAACCCCGTTAGGCGGCGTTGATTAGTTACGCAAGTCCTGGTGGGCTCAGGACCATTACAAAGATCTCAAGAGAAAATATAACGCGAATTAACACACAACTATATATTCAAATAATTATCCTTAATTTATCTCGAGCCACCTATTTTTATCGCCAAAACTGTTGATATAAGTAGTAGGAAATGATGGCACTTGTATAAACGCGAACATTTTCGCTGAATAAAACGCAAGCACTTTCACTTCGCCGAGTGAAGTCAATCAACCACCTGAGAAAAAACTAGTTTTTCTACTCGTTTCTCCTCAGTTCTTTAATTCGGACTGCTACGAACTACGGAAACCTTTTAAAATTTATTTTATTTTCAATATTTAAACATATACAATGTGTTTTTCGAGTGGAATTGTAAGAATTGTGCAGTGTAAAGAATTTGAAAGTAGTGATAACATTCAAAATCAGTAAAAACTACGAAAGGATGATAAAAAGATTTTGAAAAAGTTAGTAAATTGTATTTTTTTTATCAAGGATTGTAGGCTTAGTTACTTTTTGGGTGCTATTTTTAAGACACAAGGTTTTGTGCATAGATAATGTAGATTCTCTTTTTGAAAACCACACAAATAGTTTTCACAATACTTGGGAACTCCTTCCCTTTTGTATAAAAGACTATTACAATTTTTAATCAAAAATAATGTTCATACAGTAATACGTTTACTATTTTTTTTGTGTGTGTGTGTTTGTTTTTTCCCGTGTAAATCGGAAAAACATCTTCATTGAAACTATATACATTAATATGTAATTGATTGAATTTTTCGAATTTTTTTGTTTGACTTACTTCTACAGGGAAATTTAAAAAGACATATTTTAAGCGACATAAAAATTGTAAGTTTAGATTCTCTTAATGTTTAAGCAACTAAAACTAACCAAGGATTAAACGAAAATATGCTTACCGTCTTTACTGGCCATCTTTTTAAGAGGAAAGTGAGGGATGAGATGTCGCAAGTCGATTGTTAAAATACGTTTCGATTGCACTATTTATACTAATTTTTAGGTAGTTTTGCCTTGAAATACTTATCTTATTTTCATGTATATAAAATAACCTTAACCAAGAATACATTTAAATTAGATAACATGTATAAAGAAAAGATTAAGTCCAGAGGGGTGTTAAACAAATTAGCTTTTATTTCGATTCTTAGGTACAGGTTACACAAATCATATTTTTTTGAATATTTGGCAATACACATAACATAGAATACAAAATTTCATCAGTAAAATAGTTACTGATTAAAAAATATTATTAGAGTTACACAAATGATACTTGGTAATACATCAAGCAATAATAACATAGTTAGAATACAAAAATAATTCATCTGAAGTGATATCTCTTGCTTCGAGAACACAATCTAATAGATTTACAAACAGATTTTTGTTGGGAGAAAACACTTTAAATTTGTCATTTGGATCAGTTTGATGTAGTTGACAAAAACCAAAGCATTCTTCTTGTGCATCATTGTGAATGTATTGCACAATTTCACTGTTGTTTAATATCTTAAAATAGACAATTCTCTTATCGCTAATATCTTTACGTAATACACTCTGTCGCAAAAAAATATATGCACCCAGAAGAAATCAAGCTACAATCACGAAACTCGGCAAGAATGTAGTCTGGTAAGAGATATGCAAATGATTAAAATTTCGAAGCCAATGAGACAAGGCTCAGTGTGCTATGCGCATATTAGTTGCGCAACTGGGAGAGTTTAAAAGCATGAGTACGAGCGCCGTACGGCTATCCAAACGAATCTGATGACTTTGATAGACGATATTGAGACTTAGGATGCCTCTAAGACGTAACCGGCGGCAGTACGAGCAGCTGACGGACTTTGATAGGGGCCGTATAATAGGCCTCAGAGAAGCAGGTTGGTCGAATAGACGTATCGGCCGCCACCTCGGTCGGAGCGATATGGTAGTTGCTCGGTGTTGGCAACAGTGGATCACAGAAGGTAGAGTGTACCGTCGCGGAGGGTCAGGACGTCCCAGGAACACAAATGATCGCGAGGATCGTGCAATCAGAAGAGTGGCCACTTCGGCACCAACAACGTCGCTAGCATCGATTCAACGCCACTTACCTCCTTCCAGACATCCAGTGCAATCAAGAGAAACCATAAGGAGACGACTGACCGAAGTTGGCTTGAGGAGCCGACGTCCGCTAAGACGCTTACCACTGACCCCACATCATAGGCAGTGTCGACTGGATTTTTGCCGACCTCGGCAGAGACTGGAGACGTGTCATCTTCAGTGATGAATCCCGATTCAGTCTCAGTGCTGATGACCACCGCACACGTGTCTGGAGGCGCACCGGCCAGCGGTCCGATCCGGCATTTATTGTCGAGCGGCATACAGCAATTTCACAAGGTGTGACAGTGTGGGGAGCAATTTCTTGGGACACACGATCATCTTTAGTGGTCCTTCAAGGCACTTTGACAGCTCGCAGATACGTGGACGATATTTTAACGCCGATTGTGCTTCCCATGCTATCAAGTCGCCCAGGTGCCATTTATCAACAGGATAATGCTCGTCCACATACTGCGCGACTCTCCCAACAATGTCTTCAAGGATATGACGTCCTACCATGGCCTGCCAGGACACCAGATCTTTCGCCAATAGAGCATGTCTGGACGCGCTGGGAAGTCAACTGCAGCCGTCCCGAGATACAGGAGAATTAACTGCGCAGATGCAAAGACTATGGCAGGATCTTCCACAGGGGGTCATAAGTGATCTAATTGAATCGATGCCACGCCGAATTTCGGCTTGTATAGCTGCCAGAGGTGGCTTTACTACTTACTGATTTTTAATCTTTTGCAAGCTGTAACCGCTTAATAAAATGATATTTTGTTCTGAATTTTTAATCATTTGTTTATTTTCATATACACTACATGCATACCAAATTTCGTGAATGTAGCTCAATTTCTTCTGGGTGCATATATTTTTTTGCGACAGAGTGTATAACATTCTGAACACAATCAATTATATTTAAAAATAAGGATGGGTGGATGTAGAGAAATTCTCCAGGTGAACAGCTATCGCAAACCAGATAACCAAATTTCTCCATTGTCAGTTCTCTTTTAAACTTGAGTCTAATCTGGTTCTGCTTTTATACACTGGTCGACAGAGGTTGGCAGTACTGAAGAGATAGAGGTCGGGGAACATGAACTAGTTTAAAATACCTTTGCACATAATTTTGAACAAGTCTTTCATTAGCACAGTGATTTCCATTGCGCAATCAGTTGACTGGTAGCCCTCGAGAAATATGCCACAAAAAATATAGGCAGAAGAGACCGCATGTCATTGTGTTTGGATATTGCAGAATATTTTCGTTCCATTCGAAACTGGTTGAGTTTTCAATTACAAATTGTTCAATATCATACTGAGGTCGTGTTCCATAAGAACAGAAAAAAACACAATGGTTGTCTTGTCTAAAATATATAGCTTGCCAATGTCGACCCTTGCAATGAGCAGGATCTGTATTCACAATGAAGGAGCGATAACGTTTCCTTTGTTTCGGAAGTTTATCACTAGAATAGACCCCTGAGAAACCATATCGTAGTATGGAGTCTGAAAGAGATAACCTATTCAACACAAGGGAATCCATGAGCTGGCTTTTAATAATCTATGAATACGTTTCGGCTTTTATCGATTTCTATAAGCGAGGGCATTTCCATGTAAGCAATCAACGTAGCTGTTTCGGGGAGCTCTGCATCAAATTTTAAGTGAATCGAAATATCTCCACTTCGTGTCACATTTCCAAATGGTTCACTAGCTGACTTGTCTTGTGTGAGATCAAAAACGTATAGGCATATGGTCTTTTTGTAATCGTCGTATGAAACATTCGTTTTGTGTTGTGCTAAATCGGTGAATAAACTTAAATAGTTTCTCGCATACAAATCTTTTGCATAGTCAGGTGTGTAAGCAGTAGTGGGTATCTGTATACCATTTTCACTGAGCGAAATACGGTTTAAATTATAATGTTTAAAATTGAACGGATTCTTTTTCATATCTCCATTAAATGCAGGATTCGAAATTAGGCCTAAAATTATCCTTGAAGGCAAAACGCCATTTATACTCCATTAGGGATTATTACACTCTTCAGACCGGAGCTCACGGTGAAAGTTTTCTCTTCGATTCGTGTAAAGGCATTTGTATTTTCTATTTGTTGACGATAGTCCCCTGTAGCAGCTAATAAGGAGAATTCATTTTTGGCCTTAATCAATCGAATTCTGATTGATGTGCCATTTATTAAAAGCTTAGATTGAGTTCCAATATCGGTGTGAAGAATACTGCACATGTCAAAAACTTTACCATTTTTCACACGGTCCCATCTTTTTCTTAGTCCTTTATTAAGCCCCGCATCTGTAAGGGTGACATCGTCAAATTTTCCAGCAGTGTCTTTTATAAATAGTCCGGCACTCAATAAATTTTTTTGAGACGATTCAGAATGAAATAACATGCTTTGAATGTACGCTTTGTAAGCATTGTTGTTTTCCGACGAAATGTGACGATCGTTGAGCGAAATGTGACATTCTGCAAACATAGTATTCAATAGATAGTTTATAGGTCCACATTTGTCGTCATTCTGAAATGCTTCCCCGTTTCCTTTTAAAATTCGTGCTTGAACATGTAGAAAAAAGTGTGAAAGATCGAAGTAATATTCGCTTAAACCTGATATGAGGAATTCAATAGTGTTGTTGTCAGATATGTGGATGCAACGGGATGAATTTCCACAAACGATGATCGATCTACTGCTAATTGTATTGGAGATGTTGTAAACAAATATAATTCACTTTTGGTGCAGTAACGCTTTTCCATTTTTTCACAGATCAGTAAACACGTCTTTCTCGCAAGACTTTTTTCTCTTGGTCTGTCGCCATGAACTCAATTTCTTTCTTTTAACACCTCCTCCACCTTTCAATTTGAGAAGTATATCCTTTTTAATCTCTTCACCAACTTGCCGCAATTGATATTTTGAACCTTCTTTAAAGGAGTTTCCTTGCGACATAACATTTTATCACTACGATGAATAAAAGTTGACTTTGTTACGCGAGCATTTTCATTTCGCCGATTAATAGCTTCAATAGAAGAAGAAAAAAAACCCAACTTACCCCTTTTTCATCCTGTCTTTTTCTGAATTCATGCTGACGAACTGAGAAGAAAAACCTTTTTAAGGCAATTTACTGAATGTTAATCGATGATGTTTTGAAATCGTTATAAATTCTTGCTTTTTTATATTTGATTCTATCCTTACTTGTATAAGCTACTCATCGCAGAAAATAGTGTGTTCTGAATAGAAATAATTATCAAGCCATGCGCAGGTAATTAATTTATAAGAAAAAAATTCCTACAGAATCCAATGTGATGTAGGTCTCTCTGTTTACCGAAGTACTTATGGAACCACAGTTCACGAATACAAACTAAAGTCAATAATTTTAACAACAGTTTTCATATTAGACTGTGGGGTGTGGGCGTTTGGTCGATGGATCATGAACTCGTCACCGTGTTGTTTCTATCGAGGTATGAGTTCGAGTCCTGATACCATGAAAGACCCAACGTGTAGAGGGGTTGATGCAGAACAAATTTGTATGGGCTCAAAGTACTCAGTAGTTTAGTACTGATGTGGACATCTGGTGAGTGGGATGCCATCTCAGGTGTTGACCTCATAATTGACGGTATCTCAAAATGATAAGGTCCTTCGTTGGTAGCGAAAAAAACACAATTAATCATTTCGAATGGATTAAATTAAATACAATAAAGATCGGCCATGAGAGTAACAATGATATTTTTTTAAGGAGGGTTATATCCGTGGTTAGGTAGTGTGTCTAAAAAAATTTTAAATAATTTTTTAGTGAATACTCACATTATAAATAATTTTAAACGAACCGAGCATTAACGAAAGTTGAAACTATATTGAAAAGGTAGATAAAATCACTTAAGCTTCGAATGACAGAAAAAAAGATAAGAACTAAGAAAACATCGAAATTAACAATGCAAACAAACCCGTGTTGCCAAACCGAAAATGAATCTTTTGTAAAAATACTTTTATGATGATTTATTCAAAAAGCAAGCATGTGTTGGGTATAATTTCGCATTCATTGAAAGATGTGTCATACGACGCCATATAGTCTGAGCTCTCTGTGGAAAATCAGTTTAAACTAAATTTCGAAAAACTCTCTTCAAGGTGTGTGTACACCGTCATAACCTATAGTTTCACTCCTCTTGGTGGCGTAGTTTTTGGGTGTATCGAAAATACACAAATATTCCTTTATATTAATATAGATCATCATGAAACATGATAGAAATGAGGTGAACACAATGACGACTCCTTTTGATTTATAATATGTGGACATAAATAATTCTTTGATTTATTTACTGCAGAAGTGTCAAACTCGTATGATATTACGGGCCGCATAGTCTACTTATGTTAAGGTAGAGCCGCATGTTTACGATCTTCAAAAAATCAATAAAATACAATTTTTATAATGTATTATGCATTTATTAATGTAAAGCTCAATGTATTGTGTATTATACACATGTAGTCATTTTAATTTCATGTTATTTTTTATGCTTAAAACTATAAACATTTCATATTTTTAATAAAAAACAAACACAAACATTTTTTTAAGAATTTCAATTTAACATTACTTTTTAGAAGATATTTGACATCAATTTTTTCACAAAGCAAGTCATCAAGATTTGATTAAAAATTCTGTACGCTGATGTAATTTTTAAAATGGACAATGGGATTGGGGTTATTCTTATCTTTCTGAATGCTCACTATTTTTCATTAAGGACAATAATTGATCGCATAAATAAGTGCTTCTGAACATAGTTCGCATAACAAACGATACATTTTAGGAAAAATATCTACTGATAAATACGAATATGTATAAAAATCTACAATTTTAACTTTCATAGGTTTTTGCTTTAAGGTATCCGAATACGTTCGGAACCATGATTTTAAAAAGGGCATAAATGGATACTTTTCATGATATCTGTGTCACTTAGATTGGAATAGATGCATAAAATGATTTTAAGGACATTTTGACAAAAAAAAGTTATTTAAGGTATCCGACTGGTTTAAAATCTTCATTTTCTTCAAAAAAATCGAAATTTATTTTTTCATCTATTTTTGTAGCCCGTTTAATCAGCTTTCTAAACATATCTTACTTTTAACTCTCTGTCAAATAGAAAAAAAAATTATAACTGTTTTTGTTTGGGGTAGTGTAAGCCCAAATCGAAACCAGAAGTGTGAGTTTTTTTTGATGATTTTCAACCGCAAAATACAATTTTTATTCATTTAAAATATTTTAACGAATTATTTTCGCGTTTGTTAAACTTTATTTCACTTTATAAATGTTTTAATAAATATATTTCGCTTTCAAAGTGGCAACAATTAACTGATTGCAATGTTTGTTTTGATTCAAACGACTTGCTATTTTGTTGTCAATTGCGTTTTATTTAGAGCTCTTTAAATCTTTTTTATTAGTATTTTTATACAAAATTATAGTTATTTTTTATTAAACTAAAATTGTCATGCCAAAAACAAGATCTGTAAGACCTAAAAAGAAGAGATTTCACGGAAATCGTTACACTCGCAATCGTGATTTGGAGTCTTCGAATTCCAGTGCAAGTGCAACCAAGCTGAAAGACAGCTGCTTCTCCTTTTAGGTACAGATGTTCCTAATAATAATAATTCTGACAAATTCTGTGGAAACCGTATTATTAATTTAAAAATTTTAATGTCTGTTTTTTCCGTATTATGCTGTCCTTCTTGTTATTCAAATGGATTACTGCTCATTGAGGACTCAAGATTTGGCCTGTGTTCCAATTTTTCTTTAAAATGTAATAAATGTTCCTTTACAAAAGGGTTTTATACTTCTGAATAAGTTGGGAAGAACAACATTATTAATATGTGTTTTGTCCTTGGCTTACGACTTATGGGTAAAGGATACACCGCAGGAAAAAAATTGTGTCCGACACTTAGTCTTCCATTCATTTCGAAGTTCTCTTTTCGTCAACAAGAGAAATCCATTTTAAAACGCGTATCACTTGTTGCCGAAGAAAACATGTTAAAGGCTGCGAAAGAAGTGAGGGAAGTAAACCACGATAAAAACAAAGTTATCAGCTGAGGTGTGTCAGGTGGATGGAACGTGGCAACGTCGCGGGTATTTCTCTTTAAATGGCTGTGCAACAGTCATATCTATTGACACCGGCAAAGTGTTGGATACAGAAATTTTATCTTTGCATTGCAGAATATGCAACATGAAAAAAAAAAAACTTCTAAGGAAAATCATGTGTGCTCAAATTTCGCTGGCAGTTCTGGAAACATGGAGCCTGTCGGTGTTTTCAGAATGTTTGAGCGCTCAAAAAACATCTACGAAAATTGCAGTATTCTGAGTATTACGGTGATGGAGATTCGAAAGCATTTGAAGCCGTGAAAAACATATACGGTAAAGACTCGGTTACAAAGTTAGAATGTATTGGGGACATGTGCAAAAGAGGGTTGGAGGACGTCTGCGGAAATTGAAAAAGAACTCTTGGGGGAAAGGGAAAATTGACCGACAAATTGATAAATAAGTTGCAGAATTATTACGGTATTGCAATTCGAAGCAATGTTGGCAATTTGGAAGGTCAGCAAAAGGTTGTTATTGCAGCTTTTTTTCATTGCTGCTCCGGTAAAAACAAGCAAATGCATGGCCAATGCCCAAAAGGTGCGAAAAGCTGGTGTAAATTCCAGAGAGCAGAATTTGTTGGAGATACGTTGAAAGAGAAGTCAACGGATCTTCCAAATTCAGTTATAAACTCCATTAAAAAGACTTATATGGATCTTTGCGATCAAAATTTCCTAAAAAAATGTCTTCACGGGAAAACTCAGAGCTGCAATGAAAGTTTCAACGATGTCGTGTGGAGTATAATTCCAAAAGAGACTTTTGTTGAGCTACAAACACTCCACTTAGGGATTTATATTGCAGTAATACTTTTTAATTCTGGTTTTGCTGGTCTGTTACCTCTACTTGAAAAGCTAGGAAGTGAATTAGGGCCTGAAATTGTCAGAAATTGTCGTTAATAGGTTGCGATAATATGTAAGAACCCTTCAGTTTCTGCTAACCACATTCATTTCGACCACCATTCAAGATAACAATTTTCATAAGGAGTACAAAAAAGGGTTAATGATTAAAAATGTTTTTTGAAAATAATTAACCAAATAAAATAAAAAGAAGAAAGTAAAGTCTATTTCCAAAACAAAGCAACAAAAAATAACAAGAAACCCTAAGTTCAAAAATGTAATTAAAATGGGAGCAGCAAAAATCGATCAACCAATAGAGGGATAAGAAATCAGCAACCTATGCGATCATTTTTGTTTTGGTGGATTTGCGCTGTCCTGATACAATCATATTATTTCGGTTCTATTTACAAACCTAGCTGAAAGTATTCTACAGAATAGGTGACCTGGTTTGTCGATA
Organism: Trichonephila clavipes; assembly: GCA_019973935.1. Lineage (NCBI taxonomy): Eukaryota > Metazoa > Arthropoda > Arachnida > Araneae > Nephilidae > Trichonephila > Trichonephila clavipes. The sequence continues at coordinate 554,433 of BMAU01000044.1, read as the reverse complement.
CTTTTTCAAAAGGAAATGTTGTGGAGACAGTTGAACCTCAGGGCAGTTTGGACAACGATTTGTGTAACTTCTTTATCCGTCAGTTGAGATTTTAATTCCTTTTACATGTTTTGTTCGAAGTCTAGTTATTATCGATGCCATTGTACAGCTACGATTGAGATCTGGGATGGAATATTTAAAATTATTGTTGATTAGTTTTCGGCTAGCAACTGCATTGGTGTCGATGAGGGCTGTGATTATCGGGGCAAGTTCATCGGCTTTCTCATTAGACTCGAGAAATTGACTAGACTGGTATTCATTGTAGCGCGAAGGATCTCTTTTCTGGGATGATTTTGTCGATGGATTGGCACCTGTTTCTCTGGATGGCTTGCAGCGCGGATCTGGAGTCTGTAAGGAACAGTGGGGATAATGTCTTACATTAGGATTTTTTTTGTATTAGTGAAAGAAATTTTCGCCAAGATGTGCGTTTTCTTTCGTCTCTCGTGTATCAAACAAGTAAGTCTAAAGTATAAAACAACTAAAAGTCACCATTGCAAGAAAATGCCAAAATGAAACAATACTACATCGGTGCGTATAATAACAGCACCTTTAATAAACAGTTTGATAAGCAGAAGAGAAGCTTTAATAAACAGTTAGGTCACATTTATTTGTCGATTAGAGGTTGATATTTTTAAATTTTTTTAAAAAATTGACCTGATAGCAAAAGATATTTATCGTATGGCATTTACTTTGAATATCACCAAAATTGGAGCACACTTTAGATTTCTCTCGATTGCTATCAATTTCAGGAACAATAAAGATACGTATGAGAAATATATAAATATAAAGCATAGAATATACAACGTATTCGAAGCTGATGCTGTATTGAGGGTTTTATTTTGTTTTTACTCTTTTTTTCTCTTATTTGTAACAACCTAAATTGGAATAACATTAATAAAATCTACCAAAAAGCTGATCGCAGCTGCCATCTCAGAGTGATTTTCAACAGACTTTAAAGAGAAATTTAATGAACTCGTCTTTGTGTATATTTTGAGGAAGAACTGTTTATTATAGACATTTTCGATATTTCTGTAATACGAAGCAGGCTTTACTTTCAACTAAGTTGATTATGCACGTCGATGCAATATAAAAATGTGGCAATCAAGACAGTTTTTCAACTTCTACTTTTAGTTCACAACCTCCCTATATATTTCTTGTTCATATTTTCTGTCGTTAATAAAGTACAATTTAAAACGCTCAATTGAGCTGACATTGTATATATACGATTATTTTGGATGATAATACGGTAATTTTCTTATAATTAATAAAAATGAATTGATTAAAACTAATTATTTAAAAAATTACAGATACAACCGGATTGGCATCATTTCTGGCGACTTAGCGACCATTATGGCGACAAGTATCAAAACTTTAAAAGCATTTTTCGCACATTTTAAAGCGCCCATTTGAGCTGAAAGTTTCTATGCACTATTGTTTCGGGTGACAATACGATAATTTAATTATAATAAGTTAAAATCAATTGATGAAACCTATTATTTAAATAATTACAGATACAGACACGTTGGCTTCATTTTTAACGACTTGGGTCAAAACTTTAAAATATTTTTTTCTCGGGTTTTAAAGCATTAAGTGGAACTGAATTTTTATATACACGATTTTTTGTTTGGGATGACAATACGATAATTTAATGATAATGAAGAAACATTAATTGCCACTTAATATTGTGATTCCATTATATGTATGGAAATATTTATATTAATTGTAATTATTTGATAAAAAGTAACTAAAATAAAATTTTTCTTTTTGACCTAAGTAGGAATTGACTTAAAATATTTTTTTATATTACTAGTTTAAATTAAAGATACAAATTCGAACAAGAGTTAGACAAATGAGATGAAGTTGAACATGCGTAATCTTACGATAGACTATGTAAAGAATAACTTTCGAAATAAAATAATCTTCCACATAGGCACCAATGGTACATGGCAGGAAATCAAACTGACTAGGCGAATCCGGAGCCACCTAAAATTGGCAGAAAAATCCATCCTACTTGTAAAAAATAATGTGGCCATCCAGCTTCACAGGATCACATTCTGGGTTATATAGGACTTTCTAAGTGGGACTTAACATCCGATTTTTTTTATTATTACAGACTTTTTGTCTGTAAACAGCCATCTGATGCTGATCTGACATATATCACATCTTTCGAGGATAAGCAACAGCAACATAAAATAATTGGAACCTAAAGAGTTTTGGATCCAATTAAAGTTTTACAACGATATCTGTTATAGCAATAATAACGATATCACTAATGCATTTGCTGATTATTTCGGCTCTGTTTATAAATCTAGCACGAACTATGGCAAAAAGCTTTTTTTATCTATTTTTTATCTTAGGTGACCTGGTATTTATAAATTTTTTTTCTTTAACATTCCGTTATCATTTAAAATTTAACCATCAAATTGGAGGGAAAAAACATTAATAACATGAAAAGTTGTTATGAAAGATAATGGATTCTCATTCAAAGTTAATATTCCTTCGATTCGTTATATTCAAATATGCATTTTAATAATTCATTTATTTCCTAGACATGTTTAGACGACGAAATCGACACCTGAGTTGGTACCTCAATTTCTTTATTTATAACTCTAACACATCAACTTCAGGATTTTTCACGAAGGCTAAACATGAAGCGCTGCTTGAAATATGAGAGAGAGAGAGAGAGAGAGCCATGAAACATTTTTCATGAAGGCTATTTTACATGAGCCCTCATCTTTCCGCACCGCCGTCTATGTTATAATCTACGGTGGCCTTGGAGTTTTGCACCTCCATCCAATATTCATTAAAACTAGTTTTTCAATAAAAAAAATATTATCTTGACCTATGAATGTGATGTTCTCCTGTTTTGAACCTACATATTTCTGTTTAAGAAATGGCCGATATATTCAAAATATTTATACAGACATACCTAATTATTCGGAAACAAAAAATAATCATTTAGGAATAGTATTGAAAACTCGCTTCTTGAAATATTACCTGTTCCTAAGCTATGAATGGGCATTTCTTATGTAAGATATTGGTATGATGTAAATATTTCGGGCCACATCAAATAAAATAATTCATGAACATTTTAATTATATTCTTTACTAAATTTTAACAAAACAAGAAATTAGATCTGCTAAATAAAAATTTCAGGATATGAATGCAAAATTAAATGGATTGTGCGTAATTATTTTTTAAGAGAATCAGTTACATTTCATTTTCCAAGATTAATACAAATTTGTTGTAGTCTGTGCTAAAACGACTGTAGCAAGCTAATCGTTTAAAATAATTCGACACTAAATTTAAGCACTTCAACTTTCCCTTTGGACGCTTCACCCTTATTGGTAGAAATTCATAGAATCGGATAGTTTGAAGGAATTTTTTCTTTTAATGCGAGATTTCACTGCGACTGAACGTGCTATAAAACTGCTCTGTGCTAATTCACAAAAAGTGACCTTGTTTTCTGTATTGGGTGACTTGAAATCTATTGTATTTCGAAGTTTCTTTCTCGTTTCTTCCTTTTATATATTAATCTTATTGAATAGCTCAGTTTTTGTGTTTCATTTTTTAAATTTCCTGTAGCGTTAGGTTTAAGTCTTAACATTTTCTTTTGGTTACTTTGTTTCTTCTCATTTGGCGAAACAATGTCAAATTTTAATGCTTTTTATGAGTCGTTCTTTTCTGATCGCCGCCAAGCAGAGCAGCCCATGGACTGGGAGGTTGTCCCTTTCCTCCCTGAGGTAAGTGCCCCTTTTGTTCCTTCCCGTTACCCATGGAAGATGAGGTCCCTCATCTCCGTTCAGGTACGTAAACCTCCTTCTCTTTCAGCCAACCGCTTCCCGAACATGAGGACTCTCGCTCTAAAGGGAAGGGCACCTCAGGCACCCAAAGTGTCTGTGATGTCTATTGTTTTTAATGTCGTTTCTCCCATTACTTCCTATTTTGCTTCTTTTTTCTTTTAATGTTTTTGAATTCTATTTACGTTGTTATTCTCCAGATTTGGTGATAGTTGCTTCAACTAGGATGTACTTCTGGCGACGAATTCTGAAGTTAACCCTCATTTGATATTGAAATTCTCTTAAGAATAGATGTTCTGCGAAAAATTTGCAGTTGGTAGAAAAGCAATTTATATTTTGATAAATTTTCCTTTTACTTTAAACTGAAAAATGATTTACGTACTTATATTTTATTCTGACTAACTTAAAATATTCTACAAGAAATACTTTGAGTGATATGTATTTCGATTTACTTTTGATATACACTCAGGAACATTGAAAATAGCTACCCAAGAAGAAAACATCGGATTGAAATGAAATTTAATACACATAATGACACACATGAGAGATTCACTTGATCTCAAAAACAAGACAATTAAACGAATACAGGGTGTGCAACGACACAAATACTGGACAACTTCAAAAGCGTCTTGGACTACCTCCAGCTGCAATACATGCCGCCACACGGTCCGGCATTAAGTTGATTAGACAACATAGGCAGATAGGCCCACAAATCTTGAACAGCCAACTCTAAATCATGTACAGTGTGACACAATGGCATCTGCCGTTTTAGCTGATCCCACACGTGCTCTACAGGGGACAAATCGGGGGAGCGGGCTGGCCCTGGAAAAGTCTGAAAATGACGTAGGAAGTCTTGAACAACTCTTGCTGTATGCGGACGAGCATTATCTTGCTGGAAAATTGCCCCTGGGAGACCATTTAGGAAAGGTCCTACATGGGGTAGAATGATATCATGAACGTAACGTTGGCCCGTTAAGGTTCCACGCATCACAATTAAAGTGGACCGGCTATCATAGGCTATGAACGCCCAGACCATTACACCAGCTGTGTGGGCAGTGTGACGTAGAACAGTGTGGGGGAATTGTACCGCTCACCAGGGTGCCTCCACACCCGTACACGGTTATCATCTGTCCCCAAAACAAACCGGGATTCATCACTAAACACAACCTTTTGCCAATCTGTGACATTCCGCACTGATCTGGCTTGGCACCACTGTAGACGCAGTTGCCGATGCTCTGGTGTTAAAGGGAGTGCACGGAAAGGGCGTTTGGATTTAAGATTTGCTTCTGCAAGGTGTGTGGAAATTGTTTGTGGAACAATTGCTACGCCTACGTCTGCTCGTATCGTTGAACGAGTCACTGTGGGGTCTTCAAGTGCTTGCAGCATGATCCTTCGATCCTCTCTCCTCGTGGTCTTCCTGGTCGCTCCAGACCCGGTTTTCCGCGCGTGGGTACCTTCTCATGTCCACTGCTCCCAACAATTTCTAACGGCACACTCCGAACGATCCACCTGGCCAGCAACACGGCGCGTCGACCAGCTTGCAGTTTTCATCACGATGATCAGGCCTCTCTCAAACTCGCTTAACTGTGAGAAATGTCTTCTAGCACGTTTACCTGGCATGTTTCGCTTACCAAAGTCTTCCTACAATCGGCGGGTAATCGTCACGTTTATGAATCTTCGAATTTGCGCTGGCTTACATAGCACCCTCTTCCTGACTGTAGCGCCACCTCGGCATGTATGAGCATGCGTATTGGCACAAAACTTGGATCATTTGCATATCACATTACGCTGTGCTTATTTGCAAAGTTTCGCGATTGTACTTAGCTTCCTTCTTGGGTCGCTCGTTTCAATGTTCCGGAGTGTATATTTTGATAATTTTTTTTTGGCGTCTATGTGCTTCGTTTCATATAATGTCACCAATAGGTTACGATAATACATATGTACCCGTATTTCTTTAAATAAATTTTAAAGGCATCATTTTGTAATAATTAAAAATTAAATAATTTTTGATAAGTATGTTTAAAAGTATTTTCTTTTCAAAGGATCTTTATTTTACATGTTTATTAAGACATGGCATTTTAAACTTGACAGTGAAAAATTTTTTTTGGTACTTTTCCGTTACGCCGGCGTGAATCTCGCTTTATTTGCGACATCACATAAACAATAATAAGTGTATGTTAGTTCTTATTAGCTTTTCGTCTAACTTTCATGCATTATGAAAAGATACTAATAAGAAAAGACCACTACTTGTTTTGAAAATGGGATAGTAAAAGTTTATCAGCTGGAATATTTAGCTTGGAGTCGGTAGTATCATTTTTGGCGACTTTTTCTTCTGTGCCGGCGAAACAGAAAAGTATCAAGTTCTTAATTTAATAATTCATTGTGAAATTAATTTTCTCAGAGGATCCACTACCATTCTAGTGCGTGTTAGATACAACCAATCCTCCCCTCCCCCCACAATTAACGGTTTTTTACAGATTACACTATAGACGGAAGGGGGTGTTTCGTTACACTCCCGGGGCTGCACTGAGGGATTGCTGAAGTGGGCAGCCTCAAGGGACCAAAGTAGCCGACCTCCAAATGATGTTCTTCGGACAACGCTGTTCTTCGAACGATACTTACGTACTATCGCAACAATGCCAACTTTCAAATTAACTCGCCAAGTTGGCAATCCCGATTTTGCATGCGTCCTAAGCGGCGAGTTGGCACCCTTCATACAATATCGCCTATAGGGTTGCGATAATACGTAAGTGCCCTTCGAAATGATAACAACGGCTGACAGGCTACTAAGTAAAGGGTGATTTTTTTAGAGGTATAGAACTTTAAATTGCAATAAAACAACGATGTATTATTCGATTGACATAAATTTTTTTTATTCGAAAGATAATCTTGTGGCATTACATTTTACATATGATCAAGCAAGGCCTAGATTCGTCGAATGGGCCCAAAACGAGATTGCCGTTGTTCCCGATTTTCATAAGCGAATTTTGTTTAGCGATGAAGCGCACTTCTGGTTGAATGGCTACGTCAACAAACAAAACTGCCGCATTTGGAGTGAAGCTAATCCACAAGTGTATGTCGAAACACCGTTACATCCAGAAAACTGACTGTTTGGTGCGCTTTATGGGCTGGAATCATTGGAATCCTTTCTTCAAAAAACGATGAAGGCCACAACGTTACAGTCAATGGTGATCGGTATAGAGCCATGATTACCAACTTTTTCATTCTTGAATTGAACAATCATGATGTCCAGGAGCTGTGGTTCCAACAAGACTGCGCAACATGTCACACAGCTCGTGCCACAATCGATTTATTGAAAGACACGTTTGGTGACCGCCTAATTTCACGTTTTGGACCTGTGAATTGGCCTCCAAGATCTTGTGATTTAACACCGCTAGACTATTTTCTGTGGGGCTATGTAAAGTCATTGGTCTATGCGGATAAGCCACAAACGCTTGACCATTTGGAAGACAACAAGATCATGAATACGGCCACAAATGTTGGAAAAAGTCATAGAAAGTGGACGTTTTAATTGGACTAAGAACTTCATATTCATCACAAGATTGTCAATTAACGTCTTGTTCTACTCTCGAATTCAACAAAACCACCGGACACAACAATAGATTGGATTTCAAAATTTCAAACGTCAGTTTTTATTTCATGTTAGTGGTCTTGCTATGAAGATTATATCGTAACACTTTTGCATAAAAGCTTTTAATAAACAGTTGGTCAAATTTACTATCACAGTTTACATTTTTCCACACACATCTTGAACATCACTTCACGATTAATTTTTAGGAGCAATATAGATATACACTTGAAAAAAAAATATATGCAACCAACCAAATTAGAGCCTAGCAAATTTACATTTTTGACAATCAACCAATATCAAATTTGGCATCGATTCATTATCACTTGATTGTCGTCATTTTATACCTGTTAATTCTCCTGTATCTCAGGACGCTGGCTGGTTTCTATTGGCGAAAGTCAGCTCGTCAAAAGATGTGTTTATGTATTTTCGAATTTTTAACGTATCTGCGAGCTGTCAATAATTGATTTTCATTAATGGCAAGACGCTGTATGCCGCTCGACAATAAATGCCGGATTCTCTTCGTAAAAGCTTTGTGAGTAAAGAAATTTTGTTAAATTATTTTTTCAGAAAGATACCAACTTCGGTCAGTTTCTTATGTTAATTGTTTTAGCATTTTCTACTTTTCTTACGTAATTATTTTGTGATACACTTTTCTGCATTAAGAGTTTGGGAGTTTGTTACATAATAGTAGTGAGTGGTTTTATCATGCGTCTATCAAAGTGAGTTATCCATACTCTGAAGTTTTGTTTATTTTACTTTTTTATTTGGTTTTCCTACCGAGATGCAAAGGGGAAGGTTGGCGCCTATTTTTGCAAACTAGTTGAACCCCACATTGTATTTACGGTCCTAAGTCCGAAATTGCTTTCCAAATGACTAGCTAGGTTCTTTTTTTTGTAGTTTTTTTTATTTTGCTAGATTCTTTAATTTGTTCTTCATGTTCAGCTTTTATATTTTTATTACGCTGGATTTCCATATACCCACAAGTTATATGTCTCTATGAAGTTTATATACAATGATGTCATTAACGATTTTATCAAAACTATTATTTCAAGTTGTTTTTGATATAAGCGATAATACATATTTCATTTTGTATACTATGCTATAGTTGCAAACGATTTCATAAATTTAATGTTTCAATTCACAAAAGAGTAGGAGAGTCTGTGATATTTTATAAGAAATGAACAAGTGTGGCCAAACCAGGCTTTTACTTACAATGACAGTATATATAGTGGATGAAAAATGGAAAGGCTAAAGAGCAAAAATAAATATGACATACCCTCGAACCAAAACCGGCAAAGTAAAAACAAAGAAGGGGGTATATATGTATTTAAAGTGCCTAGGGCAATAGGAGGTATCTGAATCGTGTACCATATAGTATATAATACATTTCATTTATTAAAAAGTAACTACTATATATATATATATATATATATATATATATATATATAGTAAAAAAATCAAATGAAAACCTTTAATAAATTATATAATTTAATTATAAAAATATATTTAATGTTAAAAAACTTTTTATTATCAGAAAAGATTTCTTTTAAAACAGGTAACAGGCAAATATATTGTCGATTTATATATGTACTAGCTGGCCCTGCCACGTTTTTCTATGGCTTTGTTGTAATACATTGATTTAATATTATTCTCTGAGCTATTCAATGCAGTCAAATTAATCTGCGCTTACAATTTTGGAGAGTTGAAACTAAGCAGAAAACAACATATTTTTTTTCTTCATTTTGTGCATTTTATTCAACGTTTATTTAAATATAGTACAATGCATGAATTACTTACGAAGTTGTGAAGCAACAATAAATAGATTTAGTTTCATAAATAAGGTGAATATCGGTGATTTTTAGTAATTTTCAATATTTTTATCATTTTAAATTATATAACAAACAATAATTTTAATATAATTAATAGCTAATCGATGAACAATATTTTTCGATACCCTGTCTTTTGCTAACTCAAATAGATTTAACGGTTTCCCCACACGTGAGCATGCAACATATAGTTGCTCATGCGGGAAACATCGATTTTCTAAGTCCAAGCCGAATATGGACATTGTTTGGCTTTGAGCTTTATTTATGGTCATCGCGAAGGTCAAACGAATTGGGAATTGGAGCCTTTTGAATGCTATAGGAGATTCTGATAGGATCAGTGGAATATGTTGCAACAGGACGATTTCAACATGGTTGCTTCAAAAAGTTTTCCCGTAATTCTTTTGATGAACAAACGTGTACCATTGTTGTTGTCGTATGTTTATTACTGGGATACATACGAAAGACGTGAGATGATGAACAGAAACATATAACACAGCCACAGAAGATTACAGATTTTATTACAAACGATGATCCCAGCATATAACAAGAAGAGATGCGCTGCTTTTCCTTTCGAGACGGGAATCCATTTCAGGCGAAAGACCGACTTCTTTCCCGAAGAAGGTACAACCAAGTCTTACTCGGGATTCGAACCCACTAGGTTACAAGCCGAGGGTCATAGTCACCATACTGGCTGGGCGACAACGTGTACCATTGCATAATTTATGTGAATTTAAGTTACGCAGCAGAATATAACCAGTGAACCAATCTTCAACTGAAAATTGTGTGTATGACGGCATTATCTCCTGATATATCCAGAGAATTAAAAAAATTAGATGGAAAATTTAGGGTTACGTTTTCATCAACAACAATGTCGATTAATTTAAAAAACAGTAGATCACACTTGGTAACAACTACGTATCTGGAAGTTTATTTCGTCAACATCAACATATTTTCTGGATTACTGCGCAAATGATAATCTAGATAATTATTCAGTATATCCAGGAAGACACTCTCAATCAATTCATTTTTTGTCTGAACAACAATACAGAAATTGTCAGGCATTTTGATACATTATGTATTGGGATGCAATTCTACTTCAACCTTTCTAATGTTCAGCACTTAGAAAACATTTGCGCCAATTGATCATCTTGCAATTATACTCCAATGTTTACGGTCAATCGAAGTGTCTCGACGTTTTGCCATTGAAACCAATGGTTTTAAATATGCGTTAATCTCTTGAGCAAAAGTAGAGCAAGTAATGACTGGCAATGTCTCTCGGAAATCACCAGACAATAGTACACTCATGTCCATAAATTAAGGATAATTCAGGATCACACAGAAATTGAAATATAAAATAAAAATTTCACCTGTAGAACTATCACACACATCTCGAAGAAGAATATGTAAATTACAGGAAACCACCAGATGGCATGGATAGTACGTCACAATGACGGGAGTGTAAGACAGGGGTATATAAGAAATAGTGGCACAGATATAAAATTGTACACAAGCGCTTTAAAAGCCTTTCAGTGCAATAACCGCATATTTATGGCATAAAGGAAGCATTTGGATAATTTTTTACGAGGTAGAATTATTGGACGACTGGAATGTGGACGTACCCAGCTGGAAGTACCCGAGGAACTTGGAATCGCCCAGAGTGTCATCTCCAGGCTTTGTCAACGATTCCAAGATGATGGTAATGTGAGTAGATGTTACAGTACAGATCGCCCCCGAGTTAGAACGCCGAATGAGGATCGTTACTTGGCAGTTACTGCCAAAAGAAACAGACGGAGCACAGCTTTAGACCAGTCTCGTTAGCTCTCTTCAGCTACCGGTACGACAGCTTCAATGCAGACCGTGTACAGACGCTTAGGGCTCATTGGTCTATATGCTCGTATGCCTGTGAGATGTGTTCCACTTACCGCAACTCTCTGTCGCCTGCGATTAACCTGGAATAGAGAGCGTGCATTGGGGACACCACAACAGTGGTCCTGTGTGATGTTTTCCGACGAGTCCAGGTTTAGTTGGCAGTCTGATTCTCGCCGGACTTTAATGTGGAGAGCGCCAGGTATCCGTTACCACTAAGAGAACACCATTGAACGACACCGTTACGGTGGTGCAGGATGGCTCGTTTGGGGAGAAATTATTCTTGGTTCCAGAACTTACCTGCATGTTTAGAGTGTAACGATGACAGGCTACATCTATCGGGTTGTCATTCTGGAACAACATGTACGTTTGTTTCAGGGTGCCATGGGTGCTGAATTTCTGTTTATGAATGACAATGCCCGTCCTCACTGTGCAAACATTGTAGACGAATGCCTTCAATCGGAGGATATCACCCATATGGATTGGCAAGCATATTCACCGGACTTGAATCCAATAGAGAATGTGTGGGATATGCTTCGCCGACGAATTGTTGCCCATCAACGCCCTCCCACCTTTCTACCGGAACTTTGGAGGGCATTGCTTGATGAGTGGTGTAATATTCCCCAAGATTAGATTGATAATTTGATACTCAGCATGCCTAGGCCTTGTAAGGCCTGTATTGCATCGTCCGGGAGACATACTCCGTATTAACCATCATACTAACCATATTATGCTGTTTTTTGTAAATAGGTTCTTTTTTAAAATTTTCTCCAGAGAGTAAAAATCGCAATTTTTATTAATTATGTCAAATATATAGCATCTTTTTTTCTCTTTACCTTTTGTTTAATAAATAGACTTTAGAAATAAATCAAATTTGTTTTGCTTCTGTATCTTTCTTTGCCTTAACTTCATTATCCTTAATTTATGGACATGAGTGTATTACAGCACACCTGATAAATTTTTCGTTGCCGTTTAAATCTTGTAAAGTTCTATGTAATGCTTTGAGTGAATGTTTGTGGGCTATCGTATATATATCTGATTATGGTTGAAATCCTTTGCAACACCGTAGTCATTCATCCTTTTTCTTTAATGTTACAAATTGCGTCTGGTTTCGTTTGAATGTCTAATGGCAGCTTGAATTTTGAATGTGCAATTGTTTCCATCTAACAACGTTTCAACAATACTTGGAGATGCAATTGCTAATGCAGTTTTCTGATGCGATCGTATGTTCGCAAGAGTACGCCTGCAAGTACAGCAGCTATTGGGAATGAAAATCCTGACATCGAACTCGAACGCAAAGCCATTCTACCTCATTCCAGTAATATAAAACATAGTTACGATATTTTCTGAAATCCGAATCCAGATCCTCGTTCCCTATCCAGAGATGTACTCGGGGCCCACTTCGGCTTCCCTACTTCTGCAAGTTCATTCCTGAAAAGGGAGGGGGTATTACGCTCGACCAGCATTATCCGGCAAAGTTACGGGAGTTTCTCTTCCAGAAAAACTGCATTACAAAGAAAACACTTTTCACACACCAAGTAGTTCAAAGTAAGCATCTGCAACGGTTCGAGTGAAATATCGTCGTCTGGCATTATTTGGCATAGTTACGGGAACTTCTCAAATTGGATTGAATATTCGGATCGGCAGTCTAAAAATACGTCGAGTATTCGCTTTTTGCGTCCTTTCGTCTGTAAGTTAGGCCGATGCCACTGTTTACGTATAACATAGTTGTTTGGCGTTATCCGGCAAAGTTACCGGAACTCCTAAAACCTAATTTCAGATTATTATTCCCCGCCCCCAAACGACCTCCCGTCCGACTTTTGATGTCCCAGCGCGTAGAAGTTCAGCCACTGGAATTAAAATCTGCCCGCGGGACTCAAACGTGGAGCCATTTCCCTATATTTCAGCAACATTCTTCAAAGTTGCGGGAATTTCTAAAATCTATTTTCAGATTCTCGTTTTGTGGCCATAACCGCAACCGGGGGCTACTTTCGGCGTCCCTGAGCTTGAAAGTTCAGTCCCTAGAGGGTTGCACTAGGGTCGTCCAGCATTATCCGACAAAATTACGGAGATTTCTTGAACCGGATATTAATTTCGGTTTGCCCGTCTCAAGACACTTTAGAAACCATGTTTTTGCACTCCAAGGACTTTAAGGTAAGCCCCTGCCATGGTGTTTTAAAAATATAGCTAAAAATATTTAAAAATATCGCTGGCATCATCCAGCAAATTTGTGGGGATACCGATTCGATATATTTCCACGCCCCGAAATACGTCGGGCATTCACTTTTCGTTCACTTTCGTCAACAAAATCTGCTTCCAGCGACATGCATGCATTGCGACTTTTTGCGAAATTTCCCTTTATCTGGATTCTTCACATTTTCGGATATAAAAATTTATGACGTCATTAATTGAAATGAAAACTATCCTGTTTTAAGTTGGACGAAATGAACAAACGATATGCCAAATTATATAAGGATCGGTTGAGTAGTTTCGGAGTTCATCGCGGACAAACACTGTGACACGTAATTTTTATATATAAAGAAGATATAAGGTCCTCCTCTTATAAATTTCTGAAACCTGATATTTAAAATTTTTTAAAAGGAGTCGGCGGGCCGAGTGTTTGACACTTCTGATTTACTGTAAAAATTATTACGGCATGAATATCATCAGTCTATGCACGCATGCTCTGGTTTTTTAATGTTTCTTTTAGTATGTGATGAGAGGCTGGAAAGCGTCCCTTACTTTCTAGCACTTTATATACGAGTCCCCCCCCCTTGACCGGATGGGGTGAAATTCCTTCGGTGGGGAGTGTCAAAGGATTTCCGCGCTTTTCTGAGTTCAGTGAACGCATGAATTTCATGACTTGTAGCATTGCGCGATGGGGATTGTCCAATTAGTTAAGCAATTCAAAGGACAGTAACTAGTCCGGCTCCAGGAGTTCGGCGTGTTGGGGTTGAGAATAAAATGGAACGCACCCAAATTTCGACAGGCTCTCTCTCCCAAATTCCAGCACTCAGACGTAACCAAGCGTAGTGAAATCGCCACCCCAACCGGGACTGCCTAAGGCGACCATGCTTCAAAGCTAAGTTTTCTTTCATTACTTTTTTTTAAACATAATTTTTACTTATGTATCAATAAATTTAACTGTATCTTAAACGAAATGAGTATTTAATCGAGTTTGTAGTTATTAACAATGAGTTAATCGAGATCATTTTATTTATTAACATTGGCCATGATGCGATTTATGAATACCGAACTAGGGTTACTTAAACTAATAATTTATTACTATGGCCTCGCATCATATACTTTGCTCTATTCTGTTTTTTCTATTTCTTCAAGTAAACCCGCACGTTGCATTCCGTTCGACATACAGTTAAAATTGCAAATACAGTTAAAATTTATTTGTTTAGGTGCAATTGAATGAAGTGGCCGTGGTAGCCGAGTGGTATAGGTATCGGACTGTGGCTTGCTTTGTCACGGGTTCGAGCCCAGTACCACTAAAGACCCGCCGTGTAGGGCAGCGATGCACGTTAAATCTGTCGAGAGCTGAAACGTCCTCCCGTTGGTGTGGTGTGGTAGTTAGGAGAGGGGGGTGCCAGCTCAGGTGTCATCCACGTCACTTGACCATGGTTCAAAATTACGTGGTCCGTCGCCAAAAGCCCTCGAGTAGCTGAACAGTGCGACGTTAATATTCAATAAATTGAATGAAATTTTTAAAGTCCAGAAAACAAAAAATTACACAATTAAGAGGAATTTCTTTTTCATCTTACTACATATGGAAGTAAAGTATTGATTGGAAATCTACCATGTACACAATACCATTCTACCAATCTACCATGTAACCATTGTCTGATTTCAAATTAGAGGTTCTTTTTCAATTTTCTACTATTAGCTCCCTCTCTATATATTTATCTTGTTCAAATTTTCAATTGTTAATAAAATGCTTTCTGTTCATCCAATCACGTTCAAATACATTTTTTAAACTTGCGGTGGATGACACTTGATGTTAATACAGTTTTTTCAAATATTAATTAATTAATTAAATTTAATTTAATTAATTACCGGTTTTTGACTCTATTGGTGTAACACTGTAACTGTTAAAACAAAGACAAAAGTTGGTGTTGAAAACCTGTTTTTCTGCCAAACTAGCCAAACCGGGTGTGCATTTTTACAGCAATGAAGACAAATCATGCTCTTTTTTCAATTCCCTCTATATACATGTAATAATTCCCTCTAGCATCCTTTTAATTAACTCTTTTAATAATATTGAAATAATATTTCAATTATTTGGTTCGAAACTAACACCCTGATCATAATCGTAATCGATTAATATTATTGCATCAGAAATCCCTGTCCCGCCCATTCTATCCAATCAGAACTACGATAACGTAATCATCACGCGCTTGCACTATTGGTATAAAACCAAACACCTTTAATCGCTCTCTTCTCTCTTCGTTTTGTCCGCGTCATGTAAGAATGTAAAAAGCTGCTCTCAGAGTCTTTGTGTTGTGTACGTCAAGATGTCACTTCTGCTTGTTTCCTGTCCACTATGCTTAATAATCGTTGCAAGTTGTCTCGTCAACGTGAAAATGTACCGTACATTTGTCCTAAGCTTTGATGTGTGCTTCAAAATAAAGAAGATGAATGTCCACTGAAGATGTGTTTAATGAAAACCTACTAACACTCGAAAAATACTACACTCGGCCAATACTTTATATATATATATATATATATATATATATATATATATATATATATATATATATATATATATATATATATGTTTCTTGTTTTGCTTGATGCCCAAAGGATTAATGATGTTCTGTTTTGACTTTTGTTAGGTGTAATTGTCTTTTCCTTGCTTTCAATTTTATTTTTAGTTCTTAATTTTCTGATTTTTTAAATTTACCAAAAACAAATCGAATATTGAAGACCTCTACACTTCATTTTAATCTATCATAATTTGTAAAGGATCATAAGTTGTATCAAGTAAGAAAAGCAGCGAACATGAGACCAATGTACACTCATGTCCATAAATTAAGGATAATGAAGATCAGGCAAAGAAAGAGACAGTAGAAAAACAAATTTGACTTATTTCTAAAGTCTATTTATTAAACAAAACGTAAAAAGCAAAAAAGATACCATATGTTTGACATAATTAATAAAAATTGCGATTGTTACTCCCTGGAGCAAATTTCAAAAATGACCCTATTTACAAAAAACAGCATAACATGGTTAGTATGATGGTTAATACGGAGTATGTCTCCCAGACGATGCAATACAGGCCTTACAACGCCTAGGCATGCTGAGTATCAAATTATCAATCTAATCTTGGGGAATATTACACCACTCATCAAGCAATGTCCTCCGAAGTTCCGGTAGAAAGGTGGGAGGGCGTTAACGGGCTGCATTTCGTCGGCCAATAATATCCCACACATTCTCTATTGGATGCAAGTCCGGTGAATATGCTGGCCAATCCATACGGGTGATATCCTCCGATTGAAGGCATTCGTCTACAATGTTTGCACTGTGAGGACGGGCATTGTCATCCATAAACAAAAATTCAGCACCCATGGCACCCTGAAACAAACGTACATGTTGTTCCAGAATGATATCCCGATAGATGTAGCGTGTCATCGTTACACTCTAAAAATGCAGGTCAGTTCTGGAACCAAGAATAATTTCTCCCCAAACGAGCCATCCTGCACCACCGTAACGGTGTCGTTCAATGGTGTTCTCTTAGTAATAACGTATACCTGGCGCTCTCCACATTGAAGTCCGGCGAGAATCAGACTGCCAACTAAACCTGGACTCGTCGGAAAACATCACACAGGACCACTGTTGTGGTGTCCCCAATGCACGCTCTCTACTCCAGGTTAATCACAGGCTACAGTGAGTTGTGGTAAGTGGAACACATCTGACAGGCATACGAGCATATAGACCAATGAGCCCTAAGCGTCTGTACACGGTCTGCATTGAAGCTGTCGTACCGGTAGTTGAAGAGAGCTAACGAGACTGGTCTAAAGCTGTGCTCCGTCTGTTTCTTTTGGCAGTAACTGCCAAGTAACGATCCTCATTCGGCGTTGTAACTTGGGGGTGATCTGTACTGTAACATCTACTCACATTACCATCATCTTGGAATCGTTGACAAAACCTGGAGATGACACTCTGGGCGATTCCAAGTTCCTCGGGTACTTCCAGCTGGGTACGTCCCCATTCCAGTCGTCCAATAATTCTACCACGTAAAAAATCATCCAAATGCTTCCTTTGTGCCATAAGTATGCGGTTATTGCACTGAAAGGCTTTTAAAGCGCTTGTGAACAATTTTATTTCTGTGCCACCATTACTTATATACCCCTCTCTTACACTCTCGTCATTGTAACGTACTATCCGCGCCATCTGGTTATATCCAGTAATTTGCATATTCTTCTTCAAGATGTACGTGATAATTCTACAGGTGAAATTTTTATTTTAGATTTCAATTTCTGTGTGATTCTGAATTATCCTTAATTTATGGACATGAATGTATTTCTTTAACAATATGTATTTACGTCCAGGTTAAAAATAAATTTGACATAAATAATTTATTTTTTATTTTTTTAGGCTTCCAGAAGCGCTTAACATTGCGAGATCATTTTTTTTAGTGAGTGAGTGAATATTAACGTCGTACTGTTCAGCTACACGAGGGCTTTTGGCGACGGACCATGTAATTTTGAACCATGGTCAATTGACTTGGATGACCCCTGAGCAGTCACCCCCTCTCCTAACTACCACACCAATGGGAGGACGTTTGAGCTCTCGACAGATTTAATGTGCATCGCACCCCTACACGGCGGGGCTTTAGCGGTACTGAGCTTGAACTCGTGACAAGGCCAGCCACGATCCGATACCTTGACCACTCGACTTCCACAAGCACCATTTTTTTTGGAATTAACTTCATAAATGAAGAAAAGTAAAGGAAAGAATAATAATTTTTTTAAAAAAAGTGATACACACATGTACGTGGCTCTTTCGATTTAAATGCTTTCGCTTGCAGAGATCGAGAATGGGTTTATGAGAAAAGCACCTTTCTTTAAAAGGGAGATTCCAAAGTCAAGAAGACCTCGATAAAAAGCGCTTTCTCATCAGAAGTTTTGCAAGAAAGCGAAATCGTAATAAAATAATATATGGGCCTTTCCCTTTATCAGCGAAGGGATAATCCCTCTCTCGGCGAAAGAATTTCCTTCTCGAATGGAGGATCCTAAATCAAGCGATTAGGCGGTGCGCATCACTCTTCGCGCATTTTGTGTTGAGGAACAGCTTTCTTTTATCAGAAATCATAAAGGTGTGCATACATAGAAATCTGAAACTAAATTATAATTTTATTGCAATATAAACTAATTACATTATTTTATTAATTAAATAATTCCATATTTCTTTTTTAGCCAACTTAATCAGATGGAAACAGTTTAATCCGGAAAGAGAATACTGGTTTTAAAAAGGTTCTTGATTTTCGACATTTGTTTTGTTTAATGATCATCAGATAAAGCATGACTCTCCTAAAAAAGGTTTGTTTCGATTTTTTTTATTTATATGTGGTATTTTTAAAAAATATTCTTTGTTCATATGTTTTTAATACTTTAATTCTTTGTTATACGTTTCTGCTAAAAAAATTTCGGCCCCTATTCTATCGCTTAGTGAAACGGAATGCCCATTTTCGTTACTCTGAAGGACTATTTCTTTTTCAATAAACACATTGTCAGATACCAACGGGATGGAAGAATAGCTGTAAAAGCTCAATAATTTTTAATTAAAAAATGCGCATTAATTTGGCTGAATCTTTATTTAATTGTGTGCGAATAATTTGAAAGAATATGAGTTTTGATAGAGAAGAAAAATTGAAAATCCTATTTAAATTTTCCACCTGAGCACATCTCTTGAAAGAATTCTCTTTCTGCCAGATGTATGGAGAGAAACCGAAGGAGGGCCCGGATAAAGGCTGGGCCTGGATGGTGGCGTTCGCCGCCTGCGGCATCAATTTCATTATGGCCGGACTGGGCCGGATGTCCGGCATCTTGTACGTGGCGTTCATAGATCTGTACGGGGTGGACAGAAAAGGGGCCTCCCTACCCTTTAGTGTTCGATCTTCCACCAGGAACCTTCTGGGTAAGAAATGTGTTTTATTCCTTTACACTTGCACGTTAGACTAAATATGCTAATGAAACTGTAAACTTATGAATGAAGTGATAAAACCAATATATAGTATAGAAAATGCGACTAATTTATGTGGCACTAGAAATGGTTTTCTGATGACTGACAGAAATCTGTGATCGATTTCGGTGTCGAAAGAAATGATTTAGATGAACCTCGAGGATGAATGGTTCATCGCTCTTCGCGTAACGTTAAAGAATAAGTCCCGAATTTGATGTAATTTTCAGATATAAAAGTACTAAAACATTAATATTTTATTTTGACTTCGCTATCCAATGGACAGAAGCAAATCTTCTACGCATTTGTATCCGAGTTGCCATCCGCTTTTCCTGGCATAACATACGTTTCATAATTCTTCTATTACTCTACCGTGTCTTCACTCGGCATGTTAAAGGGAAACAATTTTTTTTTCTGTATGAAATGCTTTGCCATTTAAAAAACGCAGCATTATAAATAGACGTAAGAATTACGAATTGGAGAAGTTTCATAATCAAAAAGAGACATTTTTCTACCTTAAAATGTGTTCAGAGTTTGGTCCAGGAAAAGAGCGGTGGTATGCATTGGGACGATTAGAGGGCTGCTGGTGATAATTATTTTCACAAAGATAACTTTTTTTCGTGTTAGTTTTTTTATGAGTAACGACTTACATTACATAATTGGATATCTTGTACTGTGTGTTACAAAATAAAGTAGCTTTTACTGTCTACAGAATTTGTCTTAACCCTTTATCTACTGACGGTACTTATAAGAACAACCACATAAAAACTAAAATTACATAGAATAACCATTTTCACGTATACTCTGACAATGCTTAACAAAAATATTCTTTTAAATCCACTCTTCCAAGATATATGGCAGCATGGGTTCTATAATGAGTATTTTAGTGAGAAAGGCGAATAGCTTTATAGTAGAAATTGCGTTTTCAGCGGATTGCGAAGATTGTCATTGTTGTTCCGAAGAAGTAGTTAATGTCAAAAGGTAAGGGTCTTATTTTTTTTTTGCATGTTAATGAAGACCTTAGAAAACGATTTGACTATTTATTTTTAGTGAATAGTGTATACAATTAATTTTACAGTTGATTATCTTTAATTAATGAATCATCTCTAACGGCTTAAATTTGCCAAAGTTGAGTATTTTTTTTCGTATATCCCTTAATTTTCAATGTAGTGATTCAAAAACAAATATTGCAAGAAAAAAACTAAAGTCAATCATAATGCGGTAGATAAAGGGATTTTTACAATGACTGCAATTTGAAACTTGTGCGCATCCGAGGTATAGTAACTGAAAAGAGAATTCACGCACCGAATCATTTAAAATGAAATTTTGTCTTTCTCAATTTCTTTCTGAAAGATAAATTTTTAACTGTTTATATTTTTTTAAAAAAAGAATATTGCTGATAAACGAAATGTATTTGTAGGTCCTGCGGTCGGAATTTTGGGTCAAAAGTATGGCATCCAAGTGGTCATCATATCCGGCAGCATCATGTCCACAGTCAGCAGCGCCCTCTGTTTTTTTGCGAAGGACATTGGATGGATAACTATCCTGTGGGGAGGACTCAGCGGTGAGTTTTTTATTCAATCCAATTCAGACATTTCAATTCTTAAAGTACCGAATGTTCACTAAGTGTGTGTTGTACTTCTGTCTCACTCTATGTGTATAGGAATTAAAAAATGTTAGAATTCTAATTAACGCAAATTAATGTGTAAGAATACAGCAAGACAGTATAGACCAAAGTAATAGAGCCGCAGTAATGCAAAAGCAAACTCATAGGCTTAGGACTCAGATGGCTGAATTAAACTTTTTTCAACCCTTTATTTGCTTTTATAACTGGACTGAAAACACAATAAAAATACAGTTTAAAGATTTATTTTGTAGAAACTAAAACTAACATTTCTGAAAATATAAACCCCCATAATCTTATAGTACGGAATAGTATTCTTCTTATTTAGAAGTATGTAAGAAGTTTAAAAACGCGCGATAAACAGGAGAAAAGCAGATACGATTCTCACTCGAATAATCCAATGTGCTCCATAAACAAGGCTACCAAAATCTGGATGGCATTGGAGTGGGTTCTATTGAAACAGGGTAGTTTGTTTTAACCCGTGCTTCTCCCACTTTCAGTATTTGTGACCCAATTTCCTATCGTAATTTTCATCGCGCCCCTCCCCCTGCTGTAACAATACATAGAGTGCAATAGTAATGTTCTTTGGGGCTAAAGCTGCAATACGTCCTTAGTTATAAACTGTACAAATTACCAGGATAAGTATGAAATTTTGTATACCTTACTTTTAAGTAATTGATATTTTATGTAATAGGATAAAAATTATATGTTACTCTCCTCCTTTCTAATTTTTAAAATTAGAGCAGATTGCAATGAACATTCAATGTGTATTTTATTTTTTTTATTGTATCAGAATGTATTTTGTTTTGCTTCTCTCCTTTCAGTAAATCCATATTTTTTAGAAATAATATTTTATCTTCGATGTGCTCGAGCCCCCCTCCTCACGTAAGATTATTGTGAAACCCCTAGGAACCTCCTCATAATTACTTGCGTAAACGCTATATTTTTGCTGAATAAACACATGTGTGTGCTGTATTTTTGATGGTGAGTTTAGTTGTTATTTTTATGATGCAGTATCCACTATGAACGCCATTTGAAACTGTTTTTCATTATGTGCAAAAACAAAACTTTGCATCGTGGAAGCATGTTTATCGGAACTTGTGAGACACAGTGAATTGATTTGATATTACATTTTTTAATGTGTTAGGATGTGTCTCAACACACCATATCTATATATATGCGTAGCAAACATTCTTTTGAAAGGAATCATTTGGGTTCCAAATCCTCCAGGACATAGCGTTCTTTTCATTTACCCTCTTAACGAGAAATACAATTTTAGCTGCAACCTTAGTTCTTAAAAAGTACCACGTCATCAAATTTTTTGTGGCGAGGGGACGCAATATTGCATCAGCAACCGGATCCAACCTATTAACGAATTAATGTTAAAAAAATCATGCGAATAAAGAGAATTCTTGAGACTTCTGTTATAAAGATATAAGCTGAAAGCTTTGGATTGAGAAAGATACAGCTAATTCCTCTGATATAATTCGCTTTAATGTAGTTTCTATTTTGTTGATTTCGCATAAACTACGTCACGGGATGTTATAGACGAAAGTATCAAAGTACTTCACAACCCAAACTTCCACTTTTCATGTATAAACGAAGATTTGAAAATTAAAATAAAGTTTGTGAATAGAAATGAATTATGTCGTTGTTGTTGCTGTGACACCTATCTGATGTAGTCAGATCGAGGCCCCCGAAATTCATCATGGCAAGGGACTAGATGTACGCCTGTCGTTGGCCTTAGCCTTGAGCACCATACAGGTGACAGTATGATTTAGCTCGGGTCCACCCTAATTTGGAAGGAGAACACCCTAGAGGAGGGTCAGAGGCCTCCCACTTTTCATCCCCTTCCACCCACCTCACGAGAGGACTTGCGGCTCGACCGCTGTTTAGAGTACCCTCATGCCGCAAAGGCACTATACATTTACAAACATCCATGTCTTCTCCGGGATTTGAACCCAGGGTCTACGGCACAGTAGTCAGCGTCGCTAACCACTATAACGGATGGGTGACAGAAAAAAATTAAACTAGAGTGTATGTCATTAATTATAATGTGGTCTTTTGTAAAATCAGAACTTCTATTTAGGATACTAGGAACTCTGCTTCTTCATCTGCGCGTTTTTCACAAGTAAAACTGCTCATCAAACAATAAGTGGTTGCGGTATCCTATTACTCAATACTCAAGGACTTGCGGCTGGTGTTTCATGAACTCCAGCCCTAGTGCTACTTAAGACCCGTTGTGTAGAGGGGTTGATGCACGTTAAATCTGTCGATGATCAATGTACTCCCGTTGGCGTGGTGTGGAAGTTAGGAGAGGGGATGCAAGCTCAAGTGTTGTCCTTGTCTCTTGACCATGTTTAAAAATTACGAGGGCCGTTGCCAATAGCTCTTGCGTTGCCTTTATAGCTCCAAGTTAACCAACATTCATTCCCTCTTCATGCATTAAAACATTCCTATTGCTTCGAGTGACCTGCCACGATTTATTTAATATGTCCTTGTCTAAATATAAAATTGAAAACGGTAAAAGATGTACTCTGTTTACTTTTACAAGATAAATTGTACTAAGGGGTTTTTTTTCTCTTTAGGCATTGGAACGGCTCTCACCACGGTTTTGGTGCAAGTGGTAATTGGCCAGTATTTTAAGAAATATCGAACGACCGCAGCAGGAATGGGGTTCTCGGGAGGCTGCGTAGGATCTTTCCTTTTCCCAGCGCTCATGGAATGGTTGCTCAACAACTATGGAATTGGCGGAACATTTCTCATAATCTCTGGCATAATCATGCACACCATTCCAGCTGCCATGATCCTCAGGAAACCGCCTTGGCTCAAGAAAACATCTCAAAGCGCTGTCGTCAAAGTAGAAATTAACCACGCGGTTAATAGCATGGTCCAAACAGAAGATCCTTCTACGAAAGAACCACATATCCAGTTTTTGAGAGAAAAACACAAACTGCTTGTTAAAATGCTGACAGAGAAACATTCGGCTCAAAACAATATAAATCAAGTTACCTTGGAAATGGGCGAGATAAACCCAGCCATTGCTTACGAAGAATGTATCATCAGAGCTTTGGAAAACATCTACTCGTCTTTTCAAACGAGCAAGTCTTATGATAATATCGCATTTTCGGACGATGATGACATTGATCGAATTTTTGATAAGGAAGGCATCAAATCTGTGCATTATCATAAAACTGGTTGTTATCAATTAGAAAATACCTTGAGTACAAGATCCAGTGTAAATACAAATGGTTATTGGACCAAGAGAAATTCCATTTCTGATATTTCAAATATATCTAATGACGCAACGAAATGTTATGTACTTCAAAAAATAAAAAGCCTTCTTGACATGGATTTAAGCAAAATTTCATCTTTTGTCCCTGAAGAAAGCGAAATTGAGGTTCAGAAAGTTATGACAGAGCTTCGTAAACTCTATGGTGCCAGCACCTGGTCCAGCCCTAATGAACGCAATGGCAACTTACTAAAAAAAAATAACGGAGAAACACAAGGAAATAATTTGAAGAATAAAAAATCTTCGAATTCTTTTTGGGATCACATTAAAACGGCATTTCGATTGTTCGGAAATCCCTTATTTTTGCTGGTTTGTATGTGCCGAACTGTCCACTTCTTAACTTTTCTGCCCGTAGTGACAACCATAGTGGACTTTGCCAAAGACAGAGGTTTTCGTGAAGAAGAAGGCATCTACGTCATAGGCGCTTTGTCCTTGGGTGACCTGATTGGGCGCCTCTGTTTGGGATGGGTGACAGACAGAGGTTTCCTATCCGTCCCGCGCTACATGTTATTTGGAATGATCATTCAAGGGGCGACCACTGCCACCCTCCCTCTGATGTCTGCCAAGGCTGCAATTTATGTCTGTCTGTGCGTCTTTGGTGTACTGCAAGGATCTCTCTTCGTGCGACATCCAGTGTTGGTGCAAAGTTACATCAGCAATGATTCGCAGTCCATTGCCATGGGTTGCATCAATTTCTTTCCAGGAATCTTGGGATTAGCTCTACCTCTTTATATCGGTATTTTATTTCATTATTTATAATTTGTTATGCATATACATCTAGAGAGAGAGAGAGAGAGAGATCATTATTAATAAGATTCATTTCTTCTATAATTTTGCGTATTATAGAGAATAATTTTCTTGCGTTCCTTTTAATTTTCTGTAGAAAAAACAATAATTTGACTTACAGATCTACTTTCTTTTCTTAGTTCGTTGATGTTAATTTTTAAAACATTTCCATAAAATTTGTTTAAAGTAAATCGAATAATAATCTGTTAATAATTCCTCTAGCGCAATTCAAATTTAATTCTCAATTATCATAACATGAATTACACATAAAATAATTCAATGACGATTACATGATTTAAATTTAATAATTTTCTATGCTGCTACGTCTCAAAAGATTTTTTTTTTGGAAAAAAAGAGGATTGCACATAATTTTATATTAATAAATTTTCATACAACATGAATTAGCACAATGCTAATTCATTCTAAGTATAATGATTAGCGTAATGCTACGTAATGAATATATTACGAATAAAAACCTTATTTTGAAATAAAATAGTATAGCGCATTGCGGAGAACAAAACTTTATTTTGGGAAATTATTTTATGTATATACTCGTATTATACAGCATTTTGATGAAATCGCCCTTTAAGGTTTCTTTTCTAACTGAATTATAAATTTATGAAAAATTTATCTTTTATGCGATTTATAGTCAATTATTATGTATTCAAGTAATAAATTGAAAAAAAACAAATAGAAGAGAAAGTATTATACCAATTTTCTAATGTGCGATACATTTAATTCAAACATGGCGGCGAATTCGTTGCCGGTGTTGTGGATTCCAGTCTTGGGTCTCCAGATCGAGGGTGACTGACACTTTTCCTCTTGGCTTCCTAAGGAAGCTCAGGTGTCGTTTTCGTCATTTGAGCGCGATTTAAAAGGACGAGGTCCCCCCATAGCCCACGTTAATGAAAAAATGAACTAAAAATTGCTGAAGCAAATATTTGATATATTATGTCACATAGGAAAATGTTCTGTACTTTCAAACGATGTATTGACAACGTAGAAACAACTTGGGTAAAGAAGGAAAAAAAAGTTCTGGTGGAATAGTTAAGTCAAGTGAATTAATTGAAAACACACGTGTCTTAATTAAAATAATTTGTTTCGTGTCGCGACGCCGAAGAAAGCAAAAGGCTTTTAAAAAAAGAGTATGTTGAAGGAAAAATTAGATTACTTGTGCTCCTCGTCTCTCGATATGAAACAAAGTAAACACAGAGTTCCCACACAATAGGAAATGGATTAAGTATTGGCATAAAAATTCACACATCTCTGTTAACCATTATTTTTTAATGACGAATTTTCGTTAACAAGGAAACAGTTTTTATTTATTTTTTAATGTCGACCTGCATCTTGATAAATACTGTAAATTCTTTTTAATATTACTTATTTATACTTTCGCTTATTTATATACCTCGCCTCGTTTTTTTCTTTTATTTATTTTTTCACTTTTATTCGCGTTTTCGTATTTTATGTTCAATTGCGATAATGAATCTGGGATAAATTATAGAAAAAACCCATAAAATATATACCCAACTGTATTGATAAAATAAAGGATATCATTGAAAGTTTTATTTTACGCGCGTGTTCGGTTGCCAGTAAAATCATATGACATACATACGCATTGAAATGAGTTAAAATTCAAAACAAATGATAATTCAACCACTTGGCGAGACTGAAGCCTTCTTTGCAAACATAAGTTGTTTTGAAATCAAGGAAACGTAAGTGGACAGACATCCTGCTTTTCTATTTTTCTTCAAAAGACCACGGTAGACCACAGGGCCACGTTCTACTAAAGACCATAATATAAATAGGATCTCCCCCAACTAGGAATAGAAGGATTGCTTATCAACGTCCCCCGTGCAAAAGCAACACGAAAAACTTTTGGCGACGGTCTTCGTGGTTTCGAAACACGGTCAAGTAAACGAGAGCGACACCTGAGCTGGAACCCCTATTTTTCAACTTCCACACCACACCAATGGGAGTTGGAATGAGAATTAAAGTTTAGTTCTCTTCTATTCAAGGTTTGTGCCTATCTTTTGGAGCGTAGATCATTAAAAATCAATCAAGATTAGAATCAAAAAGTCGAGATTTTAACTCTGATGTATATAATTTATCAATACTAAATTTAAGACTTATTTTCGAGAAAAGACTCGAGAGAAGGGAAGGAGTTGAAACTCCTTAATGGAAAGTCCCATTCCATGGGATCTGTCAGTGTCGTTCTGTAGAATTGCAACTGGACAACGAATACCTCATGAGAAACACTTGTACAGATTCTCCAGCTTGCCTTTTATGCAATGCAACAGACATATACGGAGACCATTTGGTCCCTTGTTCCGTAGTCTGAGACGTACCAACACTTATTATAGTCAAAAATAATTGTAGATTTTATGTATCTCTGAATTGTATTGGGATGCCTCTCACAGACTGATAACAACCATGTTTAAATCTGGCATAGTCGAAAACATACTAAAATATAATTAGGCAGGTAAATAAAAAACATATAGTTGTCACTCTAACATTTCCATATTACCCTCCCTAGTATCTCAGGAATTCAAATACAACACCAACTGAAAAGCATAGCACCACTTCCTTTTCAGAAATATTTTCCACGCAGTGGAAAATAATGAAAGTCTGCTCATCAAGAGGATTGTACGCATCGACACTACAAATACGAACATCCTTAGGCTACTTCGAAATGGTCTCTCCATTTAATCCCGGATTAGAAGATTTTTTCACCAATTTTTAATTCCTGAGATTCTTCCCTTCTACTCTTTCCTTAATTGGTTCTCCCAATTCTGAATTAGAAGTGAAACTGATTTTACTGAATTAGAAGTGAAAAAACTGATTTTTGAAGTGAAAAAAAGTAAAAAAAAAATATTTTTGGAAAAATAGATCATTTTCATCAAAAATGGATGATTTCAGTGTGTGATGTAACATAGATCGTGATGTTTAGATTATCTGTAATTAATATATATATATATATATAGTCTAATTCTCTACAAACAAGAGATAAACATTCATCAATCACATTCGAAAAAAACACTGAGACAGTAAAGATATCATATATGTATATACTATATTTATAGTATTTATTCTGAGACATCATTTAATAATTTAAAATCTATGCATTCGCTTTTCATTTAAGTAACAAAATAGTTCATTTATTTTGATTAATTTATCCAGCTTTTAACTTTGAGAAACAACTTTTCAAAAGCAGTTTATTCAAAATAGGTTTTATATACTTTTTTTTGAGTTCTTGGTTTTTCAAAGTTTGAATGCTCCAAGTTTTTTAAAATTAACTAGAGTCGGTGCGATTTATTAAGTTATGACTAAGAATTTAAAATTTATAAACTTTATTTAATTTAAATTAGTAAGTAAAGAAAGAAAAGATATTTTTAAACCTCTGAAGCATTCGTATACTTTTGATGTTTTCCTTTTGCGTGACTCTCTACAAATTTATAACAAATACATTCCCAAATTGATAGACTAAACTAAACTCACAATCGCTGGCGCAACAGCCCATGAGGGCCAGCGCCCACTGTGCCTATCTCAATGTACGTGACCTTAGGAGTTGAGGTGCATGAGCAGATGTCCCGATCAGGTGGACAGCCTGACGCGAAACCCTCAGTGTTTAATCCCCAAACAAGTTTGGTACTCATTTATCGACCCGCTGAAGGGATGAAAGGCTGAATCAACCTTGCCCAGCCCGAGGATTGAACCTCGGACCTGTGGTGTGGAAGCGCGATCGCTACTACTTAGCCACTGGGCTTCTGGCGAAGCCAGCCGAGTTGACGAGTGAACCTTGCAATCATATTATAATTGATGGACAATCCGAGAAAAAAACTGATTTCCCTAATCCAAGTAAAGTAGCTATTTATATTTTGCTTCAAGAATTTTGCGTCGCGCTGTAAAGAAACACGAACGCTATTGGCGACAGTAGTAATTTTAAACCTCGGTCAAGTGATGAGGACAACACCTAACTGGCACCTCTCTATCCAAAGTACCATACCCCGACAACGGGAGAACCTTGAGTCTTGACAGATTTAGCTCCTCTACACGTCGGGTCTTCAGTGACATTAGGCTTGAGCTTATGACACACTGAACACGAGTCTGTAGCCCTAATTACTAAGCTACAATGGCTACGGTACTGTGTGGAAGTTTGGAGAGTTAGATTTCGTGCTTGTCGCGGACGATGATGAGGTTCGTCATCGTCCCCTTCGCCGGAAAAACATATTTAATCCCTCGATCAGAGGAATACGAGGAAGAGTAAGAGGGAACAACTTCCAACTCTTAAAGAAATGAGCTTTGATCCTTTCACGGTGGCCTTGAACAGAAAGTCAGTTGTTGACAGGGTTACTTGATCTGTGTACGCACTCAATGGAAACTCTGAAAAATGAAAAAATCCGTCTCTCCAGTCACTTCCTTTTTTCTATATAATCATGAACGATGTAAATTCAATTTTCTTTCACATAGGCTACAAAACTCTTTTATATTAATTACTTTTTTAATGATTATTTCGACGTAATCTGTCGATGTGCTGTGAGTATAAATAGCCTCACTACAATTAGCCGAAAGAAGCAATGTAACAGAAAGAAACTTTTTATAAATGGGTACCCTAACCCTTCACGCTTTGAATATTAACGCGTATAATCTGCGAACCGGAAAAAGTTGCTGATTCTTTAAACGCACGGGAAAAACAGCAGAAGTATTTGATTAAAAAAGTTAATTTTTCGTAAGATGATTAAAAGGACCGCGTGGAAGAATTGTTTAAAAATTGTAGTATCTTTTTCAAACCATATCTAATTCAATGATCATTCTGATTTTCTATTACAGTGGCAGCTTTTACATTGATTCACAATTTTTTTTCTTTTCCTAGGATACTTCCGAGACACACTGGGAACGTACAACCCTATTTTCTTCATCAACGGGACTGTAGGAGCTCTGGTCGGGATCCTGTGGTCTTTCGAGCCCTATTTCTTGCGCTGCTTCCCTGCACCGGAGGAATCCACCGCTTGACAATTTTTTTCATTTCATACACTTTGGTGAAATCAGGTTCAGTAATTCATCCAATCGTTAGGATACTCCATGCGCTATAATTTAATGGACCCTACCTTATGTGGAAAGATCATAAACCATTGCATTAGTTCGAAGAGGTGAAACGTCGTATTTACAAATAACTCTCAGTCCTTTTTGATATAGAGTAGATTTAATTCAGGATATTACTGTTGAGAGAGTTGTCTTAAAGAAGCTAAATACATGTGCTAAAAGCATTTGATTTCCCCAAAAAGTATTCGTATTGAAATGATCCTTTAAGTAGTTTTCTCTTCGCCCAATTCGGTGGCCGAGGTAGCCTAGTAGTCAAGGTTACGGTCTCGTGATCAGCGTGTCATGAGTTCGAGCCTAGGACCACTTAAGACCCCCCCCCGGGTAGAGAAGGTTGAATCTGTCGAGGCTTTCCAAGTCTGACGATGGGCTTCTTCTCCTGAATAAAATTGAATTACTTTACTCATGAGAATAAAATTGGATTACTTTCCGCGTGATTTTCTGTCTTCCTGAGAATCGCTGTTGCGCCCCCAATATTTGATGCGTTGTTCAAGTGTTTCTATCCTTTTGGTCAAACATTTGGTGGCCCTCGCATTTCTACTCAGTCCCTCTTTTGCAGAAGAGAAATAATGTCTTCTCTGCTTCAAATATCCTTCTCCTCGTATGTCTACTTGCATTAAAGGCGACCCATTCACAATCTTTTCCAAAGACAATTTTTTTTCAAATTATTTTATTAATTTGATTTTGGAAAAAAGTAAGTTTAACAAGCGTTTATTTTGAAAATTTAACTTTAGGGGCGTTAAATTTTTGATATATTTTATTTATTTCATATTTCTGGGATGACTGCAGACAAAAAATAGTATGTAATTGGAAATCAAACTTTTTGTTGAATTTTAATGTCTATTGTGCAGCAAAACTCTAATAAATACTGAAACTTCGAATTATATTACTTTTGACATTTTTAAAAATAAATGTATACATACACACTAGAGGAGTTTGTTAT
The DNA here is from genome assembly GCA_019973935.1 of Trichonephila clavipes. Classification (NCBI taxonomy): domain Eukaryota; kingdom Metazoa; phylum Arthropoda; class Arachnida; order Araneae; family Nephilidae; genus Trichonephila; species Trichonephila clavipes. The sequence goes on along the minus strand of BMAU01000044.1, from coordinate 523,378 downwards.
TGCAATAATGTGCCTATTATTTCCTGGCTTGAATAGTTATACTTAGGTTCTATAGTTATCTGTGTACATATATTTATGGATTATATGCATATATATATATATATATATATATATATATATATATATATATATATATATATATATATATACATACTATATATATATATTTATATTCATATATACTACCTTTTATAGTGTTAACGTAAGAAAGTTTTTGTCTCAAGAAAATTCTTGGTTATATCTCGAAGAGAATAAAGAGCAACTTCAGAGAGAATAGAAAATACACTCGTAACTAGTATATATATATATATATATATATATATATATATATATATATATATATATATATATGATATATATAATATATAATATATATATGTATAATATACACTCTGTCGCAAAAAATATATGCACCCAGAAGAAATCAAGCTACAATCACGAAACTCGGCAAGAATGTAGTCTGGTAAGAGATATGCAAATGATTAAAATTTCGAAGCCAATGAGACAAGGCTAAGTGTGCTATGCGCATATTAGTTGCGCAACTGGGAGAGTTTTAAAGCATGAGTACGAGCGCCGTACGGCTATCCAAACGAATCTGATGACTTTGATAGACGATATTGAGACTTAGGATGCCTCTAAGATGTAACCGGCGGCAGTACGAGCAGCTGACGGACTTTGATAGGGGCCGTATAATAGGCCTCAGAGAAGCAGGTTGGTCGAATAGACGTATCGGCCGCCACCTCGGTCGGAGCGATATGGTAGTTGCTCGGTGTTGGCAACAGTGGATCACAGAAGGTAGAGTGTACCGTCGCGGAGGGTCAGGACGTCCCAGGAACACAAATGATCGCGAGGATCGTGCAATCAGAAGAGTGGCCACTTCGGCACCAACAACGTCACTAGCATCGATTCAACGCCACTTACCTCCTTCCAGACATCCAGTGCCATCAAGAGAAACTATAAGGAGACGACTGACCGAAGTTGGCTTGAGGAGCCGACGTCCGCTAAGACGCTTACCACTGACCCCACATCATAGGCAGTGTCGACTGGATTTTGCCGACCTCGGGCAACTTGGAGTGTGACAGACTGGAGATGTGTCATCTTCAGTGATGAATCCCGATTCAGTCTCAGTGCTGATGACCACCGCACACGTGTCTGAGGCGCACCGGCCAGCGGTCCGATCCGGCATTTATTGTCGAGCGGCATACAGCAATTTCACAAGGTGTGACAGTGTGGGGAGCAATTTCTTGGGACACACGATCATCTTTAGTGGTCCTTCAAGGCACTTTGACAGCTCGCAGATACGTGGACGATATTTTAACGCCGATTGTGCTACCCATGCTATCAAGTCGCCCAGGTGCCATTTATCAACAGGATAATGCTCGTCCACATACTGCGCGACTCTCCCAACAATGTCTTCAAGGATATGACGTCCTACCATGGCCTGCCAGGTCACCAGATCTTTCGCCAATAGAGCATGTCTGGGACGCGCTGGGAAGGCAACTGCAGCCGTCCCGAGATACAGGAGAATTAACTGCGCAGATGCAAAGACTATGGCAGGATCTTCCACAGGGTCATAAGTGATATAATTGAATCGATGCCACGCCGAATTTCGGCTTGTATAGCTTCCAGAGGTGGCTTTACTACTTACTGATTTTTAACCTTTTTGCAAGCTGTAACCGCTTAATAAAATGATATTTTGTTCTGAATTTTTAATCATTTGTTTATTTTCATATACACTACATGCATACCAAATTTCGTGAATGTAGCTCAATTTCTTCTGGGTGCATATATTTTTGCGACAGAGTGTATATATAATATATATATATATATAATATATATATATATATATATATATATATATATATATATATATATATAATATATAATATATATAATATAATATATATATATATATATATATATAATATATAATATATATATATATATATATATAATATATATATAATATATAATATATATATATATAATATATATATATATATATATATATATATATATATATATATATAATACATATATGTGGGAGACAACAAGGGGTCCAAGACATTTGTCTTTCTTCAGATTTATTTAAACTTAACAAAAATTAATTAAAAAAAAGGTAGCTATTCTACAATTAGATTTCCATGATGTGACGACGGGAACGCCTGCTCGCGCACCTCAGTCTCTTTCTCCGCTTTTTCTCAATGGTCAAAGTTTTTGTTTCACATTGGATGAGCTGCGCCTGCGCGCGAAGACTGCGTGCTTTGTTTCTTTGAGAGATTCAATTGGATGACGACTCCACAAACGATTCCACAACGGCCAACCTGACCGTACGCTGTCCGCAGCGGTACTTATTTCTTTTTTTTTCATGGAGACCAGAGGAGAATGTGAAACATACAAAAAAAGACGGAACAGACAAGGACTATACAACAAATACACAAACATTTGTGGCCGTATATCGGCAATAACACGGCGAATGTTGTCTTTCAAATGGTCAAGCGTTTGTGGCTTATCCGCATAGACCAATGACTTTACATAGCCCCACAGAAAATAGTCTAGCGGTGTTAAATCACAAGATCTTGGAGGCCAATTCACAGATCCAAAACGGGTAATTAGGCGGTCACCAAACGTGTCTTTCAATAAATCGATTGTGGCACGAGCTGTGTGACATGTTGCGCCGTCTTGTTGGAACCACAGCTCCTGGACATCATGATTGTTCAATTCAGGAATGAAAAAGTTAGTAATCATGACTCTATACCGATCACCATTGACTGTAACGTTGTGGCCTTCATCGTTTTTGAAGAAGGATTCCACCAGCCCATAAAGCGCACCAAACATTCAGTTTTTCTGGATGTAACGGTGTTTCGACACACACTTGTGGATTAGCTTCACTCCAAATGCGGCATTTTTGTTTGTTGACGTAGCCATTCAACCAGAAGTGTGCTTCATCGCTAAACAAAATTCGCTTATGAAAATCGGGAACAACGGCAATCTCGTTTTGGGCCCGTTCGACGAATCTACGCCTTGCTTGATGATCGTTTTGATGAATTGCCAAACCAAACTGAGAATAAATCACTTGACAGCTGTTAAATCGGTCGCCATCTTGGAAAGTAATGCCAACTTAAACTTCCATACCTGGGAAAAAAACACTCTTTATATATATTTATATGTACTACTAAAGAGCAACTTCAGAGAGAATAGAAAATACACTCGTAACAAAAATAAAATTCCGAGAAAACCGTATTTGAAATTGGTTTTATGAGAGTGAAATCACTTACAAAACGTCAAATGAACTAATTTGATATTATACCTAAAATTTCGAGCCAAGTTTCTCACCTGGACGCGTCACCAAGAAGTGCAGAAGAGTTTTGTGTGAGATATTTTTAAATCATTCTCTTAGAGTACTGAGCCCCTCGATTGTATTGTTTGAATGTCTCAAATATGTTTTCATTTGTGAAATAAGTTTTCCTTCGTGAGATGTAACAAACATTAAACAATCAAGAACAGAAGTTAAAAGCTGTAAAGTGTAAAAAGTTGAGGCATGTAATAAACATAGTTGCGTTGATGTGTAATCATTGTTTCTTCTCTTCACCTTAGAAGAAGTCTGTTGCTAATACCACCTGTCTAATACCACCTGTAGTCATATCGAGGCCTACGAAATTCATCATGTTAAAGGGCTAGATGTACGCCTGTCGTTGGCCTTAGCCTTGACACCATACAGGTGACAGTACGATTTAGCTCGGTCCCACCCTGATTTGGATACTGCATTAGGATACTTCTTATACTGCATTGTTGAACACCTAACAAGCAAGAAATGTATCTTAAGTTTCAAAGAGTATGGAAAAAAATCATTCCTTAAGTTAATCTAGTCTGCAAGGAGCAGAGAAATGTGTTATTCTTCTTTATTATTAACACAATGTAAACAAGTATTATATGAGCATGTTTTTCAGATTATTACACTTTAAAATTTTTTATCTAAAAATATTCTGTCTTAAAATAAACTGGAAATAAGAGATTTTAATTAATGTGGCAATTTAATAATCTGTTTTTGTAGTGCATTCATTTCTAAGTGTAATGATCTTCTCAGCTCCATTCTGAAAGAACATGGAATTCCATTTTGCTCTGCTCTTGAAAAAATAAATATCTTACGGATTAGAAGTTAATATCGCTTTGCACTCGTCATCTAGGGCAGTGATCCACAACTCCCGGTCCGCGGACCGGTACCGGTACCGGTTCGTAGATTGAATGGTGCCGGGCCGCCTAAAGAACATTAAACTATTGCCATTTTTTTTAAAGTGGTGCATTTATCTCGGATTTGCGCAACTTTCCACGGAAAAAACTTTATATTTCACGTTAAATTACTTTTATTCATTTTTGGTGTAACTATATTTATTCTGAAGGCATATTTAAATGTAACTAAATTAAAATTGTTAAGTCAAAACAATCTAAAATATAAACAATCAACCCTCAGCGGGCCGCGGTAAAATATCAAACGTTGACCGGTCCGCAGCGGTTTTACTTTTTTATGATCCTTCTGCAACTTTTTAAAGAAGAAAGATAAAATTCCTAGAAAGTGTGGGGGCTGAAGAACAATGTGCGCTTCAAAATAAGTGGGTGGCCACACATAAAAGATTCTTGCTCAGAAAGCTGGGCAAAAGGAAAGAAACGTTCCAAAATCGCGCCAATTCGAATATTTTGTAAAATTATTTGATGCGCAGAAGAAAATTCATTTCACTTTTTCCGCATGGGAATGCGATTGAAGTGAAGTGTTTTGTTTCAGAAAAGTAATTTCTGAATATTTGATACAGTAGGCGGATTTCGATTGAAAGGATATTGAGAAGTTAAAAGGAAAAGGAGGAATTAACCCTTTAACGGGCACACAGCTGAAATACAATTTTCTGTGATAAATGGAATGTTCTCATCCTCTATAAACATTATTTAGTCACAAAAAATAACTGATCGAGGTTTTTTTTTCTGGGTGGTGGCTAGACGTTATAGCCACTGCGCACTTAAGACATTTAATTTACTTTTTTAGGACAGAAATAATGAATCATATTACAATAAACTTTTTTATGAAAAACTAACATTTATGTAATTACTATTTTAATAACAATTAAATACAACATAGAATACTTACTTACAATGTATATAGAATACTTTGAGTTTACATTGAAATTGGTATACATTCACATTTTATATTTTATTTAATTTTAGTATAAATTTAGAAATAAAGCAAGATTTTTGAGGATTTAAATTAGTTATTTCACAAATTTCATGAGCTATTTTCAGTAAAACTTTTTAAAGCTAGTAGGACCATTTGCTTGAAAGCACAGTGGTACGCACAGAAAAGCTATAATAAAAGATTTTCGAACCCAGGAATCTCGTGTATCACATATTGTTATCAAAGTTTGTTTTCCACCCGGAACATTCTCACGTGATTCTAAGTGCTCTCTATGAGTGGAGGAAGAGCGAAAATTTCACGGTCATTTTTCTGTTCTATATGGGCAGTGGATAAAGCCTCTATCCACATATAAAAGCTTTCCAAAGACCTAAATAAAACCTCTTTTTTCAATTGCACATTTGCTTAATCCATTTAGATGAGAGAAAGGTATACTTAAGACTTGTCGAAATTTTTTTCACATATCAAAGATTTATTTGCAGTAATCAAAACACAATTTGTAGATTTACACCGAGAAAAACAGTTTTTAACTACCCATCAGAGGACATGAAATGCAAAAAAAAGATATCCTGCTGTCCCCTGTATTAATTTTTATGCGTTTTAGCTTTAATTAACGCATATGGATAGACCAAAAATCCAACATCCACTTGGAGAAAAAAATTTTAATGTTTGGCTAGACCTATTAGCCACTACCCGCTAAAGATTTAAAAAGAAATGAAAAAGAGGAATTCTTTAAATAAATACTGATTATAAATAATTCGAAGCTTTTACATAACTTTTAATTAATTTTTAAAATTAACGTCTCACTACAAGAGGGCTTATGGTGACGGACTTGATCATTCTAAAATATAGTCAAGGGACAAGGATTGCATTTGAACTTGCAGCCCCCTCTTCATATTTCTACACGAAACTTACGTGAGAACTTGACAGACTGAACGTGCATTAAACCCTCGACACTTGCAATCCTCAGTGACTTCCACTACTCGACTGCAGCGACGTCAGATACGATCTCGTAACCATAACCACTCGACATTCGTGGCGCTTGATTATCGCTCTAGACTTTTTATCTCAAATAATTAATGTAATGAATGTTTTGTATTTTTTTTATCTGCGTGAATCACAAAAATCTCCGGTTTCCTCCGGTATACTCTTAAGTGTTCTTCCTAATATTTGGTAGAACTGAGGAAAAGAATGACGAGAGTTTTCGAAAGTTATACAATAAGTATTTTCAAAAATAATGTTTTATCTTACAAAAGATTTTTTCATCGCTTTTTTTAAGAGTCAACTTTAATTCCAATTTCTTCGTGTTTATTCCACGCAAACACAAAGAAACAGTGACAACGAATGTAACTTCAGTATTCAATGCTTCCCTCTTTTTTTGTCTCACATATTCTTGAATACTTCATGTTGAGAAACGGATGAACATTCAATCTGTTGAGGATAAAAATTTTGACTTCGTGTGGAAATCCTGCTCAGGAATCGTGTCTTGTCCGTTGTTCGAATGGACGATGTCCATAGCCAATAGAACAAGAAATCACGTTGCTTCTAAAATGCGAAGTAAATAAACAATCAATAAATGTTTTATAATCTCGTTATGTTTCATCCTTTTATTTCGTATTTTTAGATCTTTTTTATTTCAAGCTTGCTGAGGAGGGATTAAAAAATCACGATTTCTTTTTAAAATTCTTGTGTGAACTCTTTTCCCCGTTACAAATTGCGTTTTAATATTGAAATGAAAGTGAAATAATGTTTTCAATACAAACACAGCAGCACCAGTATTTTAACTCAATAAAGAAATAGAATTAACAAGTCTTCAATTGGGTTCAAATATCTACTTTTAAAGATGTTCCAAACAAACATTATTATATGTTATTATTTTATTTTATGAGAAATGCATGAAAAGTATTTTTTAATGAAATCGAATTCCGAATGTAAATGAGCTAAGAATTTTTTGTTTGTTTGAGAAATATGAAATGAAAAAAAATAACTTTTTCGTATCATTTTTGATGGCATTGGTATTGATCCAGGGTATTAAGAGCAGATGTTCCAGTTCTGACACGACTAAAAATCTGTTGTGCAGAGAGTTCAAAGGTTGGCGTAGCATGGAATTTTGGAAAGTAAGGTGCCTGTGTCATCCTCCTCAACTGACACTAGAGCTCAAGGTTCATTGCCAATATTAATAAATCAACCAATGTACAGTATTAAGGACTCCTTTCTCACTCAAAACATTAACGAGAAATAAAAATGCCCTCTGGACAAGTTACGCATATTATATCACGCGTCCCATCTTCTGTGTAAATGTTTTTAAATAAAACAATGAATATTGTCCAAAGCAGTGCTTCTCAAACTTTAAATGTTTGCGACCCAATTTTCATTCTTAATTTTCATCGCACCCCCTTTACACAATAACAATAAATTGAATGCAATAATAATGCACTATGGCGTTAAAGTTATAATACGATTTTAATCATAAACCGTTCAAATTATCAAGATAAGTATTAAATTCTGTATATGACAAGCCTGCGTGAATCACTAGTAATTACTAAATTTGTGTTCTGCTCTTAATATTGTGAGATTAGTTATCAAATACATTGTGCAGTACTGATTCATTTCTAAGTATATTATATCAGTGTAAATGTATAATTTGTTTTTATTATGTCCGAATGTATATTTTGTTTTGCTTCCTTTCAGTAAATTTGTAATTTTGTAAATCCCTTGTTCTTGACTTTCCGATACACTCGCGCCCCCTGGGGGGGTACGCCCTACAGTTTGAGAAACGCTGCTCTAGAGTAAGTTTTGATTAATTTTAAAATATTTTTATTTAAATTTTGGCTAGAGTTAAGTAAAATATCTTTATAGGAGTAAAAATTTTGTCGTCGAAAAAAGATTTAATTTTGTGAGAGACGAAAGATATTTTTATAATCTGGCGTAATAAAAAAAGTTTAGAAAGATAGAGTAGTTTCTTTTATTTAAAGAAGGGACTTGAATCCAGAAAATATCCTTATTGAATTTGAAACTTTACTTTGAAAAAAAGGAAAGTGCAATTTAAGTAATTTAAAGAAAAGGAGAAAAAAGATCACATTTTTAATATAAGCAAGATAAATGTACTTAATAAAGAGATATTGAACACACACAACTAAAATTACTTACAGATAATTGAAAAATTTTTGATGAGTTTTTTTGTGTGTGTTTTCAGTCTTTATACACATCAGTTTTGTTTTTCTTTTTGTATATGACAATTTTACTTTTTTTTTGGAGTGTGCTTCTATCGTCTAAAGATAATTTTTAGCTATTACTCATGCTGTTTTCCTGATTAGTTTGAATTCCTGTAGTGAATCTATGCATGCAAAAAATATAGAAATTCTCTCTCCTTATACATACATATTTAGGTTGAATAAGCGAAGTATTTAAAAATTGAACATGCGATTCTCAACTGAGCCTGTGACTCTGATCTTGTTAAAAGGAAAATCATAAATTATAACGAAATGAAATTTTTTTACATAGCATAATACATTTCTTTTGGTTCCTGTACATAATATTAATAATAATGAAATAAAATAAGTGAGTAAAAAAGCTGTCGATTTTTTTGTTATTATTTGTGAAATGATTTCTTTTACATTTTCGGCTCTTCAGTCAATATTTCGAGAGGAAAACCTCTTTTACAGATTGTTGCAAAAGAAAACAATGATAGGAGGAATGATTCTGACATATTCCTTTCAATTGTATTGAAATATTCGAAATCATCGGTCTATGAAAGCGTGTCCTTTTCTAACTTCTTGCGCAACATTCCCTCCACTCCATCTGTGCTTTTGCCCAATCACTGCCGACGGCAGATGTGAAAACACAAAAGGATGTCGTTTTTAAAGTTATTTAAATTCTTTTCTATCGACCGTCACCTTCAGCGAATTTACAAAGCAGCGTTGGATGCACTCGACGTTTCGAAAAGGAATGGCTGTAGCTCACTGCTGAAGGCGAGCTGCTTTACATTGAAAATAGAATAAAATGCTTCCCAAGAGCACGGAACAGTTAAAAGTGACTTTTTTTGTTCTCGAAAACAAATGACTTTTATCTACATTGAAGAGGGCATAAAAGAAGTCAAAAGGAAAGAACTGCAGGACTTTCTTTGTGAATCTTGCTACATTATTCAACAACAGTGGATTGAAGGGTTTCCCGCCATTTTGCAAAATTTTTGAATTCAGATATGTTTAAGAAAAGGAGGAAGTATCTGGCGAAGACAGAAACACTTTACAGTTGCTTGGCGTCTAGCTTGGCGCACACCAGGAAGAAGTGAAATAATACAAAAGTTCTGGACGAATGAATTGTTACTGTTGATAGATCCGATTTAATGGGTTGAAAGAGCAAGGAGTAATTCCCTCTCTTTTTTTTCAATATTGTATTCAGCACTAAAACAGCTGTACGTGTCAGAGTCTTCAGATCCAATGGAATATCAGAGTTATATTTAAACTGAATCGAAAGTCAGTTTCAAAATCAGATTGATATCCACATGTGCAAATAAAAAAAAATTCCTTTTCGAAAAGTATTTCTTTTGAAACTTCTCGTGAATTGTGTGAATCTTTTTTATTCATCATCAGATTACAACGATTCAACATTACAACCTCCTTCTTATTTTGCCACAAAAGATTCGATGAAAAGTAATGACTGCTCCACTCCACTCAAAAAGTCGGATTGGATCTCAATGGTTCTCAACCATGACACGTGAGCTGGTTCCCCACTTTCTAAAATTCCACGTCGAGCCAATGGGAGGAGACTCCGTAGATTCCCAGGGCTCAAACCCATGAAACAGCGCTGCCCATGAGCTCGCGAATAGGACCCCTTGGCAAGCGAGCCTTTACCCCCTGGTCAAGGTAACAGACTCTTGACCGGCGTGTCCTGAGTTGCACCGCCGAGGTTCCGCCGTGAAAAAGGGGCCGATGCACTATAAATATGTCGAGTGAGCCTCTACATATTTAACGTGCATAGGCCCCTCCTCACGTCTATCGGTCCTCCCCGTTGGTGTGATGTGGAAGTTAAGAGAGAGGAGTGCCAGCTCAGGGGTCGTGCTCATCACTTGACTATGGTTGAAAATTACGAGATCCGTTTCCATCGAGTATAGCTGAAAAGTGCGATGTGAATATTCACTCTTTATTTTACATTTGGCTACAGCCGCAGCCAAAAGTAGAATAAAGGCTCGAACATAAAATCTGCTATTAATAAAACTTTCCCATAATGTTATGAAATGGAAAGCGGATTTTAAGTGATAAATACTTTCTTGAATTTTGTTTCCAAGTCAAATACTACAAGGAATGTTTTTTTAAAAGTTGTCCAAATACACCTAAAAAAGAGGCTTGTAACAAATATTCAAAATTATTGTATTTGTTATGAATATTTCACAGTTTAAAATTAACATTTAAAATGTTTGAAAAACAGAATTTTTATTAAAGTCATTTACAATTTTTAAAAAGAACTGTTTTTTATTTATTACAACTTCGTAAAGCACAGTATAAAAATAAATAGATTTCGAATAATTCAAAAACTAAGATATTCGTTGACTAAACAATTATCTTATAAAAAAAACCTCCGTCCATTAAAAACAACAGAGTAAAATTGACTTTTTAACTACAAAGTGCTTACTTTATCGAACCGTTGTAAACTGAATGAGTCCTACCACTACTAAGAATCGATTCAATGTGAAGAAATTTAGAAAAATTTTAGTTTATCCCCTAAGATATGTATCGGAAAACAATTAATATTTAAAATAAATTAATGTAAAAAATTCCTTTTCAAATGCTTTCTCTCCCTCTTGGCGAACTACTGTTTCCTGTTCTATTTTGTTTCTTGCCTGTATATTATTAATAACGAGTCAATGTCCCATGAGAACAATACAGGCCTATTGAAGACAGTTTTTACCTTCGACGTTAGTAAAACAAGCTATAAGTCATGTCCACTGGTCCCGGTGGATGGACGAGGACAACATTTGAATACTCCTAGCACCACTGATATGTTACTAAACATTGGGATTCCCGTAGTTTATATTGTTTATATTATCCACAAACTTTTTGAACATTATATATGTAGAGCAGTTTATTAATTTCCTGACAAAAAAGTCCAATTCACACAATTCTGGTACTTATTAAGAACTAAAATAGTTGAAAAGTGCATAAAAAAATTTCGGACAATACTTTACGAATTTATTTAGAGCTAAAAATATAAAATCGCCCGGCAGGTTACGCTATTTAAAGTTGAAGGTCACATACAGCTCTCGTGTTAATCAGGCTTCATTTTTTCATTGAGGCATAGACATAAAATTTTCTTTTCAATGAAATGTATCTATCCAATACCAGAATCGGCAAATTTTTAGTTTTGGAGTGCCAAATCATTCGACCAATTGGATTCAGATTGCCAAACAATAGGACATTTTTGAAACAATTTGATTCCCGCGATAATATACGCAGTTCAATAATACAGATGTTTACAGTTTTATTACATTTTAATTTTGTATCATTTAAAGATATTTTTAAAAATAAAAATTAACAGCATAAAATATAGGTATTTCTGTAACGAAAATTAAAAATTAAAACTGAACATATGTATTTTTAAATATATTTATTAAAATAAGAAATAAACAACATAAAATATAAGTATTTCCGTTCATTATAGTTGAATAAAAAGATAAATAAAATGTTTTAATGCGAATAAATTTTAATCCTAGTGCTCTCACTACTTTCATACCGCAAATTCGGAGGTATAATGTATCACTTTCACGAACATTCAGTCGCTAAGCAATTTCTTTTCGGACTTTTCATAGGAGGAAAGAAATTGTATGTAGAACCAAAAGTGGAAAGCAGAGTACATGCAATTTTCTCTCTCCAAACTATTAAATCTCTTCAGCAATGACATTCAATTATTTACGAAATTACTGTAAATTTTTATCTCTGGAGTTATCTTTAAGATTTTTTTCGCAATTCCGTAAATGTCCATAATTCTGAAGATGTTTGTGAAATAAGTTCCATTACAAATTTGTCAACTTCCATCCACTCAAAAATTGGTAAATTTGTGGAGGAGTACAGAGTACCACAGAGAAATGTACCACGTGCCACATTTGGGGGGGGGCACTCATCCCATAGGTTGCGACCCCTGTCCTAAACTTTTTAAGCTTTTAAGTTAGAAATTAGTAAGTATATATTTAAATTAGTATATTATTATAACGATGTAGTATACAAATATTGTTACGAATTTTGTGTAAATAATTTGTATTTGGATGTGTAAAGCATTTATATTACTTTATGTTACATTCATTTTATGTTAAAATTGTAATATTCACAAGCAAATGCCGTCCCTTACGCTATAGTGGCGATTCAATGAGAAATTGGTGAAATCTTGGCGACCAATTTGGCGACTTTGGCGACCATTTTGGTATCATTAGCGATCATGTTGGTGAGTTTGGGACCCTCTGGATTCTTCTAGAAATTTCTCCACTAATTTCACGCTTTATGACGCGTGCGGATTTTTCTGGTAGTTTCCGTGGCAGAGAGATAAATAGAGCAGTGCCAGCCGCAACCAGTCAATCTTGATTCAACCAGCTAGTAGTGAGCATTATTTTGATTAGCTCGGCTGTGCTTATGAATAATCTTTTACATACGAGTATTTTAAACACTAATAATTGTGTTTGATTGCTGTTGAAGGTGTGAAGACTTTCGGAGATTTTCACTGTGAATATTGCTGCGGAATCCTGTATGTAAAGAATTGGACTTCGCATCACTCTTACAGGACTGTTATTTTTCTTTGTGACTGTTTTGCATAAAATCTATGAACCCGGATCTGAGTAACAATATATTAACATTGGAGAATTCCTATTGATTTATTTCCTATCAACCACAACAAAAATGATATGCATTGTTAATATTCACAACACAATAAATTCAGTCTCAACGTGTGTGTGATAATTCACTTAAATTTCCTCTCGAGGGACTTTAATTCCTAATGGTTTTGAGCCTTCCAAGACTTACGTAATAGTTGGTTCGCATGCCGGGAAATAACCGTAACTTTATCTCTTCAAAAGTAAAATGCTTTAAAATCACGATTATGCAATTTGCATCACTTGCGTATATGAACCAATCAGAAAAATCTTTACTGGAAATCATATGATTCTGATAGCTTCCGGTTTACCATGACAATAAAAAGGCGAGATCTCTAGAACGAAGAGAGACTGCTTGGCTGTTGTGTTTTCTGTGTAACTGTAAATAGGATGTTTTAGCTTGAGTTGTGCCAGGATAATCACCACAAATCTTAATGACGAAATGCTCTAATTTAAGTCACGTGTTACTTCATATGTATCTAAAAAGGAAATAGTTTTATAAAAAAAAGATTACTTTAATAAATATGATCACAAAATACATTTTTATAATTTTCAAAATATAATAATAATCGTCAGAAAAGAATAATAAAAACATGCTTAAAAAGTAAAAGAATGAAATTTGATAAGAATATTCCAATGCTTCCAGCTCTTGGTCTCATCTTCCGATCCCTGGGAGAACGTGGTCCCTTTCAAAGATAGTCTGGAGAGCCCAGAAATGCCAAATCATCTCTCAGTTCGGGTTCCAAAAATTGATCTTCACTATTGAATTAAAAAATCCATTTTTACGGGAAGATGGCTTCCATAACTAGAAAATGTCTCTTTCTAAAAATGCTTCAAAAGATGTAGACATTGATACCTCCAATTACGCGTGTCACATTTCTCTATCGCTTTGGTTGCTTGTTTCTCAGAAGACATAGATTTTCCTTTTTTCCCCTGAAGGTGTCTTCGTGCAAGAAATCCAAAATTCTTTTCTACATTTATTATTAGTCTGAAGGAGACTTTTTATTGAATGCCTCGATTCTAATCTCTTCAAAAGGAGTGGAGTTTGTTTAAAATCGTGCTCGGCCAATGAATGGAATAGGCTTTTTCAATAGAAACGTCTGTGAAAGAAAGAGAATTTTGAGCCTATTTTTCTTGTATATATTTCTTAAAACATGTATACTGTATTATATATTTGATGTGAAATAATGCATTGGATAAGGATATTTTTATAGGGTCAAGAGTAGCAGTAGTTCATATGCCCAAATTACCATAATTACCCAAAAAGTTCATTGCCATAATTACCCAAGTTTCATCCGTATTCTAAATTAAACATACTTTTTTTTGAAACTCAAATTGTTGAAGCGTTTTGTGTGATGATTCACTAGAATGAATGAAAATTTATTTGGAAATGTAGTGCTTTTTATACGGTAAAACAAAATATGCTTATTATTTTCTATAATTTTACGGTATTTTTACAGTCTTATTTTATATTTGTTTTTTTCCCTTTTCAAATGATAGTTTTACTTTGCATGATTCTTATAGTATGTGAAGGAAATAAACTGTTCAAATGGTCCTAACAAGAAAGCTCGAGGTTTAATGTTTTATTTTTTTCTCCGTAACATATTTTTTCATTATATATATTTACAAACGCACTTTTCGGCAACACACCTATAGTTTAAAAAAAGAATTTAGTCTATTTATCTGTTTTTATCTTTGTTTTGTAAGAATTAAGTGAAATTCTACCAATGGCTGTTCCTTTCTTCCTGAAAAATGTTAACTGTGCTAAATTTTTGGCACTTCTTAAACGCTATTTTTTTACTAAGTAAAATTCTTGCTTCTGATCAAGAATATTGAAATCTTTTTTAAAGTTGTGATTGTAATTATTTATAAACGATAAAATTCTTTTAATCAGGCAACTATAATTGTAGTGTATAATAGATAAGAACTGTGCTGCACGATTGTTAATCCAATATCAGTTTCCCAACAAATGTTAACCGGTACAAATTCTCGTTTTTACGCAATTCGAAATATAATACGAATATTAGTTTACCAAAAATTTAGCTAGTTTTCTTGAAATACACTGCTCAAAACAATTAAAGGATATTGCAAGTTTTATATAAAATAAAGATATACCAGAATTTTTTTTGCCGAAAAAATGGAAGAAGAGAATCACAAATACAAATTTTTCTGATTTTCAAACTGTGGAGTATGCTAATTTTGAGCTCGACGTCAAAAATGTCGCTTCAGCGGCAGCGAATGAAATTTGACTTTCAACTGAAATGAAGACAAGGATGATCGGCATTCAGTGACTGCTTTGTTTCGATGAGTACGATGTCTCAGCGAAGTTATTTAACTGATTCAGAAGCTTGGAGAGTTGTTGGCAGGTTAGAAGGGGGCCAAACTCAAACTGAAGTAGCGCAAGCCATTGGAGTGTCTCAAAGTGGGATTTCCAGGATCTGGAAGTGCAGGCCGAAGACCAGGACAAGGTCGTAGATGGGCAACAACGCCCAATGAAGATCGTTATTTAGTGTTAACGGCTCGGAGACACCGAAATATGAACGCTACTCTTCTCCAACAACACCTTCGCTCGGCTACTGGCACCACCGTTTCAACTCAGACTGTCCGAAACCGGCTCCATGGTGTAGGTCTGTATGCTCGCCGACCTATGGTATGTGTTAGACTAACATCAAGGCATCGTCGCGACCGCAGGGTGTGGGCAATAGAACATGTGAACTGTAGGAGAAATGATTGGAGCAATGTTCTTTTTTTCTGACGAGTACCGTTTTTCGTTTCTTCCGGATAATAGGCGTATTTTCATCTGGAGGGACCGTGACAGTAGGAATAATCCTGCGTTCGTGCACGAAAGTGTCAGATTTGGCGGTGGGGGAGTGTAGGTGTATGGTGGCATCTCCATTGACGGGCGCACAGACCTCTACATCATTCGAGATGGACCTCTGACTGCTCGCCGATATAGGGATGAGATCCTCAGACCTATTGTAGTCCCTTACGCTGCAGCAATCGGAGATGACTTCATTTTAATTAACTGCAGACCCCACCTCGTGCTAACTTGGTGGAGGATTTCCTTTTCGGGGAAGGAATCAAAGGAATGGAATGGCCAGCGTGTTTTCCAGACATGGATCCAATAGAACACGTTTAGGACGCTCTAGGAAGACGAGTTGCTGGCTGTCAACCACCCCCACAAACTCTCCAAGAACTGGAAAGAGCTCTTCTGGAAGAGTGGGACAGAATCCCCCAACTCGTGATTAGTAGCCACATCGACTCCACGCCTCAGAGGTGCTCAACGTTGCTGGACGTCCGTAGAAACCATACTCTGAAATGACCCCTACTGAAAATGATTTCCTTTGAAGAAAACACCTTTTCTTATTCTTTTTTTCTGATATGCACAAATTGTGTTTTTTTCCTTTTGTACACAAATGCGCAATAAAATGCATTTTTTTCTGCCCAACATGTGCAATTTATTCTCATATAACCTACTACGTCTGTCGACCATGTATCAATCAGTCGACCATGTATAAAAAGTTTCCCAGCCACAAGATCCACCTAAAACCGCAATATCCTTTAATTATTTTGAGCAGTATATATTCTTCAATCGGCTCTAACACTTTTTCGAATTAAACTGAAAGGACCCTGGAGGGTGCTAACTTGAAATATTTTGATTTTTTCATAAGAAAATCACGTTCTTTAAACCTGAACATTTTGATGGCAAGCATTTAAAAATATTGAAGCTTCGAAAGTCATTAAAAAAATAATCAGAAATATGTTTTTATAAGATTAGCTTTTGAATGGGCAAATGTCACGCCTACGTGTTTCCCATTTCTGCTTATATTTTCTTTTTTACCGTTGTGTGTGTAAGATTCCTTAAGTAGGAAATAATTAATAAGAAGTTCTAAGCCATTTTTTTTATTGCAGATAGTTGTTTTTCTGTTTATTTTCGAAGATTGTTTCAGTACCTCATTTCGCATGCAGTTGTGACTTCGTTAATTTTTATTATTCAAGGAATCAATTTCCAAACCGAAGAAAGCATTTGTTCAACGTTAAAAAAAATTGTGAATTCAAGTTATGGATTATGAAACGAATACGTCCTACCCAAGAGCGAAGCAACCGAGTTTTAGAAAAGTCGGTTTTAATTCATTCCTCGCGGAATTAAATAAGAGTTCCAAAGAGTAGCGAATGATATTAATTTTATTTTCGACTGAGAGAGAAAGTCTGTTAAGTTAGTATCATACCCTTTATAAAAAAAAGTTTTAGAAAATAAACACATTTAATAGGAGAAAAAAATTTAATTATTTTTTTACGAGAGTCTTGTTTTTTTCGGAATTCGAAAAATGTCTTTGAGTTCTGATGTTAAAAAATGTTTCAGAATCTAATTTAGTCTTCCTTATAGTCTTAGTTATTCTAAGATAAATCTCTGATAAAAATATTTTCTAAGAGAGTTAGACACAAAACGTTTTTGTTCAGTTAAAAAACGGTAATGATTAATTCAGTTATCATTCTGACACAACCAAAATATTTTGTGCCAAGAAATTGAACTCTCGCATTAACCAAAAGAAAAATGGACGGATGGAAAAATTCCTCCATGCTATTATTTTGAACCAAATCAAAATCTCACTTTTTTTTATTTAACGTGACTGCCAAGGTACAGTCCTCTATGAAGCCAATAGCTTAAAATTGGATCGCTCTCGGTCCGTCCTGCTGGACGGAGGTCACGTTTAGTCCTCGCGTTATTGTCCTCGTTTAGTATTAGAAGAAACAATATTGACTCTTCTAAAAGTAAATAAATACTTTTTCTCCTTCTTGGGCCGTTATATAATTTTAGAAGAGCAAACATTTAGCTAGTTTTAAACTCGATTTCTTTTTCCCCCGTCAGATTACAGCCACGAATTATTTTAATTATTAATCATCTTTTTATACATATTTTATAAATTAATATTTTTATAGAAGAAAAGGGCTAGACATTTTTTAATTACGAAATCGTTAACTATTATGAGCAATCTCACAAGGAGATGTCATTTTTAGTTCATCTTCTCATACTTTAATCCTGGCCTGATTTGTTTAACTTTTGAAAAGAAATTTCAATCAGTTTAACAAATAAGATTTAAGAGTTTTGCTTTGGACTAGTGGCCGGGGTAGTCTAGCGGTTACGGTCGCAGGCTCAATTTTAGGTGCCACAAAAGACCGATCGTGTAGAGGAAGCAGCTACACTCGTTATATTTGTCGAAGTTCGATGTGGTTCTGGTGTGGTCAGAGCTCAGGTGTCGATCTCGTCACTTGACCGAGGTTCAAAATGACGAGGTCCACTGCCAATAGTCCTCGTGTTGCTTTATAGTACAGTGAATACTTTCACTTTCCACTCTTCTGAGAAAGATTAGTTGAACTTCCCAAGTTACTTTTTTCAAATGTTTTGATGTAAAAGACGTTAAAATATTAATTAATATTACAATTTATTTTCTGTAATTAATACTTCTTAAATTCAACCATTTTTTTTAAAAAAATTGTTTTAGCTTTGCTTTAAATATCTTTTTCACATTTTAATAATATCTTATATACAAAATTTTTTCTAATTTTCAAATAAAAATTGATAACAATTTTAAATATGCACCTAATCAAGATTTTTTTTTAATTTCAAAAGTAAAACAGTAAAGTATCGGAATTCTTTTTTATTTTATCGCAATTACCAACAATTTGTTATAATAGTTTATTCCAAGTACATATTTTAAATTATCAAGTTTTGATTTTTGTTGAGAAATCTTTATCTGCGAATTGAATTTTTTTATCCGTTTTAAATAAAAATGTCTGCATTATTTTTCGAAATAGAAAATGATAAAAAACAGTTACTTTTCATTATTTTAAATCTTTCAAGTTTGCAATATCATTCAAGAAAGGATAAAGAAAAATGGTAACAAAGAATAAACATAAGCAAGTTTTGGCGTGAATGAGTACAAGTGATTTGATCCTTAACTTCTTACTGATGACAAAACAAAACGATTCAAACGATAGAAAAACAAGTCTAACTCGGGGATCGGCAACCTTATAACAGTGGTGTGCCAAACCAATATACCTATAAGATTCAGTATACCACACAGTAGGAAACATTTGAAACAATTGGATTTCCACGGAATAGCATTCAGAGTTGAAAAGAAAGGTCAAAAATACAGATACAGTCGAGCCTCTATATATAACCAGCCTCTATATTGTGAATTTTTCTATTGAGTGAACTTTTTCATGGGACCTTGAACATTTCATTACTTTCTTCGTAAAATAAGCTCTCTTTAGCGATGGGCATTTTCTACATAACGAACTTTTTCTTTTGTGATTCAATTTTTTTGTGTTCTTCCCTTTTTTAAAAAAATATTTCTGAAAAAAATTTCAAGTTATTCTCTCTTTAACACATTTTATGGTGATCATAAATCTTGAACTGGTTTTATTAAATTCTAACTCGCCTAGAGTAATAGAGTTCTGGACGTTTCATCCAAGAAGTGAAACCTTTAAGCCCCATTGCCCAGTTCACTAGAAACATCTTTGATTTCTTCTATCAACTACAGTCGAGTTGTCCCATGTTCAGTTATGAAATAATGTGTGTTTAATATTACTTGTATGCTTTAAATTATAAAATGTCCTTAAAATTCATTAATTTTAGTTCTTTTTTCTTGTTTTCCTTGCAGTTTTTCTTTCCTTCTTTTTTTTTGAAGGTAAGATATATAAAATAAACATATGTTAATTTTAAAAAAGGTGTGAATAATTACTTTTCTTAATATACAGTGTTTATGAATTTAAAATTTGTTTTATGTGGTTTATAAAGTATATTAAAAGATTAACCTCTATATTACGAATTTTTTTATATAACGAACTTTTTTTCTGAGATTTAGTGACTTCGTTATAAAAAGTCCGACTGTACATATTTACAGTTTTATTATATATTAATTATCAATCATTTTAAGATATTTATTAACATAAAAATAAGCAACATAAAATATAACTATTCCTTCAACATAAATGAAAAATTAAAACTGTTCATATATTATATATATTTTAAAAATATTTTTTAAAATAAGAAATACACATAAAGTATAAGTATTCCTGTAATAAAATGAAATACACATAATACTATTGGTCACAATTGATTCTGAATGTTCAGCCGTTAAACAACTTCCCCCTCCCTTTCTGGTCTCAAAATATATTTCATTCATATATATATGTAGAACCAAAAGTGGAAATCAAAGTACAATCAATTTTCTTCAAACAATTAAATCACCCCGGCAATGACGCACAAAAATTTTAAATAGCTGTAAATTTATCGGTAGTTATCTCCGAGATACTTTCATAATTTTGTAAATTTTGCTTTCTGAGGAAAGAAGAATCCACACTGTGAAGAATTGTTTAGTGGTGCAGCAATACTTCATTACACAATCGTTTGGATTTGATATGTAACGCTTAGAATGAGTCAGACGAATGAGCCACCAAATCATTTTGGCAAAGAATTGAAAGTACGAAAAAGTCTTTATGTGGAAATCGTAAAGAGGAGAGATTTCACTTGCTCTCTTCACTTTGTAGAGTGCCACAGAACATTTCTCCGCGTGCCATAAGTTGCCTATCCCACGTCTAACTTCACAAATGACATTTTAAAAATGCTGGCCAGAAAAGTTTTTTATTCCTGTTGTTTGTATCATGCGGCCCCTTATTTTGAAATTATTCAAATCATATCTACAGATGCGTTTTAGTTTGTTTTTTTAAAGTAATTAAGCGATTTCGACTCTTACTTAAACAGCTTTATAGAAAAAAAGAAAGGAATAACTTGTATTAAAATTTAATTAGAAATAGTCATTAACTGGGCACTTGTAGAAGATTCGTTGCTTCGAAGAAGTAACAATCATAAATGTGTGAGCAGCTGAAAATAAACTTTCATAAAATAGATTACACATGGGATGCAAACATGTACGAATACCTTAATTATTTTCCTTTTCTAAGCGATTCGAAGAAACTCATTAGTTTAATCTCTGAAAGGAATTTCTCCTGTTCAACATTTTTGCTTTAAATTTCAATGAGTTAAATCTACACTATTAAAATCCGAAGGTAAACAAACGTATCTGTGTAGGTAAGAATGACGCCCAACTAGCAGAATGTATCAAAATTTTGGGAGTGGACCGAGGAATCCGTTTTGACCATTTATATTCCGATATTCCAATTAGTTAATAAAATATTTATTAAAAACCTTAAAACGCATTTATTATGCACGTAGCGCTATCTGTAGAGAATCGGAAAGATCATTTATTTCCAGGGGAAACTTCGGAACTTTTATTTCAGAGGTTTTTAAAAATTAATATAATACACTTATACACACACACACACACACAAATTTTTTATTTTAAAGGTATTAATCCCGTTCTGAAATTTGAAGTTTTATCTACAAGTTGCTTATAAAAATATTGCAGATAAAACAAACGAAATATTTTTTTAAAAAATACTTACGTAAAGAAATGTTTAAAAATATTTCAAAATAAATTTAGAAATTACCTTCTTTTTTTTTTAATTTATGGAATGGTTCGTTATTTTTTTTAAAACAAAAACATTCACAGGCAGAATTTCTCTCTCTTTGAATAACGCATTGTTAATAATTCAAAATAATTACACTGTAAATGGTTTTCATTAACTAAATATTATACTTAATCTGTACAAAGATGGATAAAATATCTTAAAAATTACAGTTAAAAAAATGTGTTTTTCAATTTTTTTCTCTTTTGCGATAATTATGTAAACATTACTTTTTTTTAAAGTTTTTTGCTTAAAAATTACCATTACTTTCAATCCATATATGAAGTTTAAAAGCATTAACTTAAAAATAAAGCCCGAAAAAAAATCTTTTACTTTAACGAATAACGAAATGGCGTATTGAAAAAAATCTACCTTTATTTTAAAGATCAATTCAATGCTCTTCCCCGGAGTAAGCGTAGCTCAGATGTTTAAAGCGCTGATTTATAGAACGGTCCTTCGCAGGTTCGAATCTGAAGAGGAAGAGACTTTCCATTTCGCATCACGCCCCTTTCTTTTAAAAAAAAATTGTGCTTTTCATTTCCTTCCCTTTTTGCGAGAAATATTTAAGCATTATTTTTGTTACATTTCTTGAAGGTTAAAATTAAAATGAAATACCAAAATGTTTTTATCAAATCGGTTTTTTTTTGTTTTTTTCAGTATATGTATGTATATATATATATATATATTATATATATATATAGTATATATATATATATATATATATATATATATATATATATATATATATATATATATATAATATAGGCCTTTCCGCATACTGTTGTTGGTGTGGTGTGGTAGTTAGGAGAGGGTGGTGCCAGCTCAGGTGTCGTCCACGTCACTTGACCATGGTTCAAAATTACGTGGTCCGTCGCCAAAAGCCCTCGTGTAGCTGAACAGTGCGACGTTAATATTCAATCAATCAATCCGCATACTGTTTTCTTTCTAACTTATATATTTATATGTTTAATCAAACGTTCAGAAAAAAAAAAACAATCATTTCAATAGCTCTCTATCTGTTAATTTTTTCCTTCATTTATTACTTATAGAATTTTGATTTTAATATATATATATATATATATATATGTGTGTGTGTGTGTGTGTGTGTGTGTTTTAAAAGGATTTTTTGTATTATTTCATTGCGAAATTAATTCTTTGTTAATTAAAATGTACATCGTCTATTTAAGAAAATAAGTGGAAGGAACAAATTTCGAAAAAGGGAAATTTTTTGACATAATTTTAGAAATCACTCACATTGTGCGCGTACAAACACACACACACAGAAATGCTGGTGTCATGAGGAAAAGAGAAAGCCCGAGCAACGCCGGGCAAAGCGGTGGAGGGGGATGAAAGTCATTTTGAAAATGAGTATTAGTAGTTCTGATTTTGTGAAAGAAAGGGAAAATTTATAAAAGAAGAGATGGCCCGTGCAACGCCGGGCCATGCAGCTAGTAGAATAAATAGATTTTGAAGTGAAAAAGAACTGTGCCCTTTATTTATGTCAGGTCTTTCGATAAGGGTTTTTCTTATCAGCGTCATTAAGGATTAACTTTTTAAAGCGCTAAATGTAAATTCTTCAGGATTTTTTTGTATGCATCATATTATTCTATTTATTTCAACCTAGTATCTCGATTAACGTGTTTGACATAGGAGCATGAGCTGTTATTATTCGATGAGGAGAGGTTGTTGCACTTATTATGCATAAATGAGCCCAAAACTCAAATATCGATTATTTCATTTAGTCAGAGATTTTCTTAAAATGGTCTTTTAGTGTTTTCTCCATATGCCCATGTCGGAAACTACTACTTTGTGATCTCAATGAGTTTAAAACCTAAAGTGATCTCGGAATTATTTCAATAAATCCGAAGTTAAAATAGAATTGTTAAAACAAAAGTAATCATATTCTGCTAAAATTTAAATTAAGAGGTATAAATTCATTTGCAGCACCGTCTAAATTAAACTTTTAAACCTGAAAGGGAATGTGAGGTCGAGTAAGGATTATGGCATATACGAGTACGGATTTTGAAGAAATACCATGAAAGATCTGAAGACGTTCAAATTTATATAGAGCTGTTCATATTATAATTTGTAACAGTATAATCTAAAAACATAGTGCAAAAAAAAGGAAACCAGACTCTCAAGAAATTCAGTAGATTTGTAGAGGGATACCAAAAATTCAGCAACTTGAACCATTATACATAAACCAAAAAGAAAGTGGGATTAAATTTAAGACTTCTCTTTGTTAACACTGTACAATTTTCTCAAATCTGACAAATGGCACATTTTGAAAACGAATGGTATTATTTCTGTTATAGTATGTCTTACGAAATAATTTTCTTTCATCGAGAGTACCGTATTCCAACCCCATTCTTTGGAATGTTATGATAGAGATTATTAGTATAATAAGCAGAAAAGCTTAAACACAGTTTAACTTCTATATTTCCAAGTAATTTACACCCTTTTCAATTCGGTTTAAAGTTCTAGAGGGCTCAGAAGTCACCTATGTATTTTTGGAGCAATAATTACCATAAAACAAATGTTAAATAGTTTTAACTCGTGACCGACGTTGTTTTTACCATGTGAAGATGCCGATGGTCTGTTGAGTCCTCCTATCGACGAGGTGTGGAAGTTTGGAGAGTGGGATGCCTGCTCACTTGATCGTGGTTCAGAATGTTGAGGTCAGTAGTCAATAGTGTAACATCGAAATACAACATTAATGATAAATAAACTTGTTTCTTTTGTGAGGCCATTATATTTTGGGCACCGTCGCCAATGCCCTCTCTCATGCAAAATTTTATGAGGAGGAATCCTTTGATCTCAAAAGATGGCAAGAAGAAAACCAAATAAAAAAAAGCTCTCCGGTTGAACATCTCAATCCCATAACTGCCTTAACATGTTTTCTTTCTATTTCAGTTCCTTCTTGGCTTCCTGATGATGTGTAACTTACTGAAATATATTTAAGGATTAATTAAAAATGGCTTAATTGTTGTATGGTTTACAATCAAGATAAATTTATTTTTTTATAACATACTTATGAAAATTAGTTCATCATGAATGAAAATAGAAGTTTGAAAAATACTGAGGTAGCACTTATTAGAAAAGCCAAAACAATAACTCCTTCTAGAATAATGCTCTTCTCTTAAAAAATTATATGGTTTTCGTTCTTGAATTTTTATTTTAAATATATTTATTCTAAGAATTTTATGTATGAAAAAAATTAATTATATTTAAATTAGCATTGCAATTGTTTATTGTGTCATAAATTCTAAATGTCATGAACCCCGCATTATATTCGCCTTTTTTTTGTTTGTGCTACGAACATAGCGAGACGAATATAATGATATTCTATAGTGTTGTATAGCAAATTCGTAGTATGAAACGTATTGTGAAATGTATTATCAACTGACGGGGAAAACAGTATTTCGCTTGAATAAATTTTCCATTATCTTATATAATAATTTCAATTAATTAAACTGACTCTGAAAATTTGTATTTGCAGTTCTGAAAACAAAAGAAAAGTTGAATTTTGAAATTCTTTCATTTGAATTTCTTAATTAAATTTCTCACAACACCTACGAGCTCATTTGCATTCGCTAACCTTTCGAAAATTACTCCACTTGAAGAAAACTTTTGAGACCTTTGATTTTTGTACAGAAATGTCTAATCGCTCCACACACATCTACGAGAATCACTAGTTAATGGATTGGATTGCATTGTAGTATTTAGTTGTCTATTATCCGAAGCATAAATGTTTCGATCATTTATATTCAGTTGTACTTTGGGAACAATCAATTTTTGTATTACTCCTATTGGTGCATTCTTCATATAGTGGTAACATCAACAGGCGAGAAGTCATGCTCAAGACTGTTTCGGTCTCACCGTAGGCTCGTATTATATTTTTCCCTTCCAGACTCTGTGCAGAGGAGATGGTGCGTGGGGGTGAGGCTCGACGTTTTTATGCTAAATGCTGTGGAAGAATTAGTCCAACTCAAATATCATCCTCATCACTTGACCGCTGCTGGAAATTATCATCGCCTATATATCTTGTGTTGATTCTAAGTGTAACGTTTCAAATACACACTTTATAACTCCTGTATGCATTTCATTGCACATCCGTTCCGGAAACTTTTAGACATTTCTATCAAGTAGTTATTTTCCTTCATTTACCTCATTTCTCCTTTATTATGGTCGTAAGTGCTGATCGTCCTAATTATCTTAAAAGTCATTGTAAGTCGTAGAATATACGAGTATTCATTCAAATAAGAAAAAACCTGGTACAGCAGATTTAATAATCCGCATGTGCATAAAGGATCGATTGATCGTATATTCACATTCAAAAGCAACATGAGGAATAGGGTCATTGTGTGACGAATCTGTACGGAACCTTTCCACTAATCTTCTTAGGCGTCTTTTCGAGGATTATAAATTCGCGTATATTTCCAATCAACTCCAAAATGTGAACGGGATATGCAAAGTAGATAGGGTATTTAAGTTGAGCGTTGTAAGCTAGCAAGTATGAAGGCTATTGAGCCAGCAGCAGTAGCTTCCAATTTAGAGGATTCCATGAGATTACGTTAGTGAAGCCTTATTGCTGTTATTCTACGGAAGAACTCGAAAGCTGATATACCAAGCGGTAACTATAATTTATGTACGCTTAAAATAAGCGTTAGTTTAGTAAAATTACTTAAAGTTAATGAAAGCTAATAATTCGAGTTACGTGTATTTCTCGGACCTCCTATTTCGGTAGACCTTATTTGATCTTGTGAGCATAATTATTAATTAATTTCATAATTCGTAATTTAAGTTAATATTAAAGGCAAATCCCTTTTGTTTGACGTAACTTAGAAATATTATATGTTATTAGAGTTTTTTGAGATTTGATATAATAAATACAAGTTATTATTATACACAATGGCTCTTAGTGATTCTTTGCCTCAAATTAATCTTGGTGTCCCGGGTGAGACCCAGGGGTCTTCACAATTGGACCACACAATTTAGAATCGCTGTCAGGGAACAATGACGATACCTGAGTATTCCAACCTCGCCTCGACTTCGAAACTTCCACACCACACTAATATGAAAAATTTGAAGCTCCAGATGTTCTCTCTCTAATCAACTCGTCTTTAGTGGCACCGGGATTCGAACTCATGGCAGAAGCACCGATGGCCATGAGATCACGACCCGGACCACTACAGTCAAAGGTCCCTCGTGGAAACTAAGGGCTGCAGGACTACAATGGGGAATGTTTGCTGC
The DNA here is from genome assembly GCA_019973935.1 of Trichonephila clavipes. NCBI lineage: Eukaryota > Metazoa > Arthropoda > Arachnida > Araneae > Nephilidae > Trichonephila > Trichonephila clavipes. The sequence goes on along the minus strand of BMAU01000044.1, from coordinate 496,559 downwards.
GAGCTTTTGAAAGTATGCTGTATGCGCTAAGTACCCTATCTCATCTAGAACGTTTCCTAAAATGTGTGGTATTCTAGGATTTTGGATTTATGTGTTTGTGTTGGCAGATTGTATGGCATCTGTAAATGTATCTTTTTGTGTTTAAATCTGTGTGGGAGGGACAAAACTCTAAACTCGGATGAAATTTTTTTCCATCCATAATGTGAGCGTCTCCGGAAACTCATGTGAAGTCACATCATATTATCTAGGAATAAGTTTCATCCAGGACTAGTCAAACCAAATGGTTTCATAAGCCCTTTTGATTCTGCGTAATGTTACAGCGGGCAAAACATGACATTGAAATAATGTGAGACGAATACAAAATGAATAAAACTTTATTATTATACTACGATTAAATGCAGTTAACGCTCTGCTAGTCTTAATCAATGAGATTCCTGTTTATCATTTCTTTCACTTTTAATTTTTGTAAATCTGTATTTATGTTCACCGTTGCACATCTTGGGTGATTTTTTTCTTTTGGCACCAGTTAATGAAGCGCGTGATGAGAATCATTCGTAAGCTTTTTTCTTTGAAAAATATATTGCAAACATTTGTGGATCCAAAGCACTTACAACTTGTTATGCTCACATCTTAAGTTAGAACATCCCTGTGGTGTGTAGCATAAAACATTTTATCACAGTTTGCTAATTCTGAGGAAATACTATCAGTTACAAATTTATTTCAATAGAAAATTTCGATACATTCTTAGATTGATATTTTAAAAATTTGTGTGTGTTAACGATCTTCTTTCATATCCACTTAAAAGCATAGGTCTAACAACTGTTATTTAATTATAGCTTATTTCAGGAACAAATTTTGCTTTAACAAATTATGAATATATACTGAGTGTCGAAATTATTATGATCACTTGGCACATACAGGGAAATCATCTATAATTTCACGCGGTTGTCTGTAGAGGGCGAGATTGCTATTAAAAATGAATGCAGGAATACTGAAACATCAATCGCTTTGCAATGCTTGCGAAGAAATGGGTTTGAATTTAATTGAGTTTGGAAGCGAAATGATTGTAGGTGCTCGTAGCATCGGAAACAGTATCAGCAAAACAACTGCACTTGTGAAATGTTGGAAATCAGCAGTTATTAATATTTACAGAGAGAGGATTGCCAAGCAGAAAACCGGGTCTCAACGTCCGATTTGTGGTCGTCATAGGCTACTGAATGCTCGCTCGGAAAGAAGAATTGCGAAAGTTTTCCGGTCCAACACCCCAGAGCAATCGTACGTCAAAGTAAGGGAAATTTTAATCAAGTAGCGATTGCAAACGTCTCTGAACACACTTTGCACCGCACATTACATTATACAGGCTATAGTAGTCAAGGACATGTTTGAAGTTCTCTACTATTGGTCTGGAACAGGGGTCGGCAACCTGCGGCTCGCGAGCCACATGCGGTCCTTTGGATTCGAAGCTGCAGCTCTTTAGTTCCATACGCAAATATTATTTATTTTATCAAAAAAAAAACCATTTAAAAATCGTTCTAAATCGATTAACGAGGATTAGGCACCATTTCTATATCTCAGCCACTTGTACTCGCTTTTCACCGCACCCCTCCCCCGTAACACTCGTCGTCACTGTCGTCAGTCCGTCGGAAGCTCCCGAATGACGCCGTCGTCGGATGTTTTTATGTAGGTTTTAATTCGCTTACGACGCAAGACAATTTGGCATTTTCACTAGTGCTTTGGCTCTGACGTATAGTTTGCTGTTTCAAGTAGAAGCAAATTATCTTCTCAAAGGTATGTATGTACATTTATAATAAAAATAATAAAACGGTAAGGTAGGTAACATAATAAGTAAAGGTAGGTAACATAATAAGTTGTGACGAATCTGTACGGAACCTTTCCACTAATCTTCTTAGGCGTCTTTTTGGGGAATATAAATTTGCATTTATTTCCAATCAACTCCAAAAAGATGAACGGGATATTCAAATTAGATAGGGTATTTAAGTTGAGCGTTGTAAGCTAGCAAGTATGAAGGCTATTGAGCCAGCAGCAGTAGCTTCCAATTTAGAGGATTCCATGAGATTACTTTAGTGAAGCCTTATTGCTGTTATTCTACGGAAGAACTCAAAAGCTGATATACCAAGCGGTAACTATAATTTATGTACGCTTAAAATAAGCGTTAGTTTAGTAAAATTACTTAAAGTTAATGAAAGCTAATAATTCGAGTTACGTGTATTTCTCGGACCTCCTATTTCGGTAGACCTTACTTGATCTGGAGCTTAATTATTAATTAATTGCATTATTAGTAATTTAATTTAATATAAAGGCAAATCCCTTTAAGTGACGTAACATAATAGAATTATATGTTATCAGAGATTTTTTTTGAGAAAATTATGATAATAAATAAATATTATTATTATTCAAAATGGCTCTTAGTGGTTCTTTGCCTTAAATTAATCTTGGTGTTCAAGGTGAGGCACTGGGGGGTCTCCACAGTGGCACCCAACGAGTAAATTCCGAGTTTAGAGTCGGATCTAATTTTCGAATCATCCCTGAGCAGTATTTTTCGGGGGTGGAGAATGTTGTGGAATTTTTGGCAACTACGGATAATAACTTAACATATTACGAGATACCCACACAACTCGCTTGTGCATATTTAAAGGATCATCTCACAGGACGGGAACTAGATTGGTTTGAGGTTCTAGGTAATAGGGTTTTAGAAGACAAGTCGACGGATTACGCGCACTTAAAGCAAGCGTTGTCAGAACAGTTCCCCGTGGTTAGAAATAGGTTGGAACTAGAAACGCGTTTCTATTCATCATCTCAAAAGCATAACCAAAAACCGTCTGATTTTATGTATGATTTGTTGAAGACTCACAAAATCTTAAAACTCGAAATGACGGAAGAAAAATTGATCGATCATATTATTAGTAGGTTAGAACCTCAGATTATGTAGAGGTTAGGCATCCGCAAACCACATCTCACCTCCTACAAATTATTGATAAGTATGAGGAACGGTTTCTAAATAGAAAGATCAGAAGTTCGAGTTGGGAATGCCGAGATATAAAACCAAGTGAGAGCAATTGTTTTCCTAACAGGGATCTGTAGGAAAATTGGAGGGAAACGAGAGGTAACAATAGCTACGTGGACAATAGCAGACCACGGAGAGAGTTCAATAGATTTGAGAGTCAAGGTGTTGCGGATAATCAGAGATTCGATGGTCGACGCCGAGGTGGTCAATCGATCATAGATTCCACAATCAAGGTGGTTCGAGGAATAGTGCTTTCAGGGGTCAGAATGATCGAAACAGATATTTAAACTTTTAAGCGATCGATGCGAGTATGGTGGTGATCGATCGCAATGTACGGAAAATTCTCCAGATACGGAACACCGAACTACTAGGGTATCCTCATTACGAATGACTCCTGTAGATTTACCCGTAGAGCCCCGTGTTGTCACTTAGGTCGGGTCGAATTACAGATTTGGATCCGAGAATTCTAGAAAACCTGCGAATTCCACATTCTTAACAATATGCAGTACCAATGCGTTTTAGGCATTGATTTTATGAGATTCCAAATTAACTTTAGATTTTGATCAGAAATCGCTGATCATTTTAAATAACCAAATTAAGCAGTTGCAGAAAATGGAAAAGCCGGTCGAGATTGATCTATCAGATACAAAGCTCGGTGAAGGGCAAAAGCAAAAATTAAGGAATTTATTTAAGGGTTTTAAAGGGCTATTTTCAGATCAGCCGGGGTTAACTCATGTTTTATACCATGAAATCGATACTGGGGACAAGAGACCGGTAGTGTCGAGACCCTACAGATATGACAGGGTCAAACAAGGAATAATCGATTATCACATTGAGAAAATGTTGCAAGAGGATAAGATCCGTCCTATTCAATCCCCATTCGCGTCACCAGTACTTTTAACGCGCAAGAATAATGTTCTCCTGAGGTGTATCGATTCGCGATTGATTATCGCAAACTGAATGTAATAACTAAATACCCCCGATATACATTACCGGTGCTTGATGATCTAATCACAAACATTCCGCATACCGGCGTGATGTCCACATTGGAGTTAAAAAGTGATTATTTTCAATTGGCGATTAGTCCAAAAGATATCTAGAAAACCTCGTTTATAACGTGCAATGGCACATTTGCTTTCCGCAGAATGCCATTCGGCCTTTCAGGGGTGGTGCCAAATTTCCAAAAGACCATTATATTAAAACCTGTTATTGGACGTTTCGTGTCGGTTTATATGTGTGGATGATGTTATTATCACATCTCCATTGTTTAATGAACACTTAGATCATTTGAATCAAGATATTTACATTGTTGAGAGACGCAGGGCTAACACTAAACAAGGAAAAATGCCACTTCGCACGTGACAAATTGAAGTATTTAGGTCTCATAATTAGTAAGCAAGGGATCGAAACAAACCATAGTAAAGTCAAGGCAATCATAGAAATGAAACCTCCTAAAAATAGTAAGGAAGTGTCGAAGTTTTTAGAGATAGCGGGATGGTATCAGAAGTTTATACCCAACTATGCAGATATATGTGATATCGGTTAAAGAAAAAGGGGGCTAAATTTAATTGGTCGACAGAAGCACAGGATTTTTTTGATAAGATAAAACGAGCATTAACAGATGCACCAGTTTTACAGTTGCTGAATTTTACAGAACAGTTTAACTAATTTACTGATGCTAGTGGGGTCGGAATTGGTGCTGTGCTTAATCAAAACTACAGACCTATTGCATTCGCGTCTAGAACCCTCAATAAAGCGGAACGAAACTATACTGTTACGAAACGCGAATGTTTGGCTGTGATATGGACATAAAATAAGTTTGAAACTTATTTCAGATCCCTGCCGGTGAAGGTAATCACAGATCACGCGGCATTAACAAAGCTAACGAATGGGAAAAACTTATCTAATCGAATGATTAGATGGGCACTCAAGTTATCCGAGTTCAATTTAGAATGGGAGCATCGATCCGGGGTCCAAAATGTTGTCGCGGACGTATTGTCTAGGAATCCAGTAGGCAATATGGATGGATCACAAATTTCGTGCGCAGCTCTTCGAGCCCTCGCCTTAAACTCCTGAGAACAACTCATTCGAGAGCAAGGTGTGATAGATGTCCTGAGTTAGGACACATCTATCGTTATTTAGAAAATCCGGACGATGGTTCCGTTAATGCGACTGTATGCGAGGGTTGGTCCCAGGATTTCAAAATTACCGATGGTCTACTCTTTTACGCGAGAAATATTCTACAACTCTTGGAGAACTAAGAGTGTATATTCCTAGATCGCTTCGCGAAGCAATAATGAAAGAATTTCATGATCTGCCTTTAGCAGGTCATCTAGGAAAGTGGAAGACTTATTTAAAATTACGCGACACATGTTATTTTCCATATATGAGGAAATATATATTTGAATATGTATCAACCTGTGACCGGTGTCAAAAATTTAATTACAAAAACGCGCTACCAGCTGGTCGTTTAATTCCGATAGTATCGAATTACTCCAATGAAATTGTAACGTTAAACCTATTAGGCCCCTACCCCGAATCCCGACCCGAAAGATATAGATTTTTATTAGTAATAACTGATCACTTCACTAAGTGGTGCGAGCTTATTCCTTTACGAAAAGCTTCGGCCCAGGCCATAGCTAACGCCCTTTTTGAGAATTATATTTCACGTTACGGAGCTCCAATTTATATCAGAGGTATTTGAACACTTAAGTCACAGGTTGGACATAAAACATATGAAAACGGTAACATGCAGGCGAATTTAACGGGAAGAGGTAATTATTATCTATTTTATAGCTTTTATTATTTAAAAATTTGCGTTAAAATAATAATTATAAGTGTAAGTACCTAGAAATTGTTATTTAATAAACCTATATTCGAACTCTGAGGATCAAAGTAGGTAGGTATTTGCAGTTTTAGATTGTTTATATGTTTGGCAATTTTATTGATTTCGGCCTAGGAGGGCATAACACTTTTAATCGTAAACTAAGTATATAATATTTGCCAAAATTATAAAAAAAAAAACTAAAATGTGCAGACACACACTGCGCCGTAATAAACACATTCTGACAAGTCCATTCGTGCCAGTCGGCGATCACTGCACACGGAAGGCGACTACAGATGCAACGAAACTATGTACTTATAATCAATCAGTATGTGAGAGAGTGAGACAAACAGTGTGTTTCGTGTCTAAATTATTTATTTTAATAATTAAATTATTAGAGAATTATTTATTTTATTTAGGTAAGTACTTTTAATTGGGAAATATCGTTGTAAAATACTTTTTGATAAATTATATTTCATTATTCCCAGCTTATCGTACGTACTTACGTAGGTATACGTTGGCATAGAAGCAAAAAAAGGCAAACTATTCACAGATGGTGAGTATGTCAAAGATTACTTCATATGTGCATCTGAAGAACTGTTTCGTGATTTCGAAAACAAACCAGAAATCTAAAAAAAATCAAATATTTGTCATTACCAGCTAAAACAGTACAAGATAAAATAGCTAAAATATCTTCAAATGTAACATATTTGCAGGTGGAAGATATTGAACATACTTTTGCCTTATCATTTGCTATAGAAGAGTCTTGCGACAAAAAAGTTACAGCCCAATTTGCCATTTTTGTCAGATATATGTCTTTCGAAGATCCAAAAGAAGAACTTCTAGGATTGCTATCACTCTCGGGACAAACTAGAGGGGAAGATATAGCGAATGCTGTACAAAAATGTCTTGAAGACAATAAGATCGACTTAAACAAAATCGTTTCAATAGCAACTGATGGAGCCAGAAGTATGGCAGGAAAAAAATAAAGGGGCAACAACAATTCTTCAGAGCAAAATAAACTACGAAACTCTTATGTTTCACTGCATAATATATCAAGAAGTGCTTTGTGCCCAAACACTTCTGACCGAAATAGTTGAGGTCATGAATTTGTTAATCAAGATTGTCAACAGTATATTGCTATAAGCCTCTACCATCGTAAGTTTAAAGAATTCTTAGATGAAATGGAGACTCAGTATTCCGACCTCCTTCTTAACAGTAAAGTGTGATGGCTTTCCAAAGGTAAGGTGTTGAAACGTTTTGCTTTGTGCTTGAATGAAATAAATACATTCCTCAGTGAAAAAGGTATTAATCACCCTGAATTAAAAAAAGACGAATGATTGCAAAAATTTTACTTTATAGTGGATGTCACAGCAAAATTAAATGAGCTGAATCTAAAACTACAAAGAAAGAGAAACCCAGCCTATGTTTTGGTAAAAGAATTGGTTTGTCTCGAAGAAAAATTAATTCTTTTTGCAGAAGATATTCTCTCTCTCTCTCTCTCTCTCTCTCAGAACGGTAAATTACTTCATTTTCAATTTATAAGTAATATCGCGATAAAACCAGTGCAACTGTTGACATGAATTACTTAAGTACGGTTATAAAAAAATTAAAGTTGAATTGACTGACAGAGATTTGAGCAATTCAAACCCAAGCATTCACTCTAGCATTCATTGTAACTCCTCTCGACACAAATAGTAACGAAATCCACATTGAGAAATTTGGAATTGATACTGGATCTCTAGAAATGCAATCCATCGATTTAAAAAGTAAAGCTTTGTGGAGAGGAATTGAAAAGCAAGTTAGAGGCCCAGAAATGTAACGCATCAAAAGTTGGCATCTTTAAGGTTGTTTTCGCCATATGTAAGACAGTGTGAACTCAGCGGGGAGCGCATTTTCGAACAGAACAAATGCCTCGATTTTTATAAAAATGTGTGACATTGGGACTCTCATGCATTTGTTTATAATTAGTGTTTGTAAAATTTCGAAATATTTCACAAATTATCCGTTTTTCCTTTTAACATGTTAAAGGATAGCTCATTTAGCATTGCGGTATAGGAGAAAAAATGCGAAACACATTTTATAAAAGAGAAAATGTATCAACTCGGTTAGAAATTAGAAGTATGATAAAATAAGTGATTCTCTACAAGATAAACAAGCCAGAATATAGTATTCCGAATTTGGCTCCTATTCTTTAACATTAACCGAAGACAGCCTTAAAAGAAATGCCTCAATGCCTGGAATAGTCTTCCAGATTGCTACCGTGAGGTGAAATTGGTATTTGGAGTGCTGACTATCTTCGGATCGATATATTCGTGTGAGCAAGCGTTTTCTTGCGTGAATATAATTAAAAGTAAAGTAAGAAGCCAAGTAACAAATGAAAATTTTAGAGTCGTGTTTCAAACTTAAAACAAGTTATGAGCCAAATTTATCCAAACTTTCTAAAACCATACAAAGCCAACTCTCCCATTGAATTTGTTTGATCAAATGTACGTTATTGTTTTTTTTCTATTTTTAAGTACAAGTTACATTGTTTGGTAAAGTTTAAATTTTACTTGAATAACCATGCAAAGCCATCACTCCCATTGAATTTGTTTGCTCAATTGTGTTTGTTACTGAAGTACAAGTTAGTGTTGTAAGTAAATGTTTAATTGTATCTAATAAAAAATGCCATATATATATATATATATATATATATATATATATATATATATATATATATATATATATTATTACAAATTAGATAATATATATATTATCTAATTTGTTGAGAAAAACACTACTTATATATGAATAATAGATATTGTTTTCTTATCATTAAATAGATTAGTTTTTTTTAATCAAAAAAATTTATTGTTAGCAAGTTAGCAAGAAAAGATTTTATGGCTCTTTAAAAACTTTGAAATTTTGTAAATTGTAATTTTTAGCTCTTCGGACTCAAAAGGTTGCCGACCCCTCGTCTGGAAAAAAGTAGACGTTTCCAATTTGAAAAGGAAGGCGACTGGAAAAGGGTTATGTGGTTCGTTGAATTCCATTTTCAAGTACACCCTGCAGATGGCAGGTTGCGAATATGGAAAAAAAACAGCCCATCTGTATTGCTACAATCGTCCAAACTGTTGGAGGCAATGTTATGGTTTAAAGCATGTTTTTTTGGCAATGCACTAGTCTTTTGACACGTGTGGAAGAATGTCTGAATGCCCAAAGCTATTCAAGTGTCGTCGCAGTGCCTCCTGTTATGTTAATGGTGCATCTTGCCAGAACTAGATACTTTCAACAGGAAAATGCTCCCTATCATACTGAAGATGTCCGTAGATAGCTCAAAGAGCACGACAGAGACTTTACCTTGCTTAGATGGCTAGCATAATTACTAGATCTCAATCAAACAGAGCATCTGTGGGATGAGATCGAACAAATGTCAGACAGCTGGATCCAGTATTATTCAGTCTGAAGGCATTATAAAGTGCAACTATTCATCAGATAGGGTCTCAAATTCCTCATGCCACCTTCTAAAATCTCAGAGTTAATGCCAAGAAGAACCCATTCTGTATTAAGGCAAACGTCGGTCCAATATTGTATATTGAAGTGGTGGTCATCAGAATTTGGCCACTCAGTAGGTATATATGTATGTGAATTACACAAAAATATAAAAGAAATCAAATTTAAAAAAGATTAAACGATCCCCTTTTTTTCAGTATAAATAAATTGTAATGAATGACTTTTCGACAAGCGTCACTGGGTTTATTGCTATTAATAGGTACAGAGAGAAGTTTCGTTTCTCTGTCTCGTTTGAGTCGAGTTGTATCTCTGACCAGTTCTGTTTCAAATAATCGTAGAAATTTTCTTCCGTCTTATTTACCTTTCCCTCGAATTTTAATTAATTCTGCAAAGAGTTCGATGCCGAGCATAGAGCTCTGAAAAGATACGAGGAGCGAAAACCTTCTGCGGAAAATCAGAGACCACAATTCAATTAAGAATCTTTTCCCTCCCTGCAAATACGGCCGCAGGAATGCAGCGAACGGTCGAAAATAATTCACCAAGAATGGTTTTCTCTTTTATTCACGCATCTCTAATTATTGTGTCTTCAAAGGAACACTTGAGATTTTTTTCCCGTTGATTTCTGAGAGATATACTTATCCACAACCAGTTAAAACGCTTAAATTTTTAAAAACACTTTGATTTTCTTCTTCTTAATTTGAATTGTGTCACTCAAAAACAAATTGTATTGATGTGGTCAAGTTTAGTTAGAACACTCGGGCAAAGGAAAAAAATTGGAATACTTTAAATTTTCCTAATGGTGTAACCGCGATGACCGAAAGATTATGATGGCAAACTCATAGGTTCGAGACCTGCTGCCAGTGAACACTAACTGGGCTGAGGAACTGATGTACATTAAATCTGTTGAGGCTCAAGGTCCTCACGTTGGTGTAGAGTGGAGCTCAAGTTTAGGTGTCGTCCGCGTCATCTGAACGGGGTTCAAAGTGACAAGATCTCTCTCTCTCTCTCTCTCTATTACCAACAGCCATCACAAGTTAATAAAACAAAAAATCAAACCTTATCAATTGATCTTCATTTGAAGTGCGAGCGTGAAAAAGTTAATTTTCAATTGAAATGATTCGGCGTACTGTTTTTAAAATTCAGAATAGTTTCTGAATATCTTATTCATCCTTTCTGTTTAATATGTCACACATGATGTTACACCTGTCGATTACCTTCATTTTCCTATGTATTTATTCATCATCATTGTGTGTCATTTATTATGAAAAAATTCTCCGTTTTATGACTTTAGAAGAAATAATTCGTTTATTCTTGAAGAATTTCAACACTTTGACGGGAATAAAATTAATTTCCAAAAACAAGGACGTTTAGATGAGGCTGTGTTTAACCCATAAGTGAATGCAAGGGAAATGCCTGTAAGGATTGTCGAAGAAAAGTTATTAAAAACCATATAATTTTACAAGATTATAGAATTTAAAAGACAAAGAAATTTTTAAATAATGAAAAAAATTAATACACAGAATTATTTTAAAGATTTTTGAAACATGTAGCAATTGCTCTTCTACTTGTAATTAATATAACATGTTTCCTTAAAAATGTACAATAACTGAATAATCCTTTCTTTTTATATAGATTCCTAAAAAGAGGCAAAGGGAAATGTAAAGTCTTTTTTCTTCAGTTTCCTAATTAAACTTCAGTATCCCGTGCAATTCGTATGGAGAAGTGAGTCTCTCCAAGAATCGATTGAATCGTCAAGCTCCAACGGTTAAAGTGTACTTAAAAAGCCTTCTTAAAATCTTTTTCTTTCTATTTTTCCCAATCTGTCCTTTCTATCTTATTTAGACTCAACGTCCCTGTATTTCTTACCCGGAAGGACTGCTCACCGGAAGTGAGCTGAAATCTTTGCTTTTTGTTCACATCTGGGATTCGATTCGATGATACTGCAGTGTACACATCAGGAGCATGGAAAGATTACTTTTCAATGCGAATGCGACATGGAGAGTTAAAGCCAAATTCTAGAATTTTCTCAAATTAATTCTTTCTTTGGTTACGCAAAGTATCAATATGAAAATTATGTGCCACGAATGGTGTTTCATAGAAGCCTTGAAAAACGCGATAAACTCCGCACTATATTTCGATTAGTATTTATAAAAGTACGGATCTTCCATACACTTTTACTAATTTTTCATTCGTTGTCAGTGTGTATTGTCTGAAA